>JAPYYS010000166.1:0-185597 GCA_030522525.1 Campopleginae sp. 14b
GGCGGATTTCGGAAGCATCGATTCTGTATTAGTAAGGGCAAGGCATTCACGTACGCGAAATCGCGCCATCTCTGGGCGAACGGAGAACTGTTTCAAGATCACTTGAGGGGATGAACAAAGATTGAGGTAGTATTTCAATTTTTGACGGGTAAGCCTGATTAATTAATTAATTAGTATTCCAGTTAGAAAATTATTAATATTTTTTTCTTTTCATGGCTCATTCAGGAACAATAAAGTAATTGACGTAAGAAAGCGTCGTAAATTCGACTGGAAAAACGGTTTTGGGAACCGGGGGGGGGGGGGGGGAAAGCAAAAAAAAAAAGAAGATGCTAAAAAAAAAAAAAAAGCAAAGGGGAGCAGCGACCGAAATATGTGCCCGGGGAATAATGGTTACGAACAGAAGGAGGCAACAGAAAAACGCATTGTGGCAGAGCAGAGCCTCGACGTATTTCTAACGTTAAGGGTATTTAGAGGGACTATCAAGCTTTTGCTGCACGCGCGGAGATTAAGTATGGGCGAAGCGGTGGTTTTTGAGAGGACACTTAATGCCCGAACCGTCGTGGCTCCGTATTAAGACACAAAGCATTCACCGGTTCACTCTGTGTTCGACGTTCGAGCTTATTTAACGCATACACACAGATTTCACACGTACATGAAGTTAATATGCCGTATAGACTGCGAAGAGCAGCCGCACGATCCTGAGGTCCGAGGGATGCTTTTCGCCCTGTCGGTTAGCTTGCGGTTCGCTTAGCTTGGACGGGCCCGTTTTCTCGAGGCAATATATTCGAAAGCCTCTTGGAGTCTGGCCACTGCATACCCGCACTTTCTACTTTGGTAAAACATTTATTCGAAATCGAGGTTAACGCCAACGAAACGTTATTGAGAAGCGGTTCGTTTTAATTAAAATCTAGAAAAATATGTCGCAAATATGTATCAGTTTTTCGGTCAAGGACAGTGAGTAACGTCTCAAGGTCGTAGCCTGATACAATTCACGCAGCTAATCAATAAAAAGTGAACAAATTTTTCCGTCACAATGATCCGAGCCTATTTTTCCTGCAATCACCTTTTGAGTATGGGAATTTTTGTCATCTCACCTGACGAAATGCATCGGATTATCATGATGGAAGATTTAGTTTTGACTGGAGATGAAAATTAGATAATAATTGAAAACGCGTGAAGTTTATTTGCAGCTTTTCGGACCCTCAACCGGACGTTACACCTTAACTAGAAAACAATTGTATATCTAGCATATATTTATAAGAGAGCTACAGAAGCTCTAGCAGTGGTCTACGCGGAGAGTTCGATAATGGGAATGCAAGAGGTGGTGCTGGTAGCAGTGGTGAATGCGGACTCGGGCAAAAGCTCGTCCATGTGTAAGCGTGTGACTCGGGTGGCCTCTGCTCCATTATCGAAATAGCAATTAGAATAAATCAAAAGTCCGCCTTCTGCAATTGGCGCACCGATTCCCTCGTAGAGACTTATCGTCCGATTTACGTTCGTTACCAGCATCATGCTCGTTCTTCTCCCTCTTGTCCCTGGTGTGGTTCCTCTTTCCAACGTATATCCACCTCTCCTCTCGCTCATCCAGAGCAGTCAGCAGTATCCTCTCCCTCTGCCCGAATCCCACAAGCTTCGAAGCCCGCCGCTTTTGGCCTCATACCACTCGTGCCATTACGTGTGACGTGCGCATTAATAACGGGAGCGAAGCTTGCGCGCGATTATAAAACGCGAGAAAAAGCTCCACCGAACGCGAATCCAGGCCTCTCGCTCCTCGTCCTTCTCATCCGGTAAGATAGTACTTGACCTTTTTTTCATCGCGTGACAGTGGATTTCGCATCGGAGAAGGGGCACAAGCTCAGAGGGCTCGTTTGGCAGTTCTCGAGGATTCGCACCCGCGGAATTGTGAGCTCTCGTCGCCTGCTAACGGGGCGAACGACAACTTTTAGAGGGTGGAAAACGCTCGTGACTACCTCCAGGCTATCCTGTCTTATCCTATATACTTCAACATATATTGCTTACATGACGAAATATATACTTCCCGAATAAACGATCGTAAACTATTCCCAGCCCCTATTTTTTCTGCATGCCACAAATATGACAAATCAGCAAACACACCAAACGTAATGGGATCTTATTAGCAAAACTTCTTTCATAGAGACTTTTTTTTCGCGGAGTCACAGCTGAAAGTCAACTAGTTTGATAAATACAATTTTTCACACGTTGTACGCGGAGAAAGACATTCAAATAATACGGAAGAGAAATCCTTCCATTGGATTGTAGTTCTTAAAGATTTATAACACCGGGCGAATAGACCACGAACGATATCTGCTTGACGGGGTATATATGTATGTATCGGGAAGCCAGTTAAGCTTGGGTCGATAGGTTTATATGCTCAATCCATGAGGGACTGTGTGACAGAGAGGAATGGTCACCACAGGCTAGCCAAACAGTGGTTACATGGGTATCGGAAGGCGAAAGTGAGATTGCCATAGGAAGTCCGAGGAGGAATCCATCCAATGGATTCGTAAGATGCTCTCGTGTCGACAAAGAGAGAGGGAAGGAGACAGGCAAGACTCAAGGGGTGCTCGATCTCCTCTATCCAATTACCCCAACCTTTAGAACTCCCGGAGGGCACTATCGTCGACAATGCTCTTGTACTCTTGAGCCTTGTCCAACTTGACCCACTACCCCTAGCGAACCGTCCAGTTGGCTGGTCGTTGAAGACTCCTGGACACATCGCCCTAGGGTGCTCAACGTATAATAAACACGTTCGGCAAACGGATCAGATAAACCTGCTTTGGCCTTTTAGTCGAAGAAATACCATAGCTGCAAAGTAACAAATTGCCGCATGCACGCTTTCTAAACTTATTAGAAGCATATGCCAAGCTCCAGTGGACCAAGAGACGTCCTATTTTTCCTTTATGTTTCGTAACGTGCGACAGTAGAGCTGACTACACATTCGACGCTCACTCAACGTCGTCCTCAATTCTACTTCACTCAGCACATCCGTTATTGGAATCATCTTCTTGTCGACCAACGATCACGTGACTTTGCAGACCTCAGCCATCAAATGAAAACGATCCAATGCATTTGGGGAATAAATATTGGGATCGTCTCGATACGAAAGGAAGATGGTTCGCTGGTTCAGCCTCACGTGCGATCTCTGCGTCATCCACTTTCCTCGTAATGATTATCCTCCTCCAGGAAGAATTTCTTTACTCCATCCAAATGACGGGTCCGAAAGTTCATTAACTAAGCATACGTAACAACGAAGAACCCGGTTAATTATTCAATCAGCCAACAGTTACCACGAGACATTGACTTACGAATTTCATTTGGCATCTCATAATCCTCTACGTAGGTCGTAGAGTTTCCAACGCTATTTTCTATTCGGTGAGAATTTCGAATCAAGAAACTCGTTCAGGATGCCCCGATAACGAAGTGTAAATGAAATCAATTCGCGTTAGTCACCCTACGTTTTTTACAAGAATTCTTTCTCTGCCTCTTTGACAACTTGTAGGAAACATAAAAACTTTAGTCTAAGCGAAGGTCCAATCAGCACCACCGTTGTTCTTTTCTCAGCAAGAGGTAATTTTTTATGCTGATAGAGAAGAATGAAGATTTGAGTTACGAGTGGCACGAAAATTGCAGAGTCTCCGTGAAGAATGGGGAAAAAAGTGGAAGTGATAAGTGGCACGAGGATCGAGAACCGCTGCATTATTCGGTAGTGGCCGGCCGCAAGAATTCGCTCGGTCGGTGAGAGATCCTGGGGGTGCTGGTTTATCAATCCAACCCCTTCCAGGATAAGACCAGTCGACCGAGCGGACGCGCGACTACCCCGGAGTCGGGAGAATGACTCGCCCAGTTGCGAGGGCTTTTCAGAAGAGGTACTTGATCTTAGGAGCGAGGGAGAGAATGAGACAGAGCACGTCGAAGAGAAAGCCGCACCGCGCTGTGGCCAAGCTCAAAACTCTGGGCAACCCTTCCTTCGGTCAGCATCCCAACTCGCCTATAGTCTTAAACCAACCCTTTGCCTTAACCTCGGCTCGTGGTCTCCCCATAGTGTGAGGAGGAGGCCGAAAGGTTCACGTCGTTCGCCACCAATGACTTGAGTATAAACGTCGGTTAATCGACGACGTTCCATGTCCACCTTCTTCCCTCCATTTCCAAATGATGTGACGCTCGAGCTTGCGCTAGTAGAAAAGTTCTTTATGGAAATATAACACACCGATGCGTTTTGCTTCCTCATGAACAAACCTATTTGACGGCAGATTTTTTTTTCTCTTCAGATTCTATTGTCAATGTGCTTAAAATATCCCAAAACATCGAAAAATCATATTTAGAAAAAATGTCCGGATGTGTGTGTTGTGTATGTTATGGCACTGTAAAATACAAACATTCATAACTCGAGAACGGGTTCAACTACAGGGATCCCGTTTCGGACAGATGTTGATCCATGCGATCTCTTCATTTTCTGAAAATTTTGTCGGAATTGCTAGAAAAATATGAATTATACATTATTTTGAAATTTTCAAACAAAAAATTGTGTCGACGCTCTAATTGCCGGAAATTTTCAGATTTATGGCTGAATATTTTTTTATGAATACAGTATCATGATAGGAAGGTTGGTATTGAATTTGGAGAATATCGGTCGAACGCTTTGAATTTGATAATCTTTCGAATTTAACGAAAATCTAAGATTTTGTGAAAAATTCTCCAAACGCATGATTTTTTTTGTTATATCTGCAATGCTTTCCTCATCGACCCAGAAACGATCCATTGTTCTATCTTTTGATGCTTTGATGAGATTAAAAAAATATTCCATTGTGATTACCGAAGGTTGCCTCAACTACAAAGAAAAAAATCTGCTGAAAAGAATTCGCGGAAACTGAAGAGCAAAGGACATAATAAATGATGTTCCATTGTAAAAGTACATGGGGTTACGACTTGAAGGATTGCGGAAGAAAAAGAATCGAATAATCGAATGGGCTGATTTTGAGGTGAACAAAATGGGTATCCAAGAATAACGAGTCGTCGGTTATGAAATGGGGTGGGTCGGTACAGTCAGATATTTATACGAATGGCGTGAATTCACCCTTCGGGAACAGGCAGAGCGGAGGTCCTGATGGGGTGGGAGGGGATCGGTTGATGCTGGCTATAGAGTTCTTTTTTTTCTATATTATTCGCGATGAATAACGAGAACACTCAGTCATTCCTTCCAATTTAAGTGTAACGAGCCACACCGATACGTTTCTTCTTATTCTTTTCTCTCTGCTTTTACATCCCCCACTCAGGCTTCTTGTTCCGTTACGAAAAGCAAAGCGCTCGGTTACACTGAGTCGTCTATGTATACGCATGTACCCTTCAGAAATATTTCCTCATCCCTCGGCCCCTCTCTTTGTATGTGTGTGTTGTGTGTGTACCTCTCTCCTCTCTCGTTCTCTTTGGTTCTCTTTCGAGTGAGATCTTGGTCTCTCTTTCTGGCAGGCACAGGGCCACCCAGTAATCCTGCGCAATCCAGACATTTTTCACCATTACTCGAGCACACGAACCGTTGCGGCGGCGATGGCGGGCAAATAATTAATTTCTCAAGGAGCTAACGAGCGCCGTTTTTACAGGCCCACACCATCGCTAAACCACACAGGCAACGGTGCATATCGCTATCGCCTTAGTCGCTCTCTTCTCTCCCCTCTCTCATTTGCCTCTCTATACATACCGATACGGGAGATGACATCTGAAATATAAAAAATTCGCGAGAGTCGTTCCGGTTTGGTGAAACAAGAGACAACACCGAGGGAAGCTTATTGCTCAAGAAGACACGGAATTTTGAATGATTACGAAGGAAAAAGCTCGTTGGTGAAAATGCCGCACGCGGATACGTCGTCAGACAACCCGACCAAGAGTCTTCAGCAGAGATTCGAAAATATTTTTGTCATTATTATAACTCCAGTACGGTATATCGAGATTTACGAATCGGCTATGAAGTTAAAAGGCGAGTCGGAGCTCTCGGGTGATCAATCATTGCCAATAATTATGGATCATAATCATTCAAGCTTCGCGACTACATAAAATAATAAATGGCAAGAGATAAAGAGCACGTCGTGCGTCTGGTGGGATGAATTCGTTAATGCTGCGAGCGAGCCCTTGGACAATCAATCCCCACGAGGCCTCAAAGCGGCTTGGAAAATAATTCGAGTGCCATAAGTTGTGCAAGTAGACGCGGAAGTTGCGAGAATGCGCACGCGGCCTGAGATGTTAGGAGGCGAACGGAAGGGAGGTGAAAATCGCGGGGGTGAGCAGCCTCAACCGGTCACTTGGATTTGTGTGGTGTGAACGCAGCCAGAACCAGTAAATCCACCCTTTCGTGGTCTCTTAGCGAACTCGGGTCATAGATCGTCCGAACTATCGTGCAACAATCCCCACCTCTTTCTACTTCTCGTTCTGCCCTCTCCACGAGCTTTTACGTCCTTGGTATTACCCGAGAGACGAACGTGGATGCTACAGGAGGTTCGCGTAGTTTGCAGTCACCCTTCCTCTCGCTCCCTTTGTCTCCATGGGTCCAGTGTCAGATCATCCCTCGCAAAGTCGTCTAGTAATCGGACCAGCGCGCCGATCGTTTCTCTCGCCTCGACGTGCGACCAAAACCGTCCGCACCGAAGAGACCCAACTATGCTGATGACTTTGAAACGGCCACGTACTTCTCCCCCTTCAACCTGCCGCTGCGATCTCTCGGAATCCTCCGTGAAATACGAGACTTCAAAGATTCTTGTATACACGAAATTACAAGTTCGTTAATTCATTGCACAGACACAAATGGCTATAAAAATCGTTGCACTGGCCCAGGAGCCAAGTAACAAATCGCTCAATCCACTCAACTGTATCTTTTTATGATGGCACGTTCTATGCCCAACGTATCCAAGTGCAAAAGTACGTACACTGTTGCGATTCCAATAAGTCGTGGTTAATCTCACGTGGCATAAAACTTTATTGACGCAATCGTCCTGACGTGCTATGAAGAACCATAAAAAGACTTCAGCATCGTGTGGAGCGAAGTATCCCGATACCGACGAAGCGTCTCGTGTGTGTGTGTGTGTGTGTGTGTGTGTGTGTGTGTGTGTGTGAGACACACGAGATCGATCTAAGGCCACAATGTGAGCGCATTCCAACTAGGTAAATTCTCGCGACTGTATACAGAGACGAACCCAATTCTCAGTATGCTCAGTGATGCGCTATTTGATTTTAAATATAAACGATTTCGTAAGGGTCGTAAAAAACGTCCGACATAACGTCGTCATCTGACGGGCGTTTCATTCGAGAATAAAAGACTAGCTCGCGAATGCTTTCAAACAAAATCGTTTGTCTACGTCCCTCTCTATATGTGCCTCTCTTTTGCATAGTAAGTACGCGTTATGAATATGTTCGATGCAGAAGATTGCGAACACGCGGTGTGGAAGAGAATCGAGACGAAACCCCACTAACATGTATAACATTTTCTCGAACCATAATTCCGCTCGCAGAGACGCATTCGCCATGAAATTCTGACGACTCGAATCGCCTTGGCAGTTATTCCTTGTGCTTCTGATGACAACAGCGCCTTACTCCAAGTTTGGCTGGTCCGGGGCTTCTCATTGTGGCTGTCGGTTATTAAAAAAATATCCGCATCGAGAAAAATAAGACAATCATTGTCTCTTTGCCAAATTTCGTATGATTTCCTTACGCCATAAATTTCGAGCCTAATCTTCCGGACACCGTGTAAACATATATGTGTGTAGGAACGCACAATCTCGCCTGCGACTCCACCCTGCGTCACGTTCAAAAGCTATCTGTCGAGGCTGATATTAGCATAACTTAAAATGCAATACGGACATAAAAGTGCGCACTTCCGGCAGTAAAATCATAAGCGTCATCTCGACGAGACGATGAGACTTAACGTACGGGCCAACAATTCTGGGTGAACTATAACGACGAGGACAAAATATGTGTATCGTAACATTGGAATTCTCGAGTCGACTTTCTGCACTGCAACTTTTAAGTTTAATCCATGATCCAATTACTTTAACCCACGATCGCTAATTTTAAGTCTCGGGCCTTAGTTGAAAGATGAAATTTATGCAGTGTGTACATTAAAAACATTTTACTGTAAATTCAATTTTATTGAGAGACGTCGATGTTTTGAAATATTTTTTGTTTATCAAAAAAATTTCGATACTCAAAGGAAATATTTGGTTACTTGTGAGATTTTCAACGTTCTGCTCAAGTGACAAAAGAATTATTCATGAAAAAACGTTCTCGTGATGTTAATCGACATGATATCGAGTTTTTGCAACAAATCTGGGTTTTCGGTATTAATGAATTGCAAGGAATTTATGCAGACCTTGGTCGCTCGTGATTACAAAGGAATGTACGGAAGTAGCATTGCCGATTACAGTAGCTGAGGTTTTTTTCGGGGAACGCATCAGTGGCTCGAGGAAGGAGATTGCAGAGGGAAAGGGGGTGAAGGCTAGAGATATTTAATGGTGCGTGGCGATATTAAAATGGCATAAAAATGAGCTGTAATTTGTATCTGAGTTGAAAAGTTACCCCGGACCATCAGTCCCAACCCTCGAAACCTCAACAACCTCCTCTACATCCCAAGCTCGTCTCACCGTCACCCATGTCGCGTATTATTATTGTTATTAATATCAAAGGTCGAGCTTGCTCTTAATACCCTGAGAGATTGCTGTATTTCCGTGTCAACACAAACTTACACCCTCCTCTTCTCTCCAGCTCGTTTTGCTTCTCTTGCGGCCGTTACAATACTCAACGTATATATAACGGCAACGCCGCACCCCTTGCCACGTCTCTTGGAAAAAAGAAATTTTTCTTCAAACGAGATGCCATCGTAATATTTTATAAATTTACGTCTACAAGAGTTCGAAACTGCAATAAGCAGCACCCCATTTTTTCCACCCTCTCCCACCCTCTACTCTCTCTATTTCCCCTGATTTCTTTACCCGGCCAAAAAAGGTGCTCCATTAAAATCACTGCGAGGGCTGACATATTTTTACATCTTTCGCATATTCAATCAATACATACTTCGTTTAAATGAGCCACGACAAAGTACTGTACCAAATCCGCAATACCTTCCAGACCTCATCTCCGGATCTCGTTACTGTGTGTGCGAAATCCAGCCCACTGAATCGAATTCTTCGTAATAATACAGACAATTTTTCGAAGCTACGAAGAAACCCTGGACCGAAAGCACAATGAAAACATTTTGTCCATTTCGGTGCAAAAGCTTTTGCTGATTTCTTTCCATGATGTCGTACGGGCTCGTCAATGTTTCGAAAATTTTGAGTATACACTGAGAAAACATTTTATTTATAATAAAAAAATTAATTGAGTTGGTATTTTTACTCAAACATTCATTAACCGTTACAAAATTTGTTAACAGTCAAATTTTTTTATTTTTTTATTATTTTTTATTATCACGATCAAATTCCATTTGCTTGAAGATTAATGATTTGTTCGATCGTTTTGATTTTTGTTAACTCAGTAGATGTTTATGGTCATCAAATTAATTTGCTATCAAGAAAGGTTACGTTTTATCAAATGATTCATTCATTAACTATTAACAAATGTTGATTTCAGACAATCGCGAAAGGCTCAAATAAATGATTCATTAACTGTTGAAAAACATTTATTTCGCCGCATGCAACTTTTCATTTGTTAGCATTTAACAAAACCTGGTACATACAAATAAATCGAACCAAAGAATGATCGAGACTTTCTTAAAATATGCAACTCCGGTGATTTATTTCTGCCGAAATTTTCTTATAAAATAAAAACAGAACATTTGCTGTTTCGTCCGAGGTTAGTGTATCACTCCCTCGCTGTGTTTTTTATCTTCTGCTCTCATGGCAGCAGGAAACTGCACTTTTGCTTGAAAAGAGACGAGGATAAAAATATCGTTTGAATATATACTTCGCAGCCTTGGCGGGAGGGTATAAATTGTATGGAAACCTACTACTTTGACATCGTTTATAACACTTGACAATAAACTCTCGCGAGTGGAGGAACGTATCGTGCGATAACTTCGCGAGACATTCACCCTTCAACGCTTTTACGACATATAAGCAAAGTGTATGTTGCGTGTGGAGATGAGTTCGTTGGTCAAAGTTATCGTAAGATTTATTGAGGGGAAATCAGTCGAAAAGCTCGACAACATATTTTACGAATCGACTTGAGTGACTCATGCAATAAATAAACCCACTTGCACTAGAAAAGTTCACTCTTTCTGCAAGAGACATCCTTGCAAAAAACTGGCAGCAATTTTCCTATCTACAGACCTCCTATTTCAGTTACAGATTCAAGATTATTAAATCAATTTAAACCGTAGACACCAAACTGGTGCAAATTTGCACCTACGAAAATTTCAAGTGTGCAGGTTTTAAAAAATTCTTTCATCAATTTGGCCATTTTTCGACGATAAAATTTCTATTTTCCATTTTTGAAATCATTGCAATCGATTAGTCAGGATGTTTTACCCCTAAAAAGTATGCTTTCAAGATTAGTTTCATCAATTCATTGAAGACATACAAAGTTTTTAAAAGTCGAAGTGCAAATTCGTACCATTATAGTGAGTGACCTCCAAGAAAGTATGTTGTCTACGGGTGCAATTTTTTTTCAAATAGACATACAGAGGCAAATGATAATAAAAAGGTTCGATACATCTTACTAGGGCATGATCGATGTATGGAACTTGAGAGAGGGTGGAGAGTTGGTCCGTTATCCGAATCTCCGAATCGGTTTGTTTATGGCGTGGTGACGTTAGGCTAGAGAACGTGAACCGAAAGAGGGTTCCCTCAGTGGATTGCCGTGGATTGGCTTTCATTAATCCACCCAACCCTATCTATTCGTACCCTCTTGGCGCCTTGACTCGGAAATATCCTGACACCCCTTGTGTATAAATAAATACATGAATATATATATATATATATATATATATATATATATATATATATATGTATATGCGTATGTGTATCTTAATGTGTGTATATATCTACTATAAATCGTAATATATATACACGCAAAACGCCGCGAAGCCGAGTATCCACTGTGCGCCGGAGATTCTCTTGGCAAAAGGGCCGAGTGCCAGAATAACGTGTAGAGGATACACACAGCTCTAACACGCTATGTTATATACATATGAGGTGAGTGGCAAACCTACATCTGAATATTTCAGAACCTACCGAGGCATTAAAGCCACCCTTCTTACGCTATGCCTATTAACCACCCCTTATTAACCTCCCTATGCCGTTACATTAGCCTCCGCGTACAGAACTCACTAACCTGCACACACCGCGATCACAGCACCTCATTATAAATGATCCATATTCTCATAAATACTCAAAAATCGTTGAGAAGTAATTGAAAAGAAAAAACGTCATGCCGATGCTGTCGACGCGGGAATCGATCATGATTTTTCATTTATCAATCGAGTCAATTTATTATTATTTTTCTTCATTGGTATCAAAGTCTTTTTTATGAAACTTGACTCTGTCTCCATATCGACCGATGGACTTTCATGAATAAGGAAAGTTTCTTCGTCTGTCCAGCTCGCGAACCAGCTTGCTGGAGAGGAAAGAAAACACGGAGATACATCGAAGTGGAGAGAAAAAAACATCAGGTGACACGCGCTCGATCGTATATGCTGCGCATGTCGATCATTGACCAAATACAAAAACACACATGCAAACATGTCTGTCAAGTACAAACTCACCCCCTTATTTCCACCTCCAGTCACTTTTTTGGCTGATGTCGATCGTAGTTACATAAATTAACGATCCAATCGGAAAGATAGAACTCAAGGGGGTGAACGAGAGCGATGGCGGGGTACGTTTTACTCTGGATGTACGAGAGGAACGATGAGAAAGAGACAGAGAGTGGAAGGGCCTGAGAAATATCATCGAATAATGAATATTCATGCTGATGAGTCGCGGGACCAAGAGAGATGGAAGCGAGCACGATGAGTATATACCAGTTACGTTCTCGCTTATTTATATACATATACATATATATAAATATGATAGGATCGGCAGGAGGAAAAGCAAGAGGCAAACTCCGTAAGCACACGGAATAGCAAAGGGAATGGAAGGGAGTGGGTGGAGGTCGCAGAGCCGTCAGGCTGTAAAGTTGCCCCATGGAGAACCCCATCGGCCGCCATATTTTGTACGATGTATTTCGACCCCTTGCTCTCTTGCCTCGTGTCCCTCATCCCCCTTTCTCACCGCCCACTTCCACCCCAGCTCATCCACTGCCATTTCATTCTCGACTCACCAAGATACCCTTGTATATACTTTTACGTATACATAAATATACACATACCCCAATACAGATATATATATATATATATATATATGAAAATCTACCCGACAGAGTACTTGAATCTCGTACCGAAGAGACTTTCAAGAGATACGGATTCTTCGTCGATCCCAATGCAAAGTACAGTCCAAGCACAGAGGGAAACTAACGAACGAATTACTCCAATGTTTTTTCCCTATGGCCCATGTTTTTTCGTTCCTTCTTCCTCGCCAAGTGCTCTCGATACCATATTTTGGTTTTACAGCATATTTCGTTCCGATTTTATTTGCAGGGACGTGCGGAATACGATGATAACTTTCTAGACGTGCTCGAATAGTGAAAAATCGTTTTCCATTCTGGTTTCCTGAAAATCACTCGTTTTTTTTCGAGGAATTTTCGAAATATCTTAAAATAAGTTGATGACACAGTTATTTTTTTCTCTTATACGTCAAAGAGGATTCGACCGCCAGCGTGTACCTGTAAAATGTTCTCTGTATGCTTCTGCTTTTGTGTCTTTACGCTCCTGTATCGCCGCTCTCGTGCGATAAAACTCGTATACAAAACTCAAGATTTTATAGGCTAATATCGCGTTGTGGTGTGCTCAACGCTATTGGGCTTTTCGTATACGGACAAGAGGGAGATGCAATTTTTTTTCTCCAAGCCTGACTCTCGTCGCGCTGCTTCTCTTTTTTTCTTTCCTCGTCGTGGACCGTGATTTTATATAGAAGAATGTTTTATGTATGGATGCGAAGTTTTCTCTAGTGAGAGGAGCGCTCTCACAGTCTCAATTCCCGGCACATAAAAGGGTTTTAGATTTTATTTCCTCGCAAAGCGCGGCGAAGGCTTCGATGCCATTTACCATATGTATATATAACTACATCCATACGCATTGGCTGCTCCTGGCAAAACGCCTCGGAATCGCGTCCTCGCCTTTCTATACTTCCTATTTCTTTTTATTCCTCAAATTTTGTTCTTTCTGAAAATCTAAATTTCAAACTTCGCGACGCTCGTTTATTCCCTTCCCACGAGCTTTCTTCAACCCCTCACCATCGTTTTCGCTTCTATAAAGTCGTTTAATTGTTTTTTCACATTTAAAACAAAACAACAAAAAAACTGAAAAATACGTTTCCTTTAATTTTCTAGAAAAGGCCGATTATTTTTTCATTCAAAATTCAATGCAATCGCCAGCGGAAATTAATAGCAACGTGACTTATTCAATGCTGATGGTGCAGTCGAAGGAACGATGCTATTCTTGCGAGACATAAAAGCACGAAGTACGGAGTATCGCAAAAGTTCGGAGAGTACTTTGACGCGTTTTGACGAAGATAAGAAGTCTGGAAATAGAAAAAAGGATAAAGAGAAAGAGAGATGATTTAGCAGGAGGCAGAGGTGATGCGTGAGGGTGGAAATGAAAGACGAGAGAGGGTTTTGGTATAATGTATTCCAAGGCGAGCCATTGCCGATACTAATAAACATATTAATCGTTTGATTATTCCAAGAAGGCATTATAGATACGGCTGTTTTATGCCTTACACCTCGGCTCCTCTTCATCCGTTTCTATAGCTTTCCCCTTGTATTATATATCTCGGAGTATACATCCGGTAGAATATCTCGCGGAGCCAGAGGATCATGCTTGTCTCTCCCCTGCAGCAGATAATTCAAGCGCTTGCCTGTGAAACTGCTTATTTCGCAAACTTAATCACAGTTTCTCGAAATAATATATTTAAGGCTTCAGTCAACATAAATTCAACAAATGTGCAATACGAAATACAACAATTCTCCATATTGGAGGAAACAAAATTAATTGGTGCATGTTTGTCTATCGAAATTTATCATTATTTCGGTCTAATTGTCAAAGTGACGTTTCCTCCTCATATTCCACGGAAATTCTTCCCATGATCGTTGCACAAAATGAATCTCGTAGTCGTACACGTGCGGGATCAGTGCCTCGAAAAATCGCAGTTTGCAAGCCAAGAATAAATAATAAGAGAACAAATAATGTTATACGCCAGAGAGAACGAGGTGTTTTAATTAGCATTAACAAGTCCGGGGACGGTATATAACTCAGAATTACTCGTTTATACGTGATAATACGTAGGTGGAAACGCTCCAACGTCCTACCTTCGTAAATTTTCGTATATATGTATACAATGTACCCACATGATCGGTATGTATGCATATACGTAGCCACGCTTCTCAGTAATATCCACATACGTGGATTTCTCTACTGCTGTTGCTCGAATAAATGCGACATATAAGTTTTCCCAAGCACACAGACCATTCGACGCCAAACAGCTCGAAAACTTCGATTTCCATTCAGGCACTTGCCTCAGAATGTGGAGCATCTTATTCACGAATCTGCATCGAGCAATCCCTGTCCATGTGATGATCGAAAAAGATTTTTCCAAGCGTCATCGTTTTCTTTATTGCGTGTGTCACCCAAAAGTTACGATTCTTGACTTTTTGATTCAACTCTTGAAACTTTTTTTCGTGTTTCGTATGATGTGCCTCCTCCTCTGATCATGATTGTTGTCCAACGGTCTACGAAGCATAAATTTTCAATAGTTGCATGTGCACACGCTCCAGGGAAAAGTTGGAATTTATTTGGAGGATTTATTATCGACAATGTGCAACAGAGCAAACGTGGAAAGTCCTGTAGATGAATTTGCGCTGCAGGATAGGTAGGGACGGATAGACCGTCAGGCAAAACGGACGGAGCGTGTAGCCGAGATCTGTCCGGACTGACTTTGTAGCAAATGAGACGCGGACGACACGCGTATCGGAGCTATGGCGGTCGAGAGGATATTTCATGTGTGTATTCAAATGCACGAACACATGTGTGCAGACATATATATCGAGTGGGTACAGCATTTGGCATAAGGGTGTGGATGATCTAGCTCGTCGCATTCGCGACAACGTTGAATTCCCACCTTACCAATCCTATTATTAACAATTAGCTCTAAACTACTCTTTGCATATAAAATCATACCCACCTCGCGATTCTCTCGGTCTCGTAACGCCGAAATGGAAATATACATACTGTATGTAACATCCGTCGGAAAGCTGGATGCACAGAAGTTGCTTGTACGAGTGGTTCATGGAAATATTGCTTTGGACACGTGATGGGTCCCTGTTTGCCCATCGGCCATACCTCGCCACTTGACCGGAGAATCCGGTAGTATTTTTCGTGAACATCCACCTCACACACGTGAGTAAATTGTTTTCGCAATAAAAATATAATTTTTTGTTATTCCCAAAAACTTTTCCAGTACACAGAGAGAATTTGGAAACGTCTCAGTTTTTTTCGGCTCGAAAATTCATACGTAAGAGGGTGGAGTTGAAAAATGAATTCGTTAACATCATTGACGCGACGTTCCAATCGAAATGCTGAATAAATTCTCAGACGAAGAGCCTCGAAGGTCAAATTCCACGAGAGAATGTCTGCAAAAGGGCAAAGGTTGGGAGAAGTTGGTGAGGAGGAATAAAATGAAGGGAATATAATGCAACGCCGGTGGAATATGTTACAAATTAAGCGGGAAAAGCCTGAGAGTGCTCTCCGACGTCGTTGTCGCGTTCTCCTCTCTTTCCTCTGTCACCTCGCTTTTATTAGAATTATCTTAGTCACTTTGGCCAAGTTTATATTTGCTTCATGCCAGGATGGCAGAAGGAGATGAGTGCCAAGAGCAAGAGTGTCTTGGAGCGCCGTTGAGTGAGCAGCGAGAAACAAGCGCGATTTCATTCCTTAACGTAAGTGATGCTGAATCCTTACAGCAGCAGTGGATCCACCCTCTGGACTCTGCTGGAGGACCCTCGGATGGGGCTGCTTTAACGCCTTCGAGAGAATAATATACAGCAACTCTACGCGGTAATTACTTGTATGCTCGTCATTTATAACGTAATGAAAATCAATGTTATCAAAAATCATCCCCTCACGCTCGCGTGAATATAGATGAGAATCTTTGGCAAGAGGATAACTTTGGGGCCTCACAACTATGAATAATTATCGAGCGATTTTTCTATAAAAGGAAAAAAAAGAACAATTGTCATGAATTTCGCTCGGCACGTAATCCTGGCTGAACTGGATTCGTCATTCTTTCACGGAGACTGTAGAAAAAACGTGTAAGAAGCGAAAGCATCCCTCGTATCCTGAGAACCAAGGGTTGGAAATTTGTCAGTTGGCCCAAATTCGCACTGTTTCTATACATCCAAAAGCAGTCGAGTTTTAGTACAAATATTATATTATGAAAGCGAGAGAGAGAGAGAGAGAGAGAGAGAGAGAGAGAGAGCAACTGAACATTCGCGCGAAACATTCGCCACTCGCGCTTATTATCTTTACGACTGTGGAAGATGGAATTAAACCGGAGGTATACCCGAAATGTAATAATATTCATTACTATGCTAATGTCACGCGCGGCATCAGCTACGACGCCGTAGCTCAACGGTTTTCGCAAGCTACATCCTTTTTCTTTCTCTATCTTTTGTCTTTCGGTTTCTCTTCCTCTCTTTCCACAATTTCGCAGTTATGACGAAAAGTTGGCTCGTATTTTTGTTATCTGGGCCAACCCTAGAGACTTACATCGA
This sequence comes from Campopleginae sp. 14b, assembly GCA_030522525.1. Classification (NCBI taxonomy): domain Eukaryota; kingdom Metazoa; phylum Arthropoda; class Insecta; order Hymenoptera; family Ichneumonidae; species Campopleginae sp. 14b. The sequence continues at coordinate 16,924 of JAPYYS010000166.1, forward strand.
GAAGGGTCCAATGTGAATTCTCTGTTCCCTTCTCAAGCGATTGTATTCTTTTGATTGTTGCTGCTTCCGTTATTATGATTATTAGTATCTCATTTTTCTTACTAGTAAAATACGAAATGCCGACAATTGTCGCGAAGAAAATGTGCGAATCCGGTAGAAAAATATAAAATTACTCGAATTTATTGATTTATTTATTTAACATTTAATGAAACTTCGTTTTTCGTGGGCTCTTCAATATTTACCTGAATGAAAAACAAAATCCGTGTGTCTGTGTATGCTCCTGCAAAGATGTACCTTGCCTTATTGTAGTTATAACAAGAAGGGCAGTAATTTAACCCTTCTTAGAGTCACCTTCCCTTCCACCGACGATTCTTGTTCTTACGTCCCTATACGTGGAGCTGTATGAGTTATACGCACTGAGCAACCCCCTCGAAACTAAGAAAACATCATTCCCCGCGTGTGTACATGTCATCCTTACCACTCTTCACCGTTGTACTTCTCTCCTCGTTGTCTTATCGCAAAACTTACCCCTCCGAAGCGTCTTGTCGTTTCCCTCTTCTTCTCTTCTGCTCGCGTCAAAATCTCCGACCCCATCGTTCAACGTTGGTTTATTTAGACGCCACTGCGTTGATCCCTTGATTAAATACTTTTGCCCCATTTCTGCGCTATATTCTCTCTAGTCACAGTTTCTTGCAACTTGCAAACCTGCTTCCCTTCATCGCTCTACCTCGCGGTATCTCCTTCGTCGCTAAGCTCCTGGCCCGCGCTCGCGGATTCGACATTACGCAAACTTTTTTCTTTCATTCAACTTCGTACGATCTCGCAGAGGAATTTCGGTTGCTTATAAAGTTTTGACAATTCTTGTGAGCCTCTCGCCCTCGCGTTGCTGACCTCATGCACTGTTATTGATTGTTCATAGAAATTTAATCGTAGCGCGTCAAATTACTCGAATTATATCAACACAGAATTTCAGATTTTACAATCGCAGTCGTGAAAATTGTTTCTCCACATCTCGCTAACGAGTTTCCCGTAAGATAGACCCAAGACGCTCCTATCTGTCGAAAATCTATGTGACAAGAAGATCGGGACTCAGGGTGGAGTGCTATTCGAAGAAGGGTGCGGATGGGTTAGTTTTGTACGGTCTCTCCTTAACACGCGTCAAACAATCCGTGTTTAATTAATTCAACACACAGCCGCAATATCATGAGAAGGGCGCGCACATCCCTTTTCCTCCGATGTTGGCGCCAAAGACTCGCTCGGGATTTCGCAAACTGCGGGATATGAAGAGAAGGGCATAGTATATTTTCGTGTCCATGCTGGAATAGCTCGAACCTCATTTCTTTAGGTAACGTGCGTACGGGAATCTCTATGTACTCAAACTTTTTGGTATACAACTCAAATTTGTCTTGCCCTCACTGCCAAATCCCACGAAAACCGTAAAACGAAATGGTTCCTTGAATACAATAAAAAATATGAAGCACAAGCAATGAATCAACAAAATCAAGTTTTTCGATTCGTAATCCATCGATTTTTCAAGGGATAACAAAAAACTCATATTTTGTGCACATATTTTGAAAATTTCGCGGATTTTCCTTTACGAGCCAATGTGTCCGGCCAAAACTCGGAATTATCTGTTTCTGTCTGCTCGTTTCCCTCTCTCTCTCTCTCTCTCTCTCTTTCCCGTTCGTGCTATCATGGGAGCTAAGGGAAGAAAAAGAGGGATGGAAATTTGTGAGGAGTTTGGTCTCTCTCGCCGTTCACCCGACTCCACCTTATTACAATTAGCTTCCTTATATATCTAATTAGCAAGATTCTTGCTGCTCTCATGAACTCGTGGTTAAGGGGATGCGGAGCTTAGGGGAGAGGGAGTGTGATGCTGTGAAAGACGGCAGTTGACATCGGAGCTTTCTCCGTGCTCTTCTGTCTAATATAACTCTCGTGCTCTTTGCACTGTTCTGCTTTTGTCTTAGCACGCGAACATTCACGGGCAAAAGGCGGCCATAGAGTCTCTCATGACTCCGGATGAAATATCCTAACGCGGGTATACTCTGTTCGAGCTCTCGTTTACATGCGCGACGTAGCAATGCCAGAATAATAAGAATTCTCCTCAATTACGGAAAGAACCATTCAAAATTTTACTCCCTTCGTAAAAATAATAAAAAAAATAAAATAAAATGATTCGCACTTTCTAGAACATTAGCCGTATACAATAAAAAATCATTCGATCGGTCTGGTGGCCTAAAAACTCAATAAAATGGATCGGGACTAAAAATTATTATTTTTTTTTTTTTTTCAATTAAATTTTTTCTATTTTTTATTCATTTGTTTAATAATGAATGCAGTCGCTTTCAGTCTACGTGCAGTACATAAATTGGCAAACCCTTTTATCCGGACGGCACACCGATATTAGCGTCAACGTTACGACACCAGAACCACAACCCTCAAACAACATCCTTTCGCGACTACATGCTGACTTTATCTCTGTACCGTTAATCTCCAAGGATCTCTCCCTCTTGAAAAAGACCCTCTCTCCGTAAAAAGGGTTAACTTTCTGAAGTACGATTAATAGCGCCCAATCTCTGTTAATAATTAATTCCGTTATTTATATCTTTCGTCCTTGGGCTCTAGAGGCCAAGGTTTTTATGCGTCTTTTACTTTTGTAAAACTGTATGTCGGCTTTTTCGCTATTTATCTTCGCAGTCGATTCTCGTGCTTAAAATGACGAATTTGCGTCCGGGAAACCGAAACGGAGACCATCTCCATATTCGCAGCAAATTTATTTGATCGCAAAGAAAGCCTCGCGCTCGTATGACGAGTTTAAATTCCTGTGAATCCCCGCGAGAAAGAAAAAAAGACGGGAGAGCGAGGAAGAGAGAGAAGGAGAAAACTCACCCACATAGCTCGAGGCCCTGTGCATTTTTAATTTGACTAAAATAATTATACTTTGAAGAACGAGGCGAGGCAAGAGGGAACCGCGTATATCAAGAGAGACAGAGAAAGAGAGAAAGAGAGACGGTCAAATTAGTAGACAGAGATAGAAAGAGAACGCTTTGACACGTAGCGAAGGCGAGACGACGCGGGCATGCCCGAGAAAAAAAAAGGAATCGCTCGACCCGTTCGTATATCGCGCCTTTACCCCCACCATACGACGCAAAATATAATCCTGTACTCTAGCATGCAGTGTTCCCAGTATCTTTTTGCCCTCTCCATGCCTTGACCTCGCCAGCTTCAGTCAGAACTCCCAAAGGAATATAACGAATCATTATTGCTGTTGTTATTACCGAATTAACAACGAATTACAATAATTAGTCGAATGGGCCTGGACCAATAACCATCAAAAGCTCGGGGCTTCAACTATGCGCTGCAAAAAATGGCTTCGGCTTTTCCTTTGAAATTCTTCCAAAAAAGTACACTAAATAATAAAATATTAAAAACAACCACATTTTTAAAGTTGTTAACAATTCACGCAAACGGCTGCGTAACTTTTTTCTATTTAAACTTCCTACCCCGGGCACTGCTGGTTTTTTTGTTTGTTTTTTTTCAAATTTCTTCAAACTCTTCATTCACGTTTTTCGTTTATCTTAATTTTCAAATTAATGCTGAGAATTCAAAAAATACACAGGGGACGAAAATTGCAAATATTGTGATACCTATTTTGTAATTAAATCTTTTTCGGAATTATATCCAGTTACATTGTTGCACAACGGATATACTGTCGACACCCGGAAGCCCTTCACTCGAGAAGTCGCCAGACTCACACGAATCGATCACATAATCAAATTGAAATGCTTTATTCAACAAAGTAAAAAAGTCTATCGCTACCCAATCACGAGTCTCACTCCGGATGCAATCAAAACCAGTAACTAAACCGTCACGTTTCCCTGCAAATATTATTTACTCTCCTTGCTGAAGGGATTTGTAATTTTTTTTCTTTTTTTTTAAATATTTGCCAAAGGTACAGAAAAAGAAGGGCAAAGAGCGTGACAGTTTTTGGAGAAATGCGATGACGTCCGACCAACCAGTCTGAGCGGACAATGAAAAAGGTTGGCACTGAAAAAACTGCACAATTTCCGGAACCTCGATCGATCGAGTGGGAGTAAAGGAGTCAGTAAAATAGACAACATTCCGGGAAAGATATTTCTCGTCGAATTTCATGAGCGGCAAGGTACGAATGTGCGAGTGTTACAAAATGAGATTGCCCAGTGGTTGGGTAAACAACGGATGATAAAACGTTAGTTATTGGTACATATTTCTGTCTCTTTTCAATCAATGTTACTTTTAAGCCATCCTGGACGATGGTACATCGGCAAAAACCTGCCAATGGCTGGATAGCTCGAGTCTCTTTCGTACAAATACATGCACATCGTGTCTGTATATTTTAACATAGATGCATAAATACTTTAGTACAGATATATATTCCTTAATATGTATGTGAGTGTGCGTGGGCTTGAACGCGTTCACCCGTTACGTGTGCTCCGGTACTCCCGAGCTTAATTAAGATATGTATTTATTTTAATTCCTCTCGGAGCATAGAGATGGTCCGAGGCTGGACCGTACAGCGAGGCTGGACCCGCCTGGTTCTGAGGATAACACGATTTGCTTACAGCCGCCAGCCTGCGTGCATCTCTCTTTCTCTCTTTTTCTTTCACTGTGCATCCCGCCGTCGTCGTCGTCGCCGTCGTCGTCGTCTCCACCGTTGGGAGAGAGAGAGAGAGAGAGAGAGCGAGAGAACCAGATGAGCGAAACGAAAGGCTCATCCTCCTTTTCGCTCGCGGAGCATAGAGAGATCTGCATAGAGAGATTTTCAATTCAAGTAAGGAACGTCCTCGCACGTGTGCGTGAATGCTCGAGGTGGACCTCCCGTACATGTAATGAAAAGGGAGAGAAAAACAGGGAAAAAAATGCAAGAGAAATGAAAAGGGCGGCGAAAATACGCGTGTGGAGGAAAAGGCTCGAACATGAGGAATATAGGAGTGAGCTACTTTTTCGTACGTCCGAGCAAACGTGCGTTCCGATCGCTCACCATATTCTGTAAAAAAAACGAAAGAAAAAAAGAATTAAAAAAAAAAAAAAAAAAAAATCACCATCCCATCATTTTTTTTCGCGTTTATTTTCCATTTTTTTCATGCCGAAAAAAAAACACCCTATGTCTAGGCTCAAAATTAAAGATTCACTCATTTTATTTGCAAGAGTTGAGAGACGTGAATCCAAGGAACTCCTCGTACCGATGAAAGGATTACGGATGGGATAAAAGAATGAACGAAGTGTGGATCCCAGGTAGCTGGTCTCTGCTGTTCGCTTGTAGACAAGTCCTGCAAATTTCCTTTGGTGTAGGAAGTTTTCGCACGTTTTTCTTGTTCCAAACTGTTCATGTTGTGAGTAACCGAGCGAACGCAAGATTCGAGTGGTTTTTTCTTTGCTGGACCACTCGTGTGCGAGGGAATATTTGGAAGACGAAAATTTTGTTACAGTACACGGATTCGGGTCCCTATCGATATGTATACTCAGTGTCCTTCGGTTTATGTCTTGATATATGTATAGAGGATGCATCAGGCATATCCATATACGATTATACGTACAAGATTTCTTGAATGATGCTTGAATGTATTTGACAGGAGAAAGTGTAAGGAGCTCAAGCTTTTTCGCGTGGCCTCTATGCCTGATAATGCGCACGAAGTGGGCCGTAAGAGCGCGAAAGAGAAGAAGAAACGCAACGGTCCGGCAGGCGGTATATTTATTTTTTCTGAATCGGCGCTCATTCTGTGCTTATCATAGTCGTGAGAATTATGGTTGGAAGAGGGCACTACTGCACATCGCACACGTACATGAATGAAAGAAGTGGAAGCAGCGATGGTATCTTCGAGGAATGAGAAGGGCGGTTCTGTAGCACAGCAGGTAGGAAATATTCACTTGTGCTTTTGTTTCGAATCTCTTCATCGCAGCCACTCGTCGCGCGTCCGACCACCTTTTTCATTCCCTCTCTCTCTCTCTCTCTCTCTCTCTCTCTCTCTCCTTCTTCCTCTTCTTATTTTCTTGCTTTTTCTGCCTTGAACACTTTTCCGGTTTACATGCCAGCAACAGAATCGCGCAACGCCAGCCCGAAAGCTCTGAATCCTTCTTTGTACGGGATGGCAAAGTTCATACGGGATATAACCATAGTCTACAGTTTCGCGAAGGGGTTACACACCGCGAACCTCACGGCGAATACCACCATTTTCAGATACAAAACGAGAAGAGAGGCTGAGAGCGAGAGGGAGGAAGAAAAAAACGTGAGCGCATGAAGCAACTAGCGTACGAAATAAATCATGAAAAGACGCGAGAAAGGCAGGAGTTGTTCACTCTTCGCGAAAGAATTTAATTATACTCGAGAGACACGCGGAAAAGGCGCGGATTTACCTATGAAAGGGTGAAAGGAAAAGGAAAAAACGGTAAAAGATGGAAAGAGAAAAAAACGGGAAAAGAAAAATGAGTGTAGCGTGAATGTGTATCATGAGAACATATGCACGAGCCTCTAAAGTGAAGGAATTCATTGGGGAGGGACGAAGCTCGTCTCGATTGGAGTGCGGCGTGCCAAGGCAACTGGAATTAATATCAAAAAGCTCGTACATTTCTCCTCTTTTCTCTGCATGTGCTCATACACCATAAGTCGCTTCCTTTCTCCCTGCTCTGTCTTAATTCGCGTACCCTTGAGGCAAAAGGTCATATTCAACGAACACCCTCCACCTCAATCTTAAGTATTCAAAAGATTATTAGATCAATACACCCTCATAATTCCCATCCCTGAATCGGGCAAATGATATTCTCATGACCAGCTTCATGCTGAGAAAACGTTTGAGGACAGTTTTTTTACAATAAAGAAATGTGTTTGCTTGGTACTTTTTCTCAAACATTCATTAACTGTTACAAAAATCGTTAATGGTCAAAAAATATCTTTGTTATCACGATGAAATTTCATAGGCATAGCATTTCCTTGAAGATAATGATTTGTTCGATCGCTAGATGTTTATGGTCATCAAATTCATTTGCTATCAACAAAGGTTTGGTTCGATCAAATTATTCATTTATTAACTATTAACAAATGTTTATTTCAGAAAAAATCGGGGGGCTCAAATAAATGATTCATTAACTGTTCAATAACATTTATTTCGCCGTATTCATCAGAAAATTATGAATGGAACTTAATTAATCACGTAATTAACGATTCGATAGTGACAAACTCCACGATCGTTTGTATAGCCTGTTCCAAAATGAATCGAGCAGTCGACGTCTGAGTATTTATGAAGCATACCTCGTCGCGTTACAGTGTGTCGACACGACGCGCTCCCTTAGACCCTTTTTCTCGTTCTGCTCCGTGGATGCTCTTTCCGCCCTACTCCAAGAAACTCCTCATCCTCTTAATTTGTTTCCCTTTCGTCTCTCTGTCTCGCGAGCGAAAGCTTCGCTGTTCACGCTGGCCTATAAATTAATAAAGTATTCTGAACTTCATTACAAGTTAAATGAAAATAATTATTAAATATTATGCGCTCGGCTCATAGTGTCAACGTGCCGGACCGTTTCAGCCGACGACGCAAACCCTCGAGTGTAAAGAGATACATACCCGCGTTGCACAGTACAGAGAATGAAGTTGTGCTCGCGCTCTATGACTTTCTGGCACTCTGTCGTATACGCAGCGGAAACGACGACGAAGAAAGGGAGTAAAAGCACAAGGACGACTCGACCAACTCTTCTATTCGCCGACCTAACTTCTCTCACTCTTTCTCTTTCCTCCGGTGCTAACGCCGCGGGGAGGATGAGGCGGTCGTGTCTCCGAAGAAATTAAAATATGGTCGGTCGTACGTTCTCATTGCGGGATAACCGTGACACGACTGACGAAACGGCTTTATCTCGTAGAATCCTGACGACTTACCAGATTCTTTCTCACTCTCAGTCTTTCTCCCTTGCGTCCTTATCGCGCTCCTCTCTCCACATCTTCTCATACTTTTTCCACAGTTAATCTACCCCCCGCTATTATTGTCCCCGTTTTCCTTTAATTAAAATCTATCATCACGAAACCTCGCCCTTCCCTGTATTTTTCTCTTCTCCATAAATTGCAATTTATTATTAACGAAAACGTTTGGCAGAAACGATTTCATTTCGATTCGCGTTCAACCGACAAGCTGCGACGTTCGACTGGATCGTTCCACATCAACGTCTCACTTGACGCTCCCAAATGCTTCTCAAGTAGAAGGAAATCCATACTTTGACGTGATCGTATCGTTGCAAAGTTGTAGGCCTTCCGAGCAACGTTCGTTATCCTCGTGCTCGTATCTGCGGTGATGAGAAAAACGGAAGATATGAAAAAGAGTTACCGCAGGCTAGAGTAAACTTCTCAATTGTCACGTGCGGGTGACGTCGTCGCCGTCGTCCTCAGCGTCATCGTAGAGGAGTCGCGCAGAGAAAATGTGAAGCCATCTGGCGTACGCTCTACTCTGTTGATACGGGTAGATAATTAAAAAATTAACTTTGTACTTAGATGGTGTTGGCTGTTGGATAAAACTATACCTTGGTGGACTCTATAGAGTGAGGCGTGCCTTTGAGGCAATGACAGAGTAAGAGAGAGAGAGAGAGAGAGAGAGAGATGCAGTTAACGGAAAGTTGAAGTGAAAATTCGTGTTTTTGAGGTCGAGCAAAGCGCGGTGTACAATGGCGGAGTCGTACGAACGAGCGAGGGGAAAGTGTTAGAGGTAGCAGTCACTGAGGCACCAAAACGGCAGAGCACAAAGCTGATGAGTCGGGGAAAAGGTCTAAAGTACTGTCTCCCTTTTTCGCATCTTTCTCGCGCACTCGGGCGGAGCTTTTTCACACAGCTATATATATTTATGCACATACGTATACGGAACGGAATGAAGAGACCAGGCGGCACTCCGGGCTACCGGTAACTCGCTCCTAACCAAGCACGAGTATGCTTCACATATCTCATACGCTGCTAATGTCTATATATAATACGTAATACTCACCGTTCACCCTCGGGAGCTCAGCAAAGTCGAGCCAATGAGATTTCTAACGTAACTCATCCGCTTTGCGTTTACGTACGGCATGAATGAATCATGCTATTAAGAATTACACTTATGACGACCGACAGGCCGCATATGAGAAAGCATTTATCGTATAAAGATTAAGTGACTACTTTGCAATGAGATCCAATAATTTTTATATCCGTGAGTCCAAATTATCGTGAATCTTCGTCTTGGCAGTCTGTAAAAGCAACTCGAATCATCCTCACTAATCACGGCTGATGAAAGCGAATAATCGTGTCTAAGAAACATGGAAAATGATGAGCGCACCTCCGAGAAAACAAGAAACAACGTGTCTCTCGTATAATCGCTACGAATGAGATTACGAGATTACGCGTGCACGGTTTTAAGCCAACATATATAATCCATTCGCGACCTCCCGACGAGTAGAAAGCTCCCTAAGAAGAAGAAGAAGAAGTTGCTGCAGGTCGTTGGTTATCCTTTCACTTCCACGCCCTCGTGTGTCCTTTATACTTATACGAAGATGCGACAGAGGCTTTTAATAGCACTTTGGATTTTCTTGCCGCAATACAAGTGAGGAATAAGGTATGACACAGTTTCATCTACAGCAGGGGGTAAAAGGAAATACATAATGGGGCTGACTTGAAATACAGCCAGCGACGATGTATTTCTCGGCGTGAGAAGAGCGAGGGAGAAAAAGAAAGAAATTAGAGAGAGGAGAAAAGAAAGTGTAACGAAAAGCAGTCGTAGAACAACTCCTTAACTTTTGGATACTGCAGGAGGAACGAGTTGCTGAGAGACCATGAGACGACCCTCGAGGAAGCGAGAAAGAGAGAGGGAGAGGGGGGAGGGAGAGAAAAAAGCTGAAAGTACTGGTGCGAACAACTTGTGATATTTGTTTAAATTAGTGAGCGTATAATGTTGTAGCGGATCTTCAGCGAAGCCTGCTCTTTTCTCCTGCCCATTTTGGTGCACATCGTCGTGACGGTCCTCCTCTTGGTAGTAATCGTGGTAGTGCTGCGTACTTCTGGAGGTTGCTCTCGCGCCACGAGGCTGGAGGTGCTCTTTCATAATGTTGTTTCATGTTCATAGCAGCGTGGGTCCGGGCACGCGTTCGCACAGAACCAAAAGGAAGACCAAAGGCATCGCATCCCCCTCGACGCATCCGCCGCCTCCCGCATTTATACATTTATACACTCGACTGTCTCTATGATACCTGCGTTGCTTATAATGTCACCTTGCACAAATATACACCCCCCCCCCCCCGCGCACCCTTGGATAATATATATTATGAACTCACACGTTGTAAGCACGTGGTGGGGTATGATGCATGTTGGAGAAAAGAGAGGATGTGGAGTGGTCCATGGATACGACGAGCACGAAGAATAAACGTTTGGGATGTGTGTTTATGGAGGGTATAATATATAAAGTCTATAGTGGAATGATGATGAGGAGTTAAGGGTGAGAGGGGGTTGCAGGAAGGCCACCAAAGTCACTGGCAGAAGAGGAACGGCGAGCTTCTGCACCGCATTGCGAGAGAAAGCCTCTTTTCCTATCCGCATTCTCCAGCAAGCCATCTACGGGCATCCCTCTTGGTTTCTTTATCGTGGCGCAGTCTCTCCCTCTCGGCGTGTGGTGTCCTTCAGCTCCTAGCCCCGCGACAACCCTCTTACGTGACACTGACGTGGCTTCTACACTCCGCTTCTGTTTTTGCAACATGTTACGCCCGAGCGAAAAGGAATATAATGCTGAATGCAAAAGCATTTAGCATTTAGACACTCCCGTCTCTGGAAAGGATTACAGGAGCGTACGGGCATTGCGATTGTATATACGTTTTAACTCACACTGTCGTTGCATATGAACAGGAGGCCGAGTTACTTCTGTTTTCTGGTTCCTGACTCTTAACGCTGTGAGCATCACCGACCCGTGTTACAACCCTGGAAACGACTAATTCTACACGTTTTTTAAAACTCTCAGCAGGGCGAACGGTGCACGATGACAGCTTTGTGGACGAACCAGTTATCGCTTACCGGCTGCTTCTCCCATTCAAACCTTTCTGTCATCTACGTCACATTTAACTCCAATGCCATCCTCGGATACGTGTAAATATTTATACCAGACCAACCAACACGTTTTATTCGTACATTTATAATCAAAGAGGTCCAGAATAATGACGCGAGCTAAGAGATGTGGCTACGTCCGTAACGAGAGAAAACGTTTGCCTCTTACTTTTTCCCAATAGTCTTGAAGCCCTTCCGGGGATGCTGTTCATCTCGGCTGATTATGATAAAAATACACAACGGGTACACGCTGCAGACTCCTCCGGGCGCGACGAAGAAGATCGTGGACGAAGACAGTGATGGGTTTTGTTAATACACGAACCTCGGTGGAGTCACAAAAGCTACTGGCAAGTGGATAATCCTGGATCATAATTAATTGCTGTAGCTCTTAACCCATAATTCACAACTCGTCTAGAATATGGACCAAAAATTAACGCAGACTCCTTTCCATCGCACCAGAGCATCGTTACCTTTGTCATTTCTTATGGTGTCGCCATAACCTACCATTGAGCATAAGTGGACTACGTTGGCTTCCCTCATAGGCAGACATGGGGTTATCAAGCTTCGGTCAAGTTTTGTCGTGGCTCGTCGCGATTCGTGTTCCGTGTTGCATTTAATTCGATAGGATCTCTGACGTGTTCCAGAACTTGTTTGTTTAAAATACACGCACGCATAAAACTGGTTTCCTTAAGGAAAACCCTCGGCGTCTTATTTTCATACCGAAGACCCCAAAGTCGTAGATTTCAGTAACACGTAAGATCCTAATCTCTAAAGTAACAAGAAATCGTACTCCCTTGACTATCGATATTCGTCGTCGGGATATAAATAAGGGGTAAACTCGAGTGTGTTCGTGCAAGAGTCAGTGATGGCTTAGAGAGTATCATCTCTGGGCAAAGTTTCCACAAGGACGATAGCCTGTCGTAGAACCGGTGGAGAGAGAAGAGAAGAGAGAAGGAGTGTTTTCTGACGTTAGTTTGCGTATAATAAGGTGTCGTCTTATCTAATAGGGTCGGAAAAGCAGGAGCAAGGCGAACGCCACCCACGAGAAGAGCTCCTGGAAGAGTGTATCGCCATGTATAATGGTAATTACGCGTTATTAACAAGCCTCGCAGGAGACGGGCTGTATGGGGGCTGATGGTTGCCTCTTGTCTAATTAACTGAGTTTACCGCGACACCTGCCCCCGTATCGTGGCATCTTCAAACCTCCCCCCCCCCCCGCCCCTCCTTCACTCTCTCTGTCGGTCGCTTTTCTGACTAGCATCACTAAACACATTGCCAAGTCACACCGTCTAAACCGGTAACTCAAGATTTACACCGTAGAAACGGCGCGGCTCCTCAACCCCAGTCGCGTTACTTCTACAGATGCCTAAGGGCTTGCTTTACTTCCAGAGGGTAGTGAATACATCCCCACCCTCCCTTCCTATCCGTTCACTCGATCTCTGGTTCCCATGCTTGCGAGCTCTCACCTCCAACCGCACCTTTTCTTGTCTTCGAGTCGGCCCGTCACCTCCGATATCCATAGAACCCGAAGACCCGCCAAAGAATCCGAGACCCTGCCCCGAACGTTAATCTCCTCCGCTTTGTGTCCGCGTTTTGGCATCAACTCATTTTAATTCGTACCACACGATCGACGATAAAAATATGGGACGGAAACCCAATCAACGATCGACCAAGGCCGACGAATGGCTGGAAAAAAAATTTAGCAGCTGCATCCACGAATTATGAATGGCATTTGGTAATTACAAAGTTCGGAGATTCAACTATGAAATATGTTGGACCACGAGGGTGAGCGGATTTGTCATGCCCCTCCCCGATCAACTCCTAGCTCGCTCCTATAGCCCATGTGACTCAATTTATCTGGCCTCATCCGAACACAATGCATCTTCGACGATAGCCGATAAATCAGTGACCGACGCTGATGCGATGTAACGTTACAAACAGAAGGAGATTCGAGCTATTCGCACAAGAGTCATGATCGCCTGCCATCCTCGCCTTCATCAGAGAATCCAGCGCCTACAGGAAGCTCTAGAAAATTAGAAGCTGTGCTATACTGCTGTTGCTTCATGTCCCTCGAGCACAAGGAGACGCTGACTGAATCCCCATAGCGCATAGCCCCCGAGACCATCAGCCCCTCTGGTCACCCATGGCGAAGTAACCCTGACTCATTAAATACCGCGTGCCCTTATTGAGAGGGGTCGTGTCGAAGAGACTACTAAAAATGCTCTTTATGTGTAGTCTCATCTCTGTCTGTATATACCTCACGACAATATATATGCAGATACGTATTTTAAAACATCAATATTACCTATACATCGACGCTTCGTTAGTCACCCCTTGACGTTGTTTATAATGGCTTGGCTCTCGAATATACACAAATGCTTTTTTACGCTTCGATATATTGAGTTCCCTCGCGGCATTGGGTGTGTAGCATATATACGGTATATCGTGTTACTTTCATCGAACAATAGCCTCTCGTTGAAAAGCAACCCTAACGTGCTGCACCCACCCTTTTATGAATAACAGAAACATTACGTACGATCGATCGATGACATCGACATAGTTTTTTTCTTTTTTTTCTTCATATACGTACTATTTATAGCCACTAAAATTCAACGGAGAAGCCGTTGTTTCATCGCCATTTAAGTTATGCTCCCGAAAGATATCGGAGCCTTCGTCGTTAGTTAAATTGCAAATAATAATGGTCGACGCTGCGTCATCGCTTTGACGAGACTCACTCCCAGATAAAGTGAGTTATCGACCGGAATTATTTTCAATCGACCGGCAGAGCTACCATTATTCAGATATTTTTCTGTCCAATTAACCGGAACCTTTTCCGCGTATCTCCATATTATTCACCTTATGTCTAATCTTGCGGAAAAAATGTCTAGTTCCTGCAGAGATTCGTACTCGGGACTAAAAAAAAAACGAATTTCGATACACGCGATTTTTTTAATGATCGATCAACATTTCACTGGCTCAAGGTGAGGGGATCGATCAGTCGCCGTGAGTGCAAGAGCAATAGTTGCAATTTTCAAAATTCAATATTTTCGACAGGATCTGATCGATTTTAAAAAAAGAACCCCTGTCAACGCATTTTTGCCATCGTCCTGCTTACACTCCGACAGAGCCTTTTTCTGATTAGTCAAACGACAGCAGAGAATTTTAATTCTAAAAGCTCGAGGTAAGGTTCGCCGATGATCCATAACCTTGAGGAGGTTGGCTACGTACGAAAGACGCGTGATAAAAATTTAATAAAATTTGGCGATAATATTCTTTAGCATCAAATATAGTGACACATTTTTTTACAATTTTTCGTCAACATAGTTATCGAATAATTTGAGTTTACGATATGCACAAGATATACCTACATATATCTGAATCCTCTGCTCATGCATGTAAACCCTAGTGTCCATAATAACTCGAAAGTATGTAAAAAAATTTTTTTTCAAGATTTGTATATCAATATTTTATACGAAAAAGTATGCTCACCAAATTCCATTAAATTCTCATCATATCGAATTTTTCTGTGCTTTCAACGCACACCCTCCTTAAATCTTCAGACTCGACAAAAATGCGATCGAGGATTCAATTTGGTTACAACTCCAGCAATTCTCAGCTCCAGGAAGCTATTATTTGAAAAATCTAATAAGCCGTATTGTAACAAATAGACAATTATCTCGAATTCTGGGAACCGATCGTACGACAACAACCCTCCCACGAATACAAAGGGTAGTTTCCGCTACCCTCACTCGTGTTCCTCGAGATACTCGACTATTCATACGGGGCATGCATGTTCTCGCAGCTGGAAAGAAACTTTTTCTCTCCGGAACCGTATCACAGCCACAGCGTACAAAACTCCCAACCGAGATCCAATATTTCGAACAATGAAATGGCAAAAAGTACACGAAAGCACATTTATAAGCAAAGTGTGCAGAAAGCTGGAAGGCGGGGTAGCCCGGGCAAATATACGAATTTATTTTCTATCCTTTTTCCTTGGTACGTTTGTATTCGGTAAATTGATTTGACACCCCATGCACCCAGCAGATTCATGTACACAGACTCTGGGCCAGGTTTTAGTTTTTCATCTTTTTTCACCTCAAATTTCCAACTATTTTGCCGTTCCCTATCAAATTTGCATGCACATTATCAAACATTTGGCTCCTTTGTACGAAGATAGTTGGGCTATCAGATTTTAGAGAAAGGTATACCCGCGCCGATACAAACTTGCACATTGTATTTGCGGTTAATACACCGGGCCGCATTTATGCAGAATCGGAAGATCGAGTTTCGCAAGCCTCTCCCTCGGGTGGTGGAGCCGGTGCTGCTGCGGAGGTTCAAGTGCGGTCTTCGCTCAGCGCAATGGATATATATGTCTATGTATATAAAGATTGTTCGGTGCTCTCGGTCCTCGCGAACGCTTAAATGGGCGAAAACCGATCCCTAAAGCCCCCTCCAGCTCGCTTTTCCGTGCAATTGCCTCCTAATTATCGCCGTCAACTAATAACTCGCGTTAATTTCGGACGATTTAGTGCGCGAGACGCGTGCGCTTTGTGTACATAGTCGGAATGGGAAATCGGTATAGTCGCGTCGTGTATTCTACAACGTACGATCCTAATAACTACCGATACTTTGCCATCAGAAAGGGGCGAAGGAAACCCCTACATGTGCGACATGTACATGTGGATCTGCATTCTCTATACACACGTCTATATATTCGAGCTCGATAGAAGGAGGCCGAGAGAAATGGGAATGCATATACAGGGCTAGCTACCGAACCGCCAAAGTTTAAATTGAATTGGTTGGCACGGCGTTTCTACGCGCAGCAGCCAACTAGTTCGGTAAACTATGTATACGAATCATATAGTTCACCAGATACGAATATCCACCGTATAGAATGAACCTCGCTCGCCCCGGTACCCAAAGAATATCGACTGGAGAACGGTACTCTGCTGATACGACGAGTGACCCTGTACGAAAGATACAGAGCAACCGCAGTGAGCACAAGAACCTAATACTTACCGTCAACTCCTTGCTCTGCGAGACTTCGGAACATCGAACCATTTATTTTGTAATATAATCGAGTGGCTACACTGAAAAAATCATTTATTTATATGTACCAGGATTTGTTAACTGCTAACAAATGTAAAGTTGAATACAGTACGTGAAATAAAAATACGGTCACATAAATGAACAAATCATTCTCTTCAAGGAAATGCGATGCCTATGAAACTTGATCGTGATAACAAAGGTATTTTTTGACCATCAACAAATTGTGTAACAGTTAATGAATGTTTGAGTAAAAGTACCAACTAAACCTATTCCTTTATTGGAAATAAAATTTCCTCGATCGTTCTGTCGGTGTCGATTTTAATGTTAAAACAGCAGAAATCGATGGGCTCCCTCCGTGGGTATTTTGACTCCGGTGGGCCGCTGAACATGGAGGCTTTCCGGATGAAGAAAAAAAAATCGCTTCACTGATTCAATCGGTACCGAGAACTTCACCACACGTTCGAATTTTTAGAATTTCTGATACGAAGCAATCTCACGCGAAATAGACGTGTCGAAAATACTCTTAGCAATCATAATCAAACAATTAATTGTATGCTTGCCAACTAATGAAGATTTGAAGTGAAAATTGATATTTTCTGATGATCATAAATGGGATCGAAAAAGTTGAAACTTGCAAAAGTGATAATTCTGATATTACGACATTGCAGATTAATCTCTCGATCAATTTTGGTGTGTGGAAACTTTCAATTGCAAGTGATCGGGTGGGTGTTGTATTGACGCGAAATTCTGTAAGCCAATGAGTCTACGCAACTCTCTGGAAGTAATGAGAAGTTGTGGGTCAGTGTTGCGCAGGATATAGGAGATTCTCGAGTCAGTGTGAAGGAGAGAATTGAGAGAGAAGTGAGGGAGTATCGTCACGGAGTATCGGAGAATGTTTCTTGTTCGAAAGGGGATTGCTTCTGTTGTACGTGGCACTGTCTTATCGGGAATGTATAGTGTGTTGGTCAGGTCGTTAGCGAGTTGTCGAGATTAAATGCCTCCCAGCAAATTAGAAGAGGCAGCGCGCAGGCACTAGTCTCTGATTAGCGGACTGGTCTGTGTACTCGCCTGAGTATCCGGACATGGGATGCTAAAGGGAGGCAAAGGTGGACCGGAGAGGAAACGACCCTGCCGAACTGAGATCCATGGGAATTGGTGCATCGATCCTCGTGAAAATAGATTGAAGTTGAGGAGACGGAGGAAGCAGCCCGGAACTCGGGTGCTGGTGTTTTCATTATCTTAGAGCTTTCGCGCCCTTGAGAGTCATTACTGAGATGGGCGACGTGAACGTTCCGACGATTTCAAGGGAGAACAATACTATAGTTACTAGAAAAGTTGAATTAATCGAGTAATATCATGAATCTATGACTTTTCAGGGATAAATTGTTGTTCGGCCTCAGCCTCATGAGTTTTATCGTTTATTCGTTATTGCTGGGTAATGCGATTACGTGCTCGATGGTAAATGATTATGAAACCAGGTAGGAAAGGGAGGCAAGTACGTGACGCAAAGGAAAAGCCACCGTGAAACATTGTAGATATGATGAACGAGAGCGAGGATGAGTCCGTTCGTCACAGAAGAAAGAAAGAGCTCTGTAACGTCGAGTTTCACATATTCACAGACATATACTCATACAGATAACGGAGCGGCGTAGTCCAGGACAGGGTTGCCTGGCAACAAACGGGCAGTCGCGAATAAGAGAAAAAGAGATGAGGAGATACAGAGAAACATAGAAAGAGAAAGAGAAAGAGAGAGAGAGAGAGAACTACTTGGCAAATATATATTATACGCGTTCGCTATCGAAGGGTGGTGAGGAACGTTTCTCATCTAAATGAAACACTGGACGTGCAAGCATGGAGGAGGCGGATAACCCTTTTGCTAAGCTCTGCTCGTCGCCGCCGGTCTCTCGTCCTCTGAGGCAAATTTCTCGTTTTTGTGTTTTTTTTTCTTCCTTTTTCCCCGCTGCTTTCCTTTCTCTTTTAATTTTTTATTTTTTACTCTTCCTCATCCGCTTTCTCTGCCTACCCTTCGAATGCAATTACCGTGCGTACCGACTACACAAAGAATGTAGCCAACTCATACGTGCCTCCTTCCCTGTGTCGCCTTGTTACGCTCTCCTCCGTCGGCTTTTCATTGTTCCGCCTTTTCTCTCGGTCCCCATCTGAAAACTTTTTTCTCTTCTTCCATTTGTTGCTTGTTTCGTTTTATTATTTTTCGCCCCCCTCCCCCCCCCCCTTCTCCTCTTTTACCTTTCCTTTTATTTCTATTTATTACGATCAGAAGAAGATATTCGCGTACATAACTGCGGTACACCCGAACAATGAGATAGAAATTATTCTCTGTATTCATTTCTCTTACAAGGACGATTATGAATTTACTATGATATAAACAAGCCCAATGAGAAACACTGAAGCTTTCCGTTCCGCTGCTTGGTTATTGAGCATCAAATTGCTTCCTGCATCGCAATAAATGGAAACGTCAAAACGACGAGTTACTTGACGACCAGTTGCAAATGAAAGTTTCTTTAATTCTTCAATCAGGACAACAACAAACCGTCTACCCCGAATTTTTTTTTCACACAATCACCGCTATGGTATTTGTTGAAATCCCGACCGATTTGCAGTCCGCGTTTCCGAACACGTGAGTCGTTGCTGCAGCATCAGCTCCATTCTTGCTCTCAAACGCTCGCCACGAGGACAATTTTTTCTTCTCTTATCTCATGTAGTGTTTTTTTTTTTTTCATATGCTGATATCGAAATTGCGGCAGGGAATGGGGAGGAGAAGAAAACGAGGCGTTTATGTTGGTCTCGTACGAAATACACGGAGAATTGGGGTAGGTGGCCCGAGGGGTGGGACACGTGTGGTTCCCCATAAGGTTAGTTGGCGTGGATGCGCCTTCCACAAAAGCGTTCAACGCACCACAACCCATAGAACTCACAAAAAGAGGAGACGGCAAAGGGAGGGGGTAGTAAACAAGCGATATAACCAACGTCCTATCCAATATTGAGATTGGTGTATTCTGGAATATGCTAATACGATAATACATACGAATGTCCCCATAAACTATAGAATTTTCATAAAGAATATGCAAATGGTCTGATATCGAGTGTGCCATGCTACAGGCTTTTCTCGCGAGGTGGCGTTCGCTTTACCCACCAGTAGAAAAAAGATAAAGAACGCTATACTGTTTTCCGAGGGGATGCCACTTTCACAAGTGTTGTTATACCCCGACACGCTTTTCCTTATTCTTTTTTTTTACTTCTTTCTCCCAGGCAAAAAAAAAGATTGATACATTGCTGTAAAAATCTACATACGAATAAGAACTCTGTAATATTTGCCACTTTATTGACTAACCCACAATCCTCTGTATTTATTCGTGTTACTTCGAGTCCAATATTTGAGGCCGGAGCGAGAATGAAAAATAAGATTGACCAGCGAATTGATGTTTTCTATGAAAACAATCGAATCTGCATTGATTTTGGGCACCACAATGTGAGGCAAATCTCGTATCGTCCCAATATTCTAAATGTGAAAATTTCGACCAACATTTTAGGCTGGAAATCCTGAAAACAAATCTACGCAGTAAGGAGGATATCAATAAAAAATCAGTGCTTTAGGAAACCCGGGCTCTTGGGGGTTGCGGCTATATGTTGGATCATAGGTTGGCAGCTTTTGCCTGCTGGGCGTTTCAACCTTATTAAGAGAGACGGACGATCGACGCAGGGTCTCCGGATTGACCGTGGAAGCCCTGCACAGAGCTGCGTAGCTCTTGAAAGCGAGAAGAAGGAAAAAACATGAAGCAGCTATCAAGCTCGCTGCGATATGGGTATAAAAGCGAAAAAATCCTGTGGTAATAGAATAACCGGCCTCGGAAGGCTCGTAAATGTATTCCCAGGACCGATAGCCATTTTTCTCGGTCAAGGGACGAATTGGCTAAACCGCACGCGTTTACCCGAAGACAGATAGTAGAAAATAACTTTGTGAGGTATAGGGGTTGTCGGAGAGGGAGAGCATGAGCAAGAGAGAGAAAGGATATATCCTGTCGGGGTGTGTGCCTATGGTTTTGGGGGAGTACCTCGAAGCTCACCACGCAACGACTGCCCCTTTGCTCACTTTATTTTTATTTCCTATTGTTCCTTTTTTTCTCGTTTTTGTTGGCCTGATCGGGAAACTGTAAAGCTTGCAAGCAGCAGAACTTTAACTGCAATGCTCCCCTAGCATCCCCAAGGAATTACACCTTTCCTTTTTTATTATCAGCGTCTCCATTCGTTCGTGAAATAAAAACGCGTTTTTGAACGGGCCACTGAATCCTCGCACACTTTGTTGCCGCAATTGTGTGGTGGTGCACAGATCATTTGGCATTTCAATTGCTCCAGCAAATGACTTACGGTCTCTGCGGATTTGGCAGTGACTTTAATAAGCAGACAAACACTAAGAGTTGGCAAATATCTTTCCATTGTCGTACATGAATAAGTGGCTCCCTCCTTTTTCTCTCTTTCTCACTTCTCTCCGAATAGGTCTGACATAAAGGATTTGCCAGTATCGTTTCTGGTGTAGGTTGATACGTATTTGGAGAAAACCCAGTGGCACTTTGGTCCTTGGAGTCCCGATGGTCCGCTGTGGCGAACGAAGATCCATCGGTCTCGTTTCCAAGCTCTTCGTCCGTATTATACGGAACGAGAAATACATACAAGCTTATACCAAGACATTTATATGTTTGGATATAATACCAAGGAGAATGGAGAACGAAGATAGAGACAGAGACCGCTCGAGGAACGATATATTCTCGAAGATTGTTTTCTCTCGTCAGGTAGCCACATACGTCACGTTGGACTCCCTCGAGAAGAGCCATACCTTTGGAATATAACGGGCATAGATCACATCGAAATAACTCGCGGGTGTGCAGCCCCGAACTGTAAGGCCAACGGGGATTGACCGTTGGAGGGAGGAGAGAGAAGAGACCGAAGAGGATCAAGTTGGTGTGTTGGCTCTTCAAAACTGTATATGTACGATTCTTGCTGGATATCTGGATAGTGTGCGCGCTCTATAACATCTGCTGCGAATCAACTTCCGTCATTGCCCGCCATCCCAAACCTAATGCCGGATATTCCTCTTCGGTCTCTTCTGAACGAGTATTTCTCTCTGCTTCCCTCATCGCTCTGCCATCCCTGGAAAACCTTTCCATGTGTATAGCTCGCAGCATCTCTTGAGACGCTGGACCACTTGGATGGATTCACCGACACTCAGCCAGCGGGGAAATATTAGTACAGACCGTATCCCTAGTGACTTTGAAATTGCCAATGGAAGAAATGAGCAGTATGGATCATGGATAGCAAAAGGGAAACAAGCATCCTCCGTTTTGTCATCTCGGACTCGCTGCTCCGGGCCCAATCTCGACTTCTCAGCTTCCAGCGTTGAACTACCTGTTTCAGCCTCGATCCCGCTAACGTTTCTCCGTTCCGCAGATATCCCAGCTGGATGTCGTAATTGATTAACCGAAGTCATACTGTAAATACTATAAACAAGGGTGTACGTGCTTCGTGGTCGATATTTAGTCAGGAAGGATTTACAAACACCTTTAAATAAAGCGAAGTGCGGACGGAATGAGAATGGTGATAAAACGAGAGAATAACAGAACCGCACGGGGCATGCGAGCGGTGCTGCATCGTTTGTTTTCTCATTTTTCTCTCGCCCTGGCCATATTGCTTCTCTTTTTTCGTTCTCTATTTATTTAAGTTATTTCTTCGTTTTTTGTATACACCGGCAAATGGAACGTGCGATAATTTATCGGTGGTATCAGTGAAACTGCGGAACGGATCCATATTCCAATTAAAGTTCATCCTCCCGGAACGTGGACGCGATGTGCATGAGATATTATCCATCTCTGTTTATCGCGGTGTCTCTTTTCCTCTCGATCTTTCCCTTTCTCTCGCGGTCCCATCGGCCGCTTTGGCTCTTTCTCTCCTCTTCTGCATTTGCTATCGTTCTCTGCACGTTCTGATCCTGTATTTCTGCGCATACTTCGCTGCCAAGCTCACCCAGCACGTTGCTCATTCTACCGAGCAACAGCAGCAGCACACTCGCCTTTTTTTGCCTTTTCCTTTCCAGTCCATTTCGCGCTGTAAACTCGAACTTTATAGCTTGTGCCGAAGCTATATAGCACCCAGTGTAGGACGTGAAACGTGCGGCTAGGGGATGAAGTGCCCGAGTGGTAAACGAGTGAGAGAGAAGTAGGCTATGGTCCTACCGGAGTTCATATATACCAAGCGCATCCCGCGATCCTCTCGCCAAGATATATGTGGAATCCGGAGCATATTATTGCTGTCCCGTCGTCTCATCCTTCCCTTACATTTTTTTCTCGGATATTGGACGTTTAGCACCATTCATGGATCCTCTTTAAATCGACCTGGCCACACCATTTTTTTCACCGAACGTCAGGCACTTTTATTCGCCCCTAAACGATCAGCCGGAAAGTGTGATAGTCCGATGTTTTTTGTCAACTAAATCGTCGTTAACGTGGATCCTCACAAAATTCGTATTGAAACTACAAATTAATATTGAGATTAACTGCAGAATTTAAAACAACACTCGGCTCTCAGCCGCCCGTTTTCTTCTTATCCAAGCTCCAAGATTTACTCGCCGTTCAAGCATGTAACGACGCACTTAGAGTACGTGGCCTAATATCAAAAACAAATTTCCCTTTTAAGCGTAGCTCAGCCGTTCTAGCCGCGATGTGAGCACTCTCTCTCTTTCTCTTGCTTTTCTTTTCCCGCCCGTTCACCCGGTCCGTACAAAAATGAGGCATTACTTCGTTCATCTTGTACGAGTTTCACTAATGGCGTCGTTATTTTAAAATACCGCGATCATATTTTTTCCAAGAAGAGGTTTCGAAGCGCCTTGTTTCTCGAAGCCAGAGTCTCGCGTGGCAGCCGCGGCGATGGCTACCCCGTCCTTTTCCGAGAGAGTCGCTCCCTCACTCTCCTCTTCTCTCTCCCCTTTCTCTCTATATCTGTTTCGCCGAGGGTATTATACTTTTACCAGCAAGAATATGCCAGTGAATCGAACTTAATCTACGCGCCGCTTTGTCCCATCGGACTCACCCCCCCCCCCCCCCCTCCCCCCCCCCTCCTCCTTTTCCTTCGCCCTTACCACACGACCTACAAAATATATATATTTTTTTTACTCCAAACTTTCCATTCCGTGTTTCTATCGTTTCGCGCTCACCCGTACCCACACCTCCCTCAAACGATCCCTCGATTCTAAATCATGTAAGGATTACGCCTGAGAAGAAAAGGAGGGGTGGGGGGTGGAAAAAAAGAAGCCTCGTTCGCTTTATTTCCCGATGGTACGTCCTGTCGTTTTTCCTCTCTTCTTATTCCCCGCGATCCCATCCTCTTTCTCTTTCAACCCCTCATATTTTGGGAACATTTAAATTCTTATACGCGAATAAATAGCAAAAATTTAACGCCCGATAAAGTATAGATTTTGCTGGGCCAACGGCGAGCTCCAGAGTCTATAAGAGAAAAAGAGATGAATACAGCCCGCCTGCGGAGCAGAACTCAAAGGAGCAAAAAAAGGGGATGATTCGCCCAAAGCGAGCTTACGGCCAAGGATACTGGTCATAAAATCATTGATATGAAAATATGGCCCGTCTATCGTCTCCCTCCTGCTTTTCCATGCTCCCGTATATATATTCACGTATGACCCTTTCTCGGTTTTAAGCACACCCCCCGCGTTCTCATATCGTCTATGGTTTCCAAAAACAAACCCTTCTCCCTTCCAAGTTGGACGAGACCAACGACTCAAACACGTCATTGAGACTGGCCTCAATTCTTCATGCCCGGACTCAAATGTATCTTTGCGAATTGATCAGTTTTTCCTGAAAATTTGGACCATCCCTTCCAGGGGGGACGATCGACGTTGAAACATCCAAAAATCTCATATTTTTCCAGAGAATATTCTAATATTCGATTTCGTCAAAATTGCACCACGCTTTGGCCTCAAAGTTCACGAAAATTTGCTTTTGCGTCGTCTGTCTATGACCGAGAACTAACGTAATTGAAAAAAAAAAACTTGCGAGCCCGCTCAGGGTCTCGAATTAACAATTAACGAAATTTTTGACAACTCTAATTACTTTTCAATAACATTAATTAGCGAAGGATTAGCAAAGATCGTATTGCAACGAAGCGGAGAATAAACTTTGGGAAAAAAAGGAAATAGGATATATGACGCCGAAGATCGAGCAGGAGACACGAAGGGTTGCCAACAGCCAGCAGGCGACGCAGCCCCCACGCCACTCGACCTCTAATCCAATAATTTAATTTCAGGATCCAGGCTGAAGGGGATTTGAAGTATTAGCCATGGAATTTGTGTATCTTTGATTAGTATTCCGTTCGCGGGACGTCCTCCTGTTGTATATACCCATTTATATATTTTGCTCTATTTCACTTCTGTCTCGCGTACATACGCTCTCGATCGTACTGCGGAATCCGAAAATAAGTTTCGCTCCTGGTGGATGACGCCTGTTTGATTCGACAGACTCGGATAAAACTTGATCTGCATCCAATATCCACCGAAAATCATGTTTTTTCTTTGTTTTTTTTTTTTACAAATTGTTCCAACAAACGAAATTGAGAACTTGCGAATTCAAAAAATTCGAATAGCCAGAGATTTTATTTGATTGCCTCGAATCACGCGGAGCGTTATTTTTCTGTCGATATTTATTTATTATTTTTCGTACCTTTTGGCCCATTCCGATTCATGAATAGTCCAGCGTCGAGACTATTTACGAGTGATCAGTTGAGTTTACAGTTGGATCGAAAGACGCATAATTCAGGCGAAGATGTTGTTCCGCCACGCACAGAAGTTACACAGGAAAATAGCAGCAGGAGGAAAGGCTCTGTGTGCCGATGGGATGAATCGGAGCGAACACGTTGAAGACGGTGGGGTATATATTGGAAAGGGAATAAGAGAAGATTCCCATAGGGAAGAGGGTGAGTTTGGTTAAACTAGTGAGACGGAGCAGAAGGAAAGCAAAGACAACGAGAGACACGATGCCACGCTCTGGCTGTTTAACCCTTCGGCTATTTAGCATTCCATCTTCGATTTCCGACAACTTGGCGATGGCTTCGCCGGAGCGTGAAAGACGCGAGACGCTCCTTTCAACTCCGACAGGAATTTCATCCCTCAGCTGCCAATTTTCATGCCCTCGTGCCAATTATAGTTGAAAAAAGTATAAAATAATCGAATAAGAAAAAAAAAACAAATGAAACCGTTTCGCCCGATTTCCACGGTTCGGAACGAAATGCTCGCACGCGAATAATAATTAACTAATGTGCCAAAACTTTTGGTACCTTTTACTTACAAACCGTCGCGATCCAATGGACCAGAGACCTCTCATTCTGATGGCATAAAATGGAAGCTGCATGGATGTGAAAACAAAATGAAAAATCAATGTATTAATTTTATTAATAAAAATGATGAATCGTTTGGAAAAGAAAAAAGAGCTGCGGGGACGCGATGATGCGATCGATGCGAGTGACGGCCAAGTGCTCTTGAGTACAGAATACAAAAAAGAAAAACGAATGACAGAATCCCCGAGCATTAGTAACCACAGGACAATACTAAGAGAGATTTTAAGATTCGGTTCATGCGATGCCGTTATTTTTGCTTTCGGAGATCCAGTCATGCGGATTGGCTTTAGTCTCAGAAGGGGAAGGAGTGAGTTTTGTAGTGTAGAGGGAGGTTTGTGAGAGGAGACGTTCGAGGGTTGGAGCAGGAGAGGGAGAAAGAGAGAGAATTTCGATTTCTCTCGACTCTGTCGCGAGACGCCAGATCCGCGATGTTTACCCTGGTTTACGATTTGGTGTCTCGTTGTGTCCTTGGACGGTTTGCTAAGGGTGTTTGGGAGAATGAAGAGGGGGATGAGGCGAGAGTGGTTGGGGATACGATTGTCTCTCGGAAAATAGCAACACGAGAGATTCTCGCGGTTAAGCAAGCGTGGACTTTACGAACGGATCACGTGGTCGGTCTCCGGCAAAGAAAATCTTGCCCCACCCCCAATCTGTGGGGGTTTCCAGGGGTGGGGAAAGCGGAAGGGAGCTGAGACTTTATACTTTAAACCCAACCTATAAATATCACGCTTCTTTGGATTTGGGGCTGGTTTCCGAAAGATTGGCTCGCGGTATCCTTCGTGGGAATCGCTCGTCGCTTTTCCCGTTCGATCTATATATAACAGGGGATAAAGAGACGGAGGCGGAAAGCACGAGAGACCGATGAAGGGAAGCTTGAGACACGGAGTCGGTTATATATCGACTCCTATTAACCAAAAAGGCTCGATCTACGTTACATTTTATTTTTCTTATTGCACGTTACGCCTTTTTCTTCGAGACCCCTTCGAGTCTCGTACATGAAAACAACAAAAAAGAAAACAAAAGCCGCCCCTTCGTCGAAAAAATGCTCGACGATACGTCATCCCTCGTTCTCCTTATTCATACACTTTTCGATACAACTTTCGTACACGATACGGAATAATGTGAGCTCCCAACTACAATGACGATCACTCAAATTTCTAGCCCAGCCGTCTGTACATATTTTTTCCTACATTCTCCGGTGAATTCTTTCGAGAATTCAAATTTTCAGCCCAAATGTCATGGGGTTAAATAAAAAACCGTCCAATAAGTTTCAACGTGTTTATTCCATCGTCCACATTCTTTGCTATCGATAAAACGAAAGGTTGTCATAAAAATTCTAATAAAAATAGTTTCTTTGATTGATTAATGTTTGTGAAAACTGGTTGGATGCTCTTCCTCATTCTCAGTCGTTCTCGGCCCTTTTACATCATACATTTTCCACCCAGAATAGTGGAAGAATACGTCTCGTATCTTTTGTTTTCTCTCGCACGGATTTCCATCCTTTCTCTCACTCTTCTTCCATATAACCCTCTCAGTTGATCTCTCTTGTTGCATAGATGCGAGGAATGTTGCTCTCGTTCCGACTGACGAACGTCCGTGCAGATATAGAGGTGCTGGCTGTTTGTTCGCAACGTAGAGTCGTCCCGTTGTCGTTCTCCTCGCCACTTCCGGAATTGTTGTTCTTTTTACGGCCTCTCAGCACTCGGCGAGGCCCCTACGGCACAGATAATACCTGAGGGGCATACCAGGGGATAAAATTCTGCGCAATGCGGAGTCGAGTAAAGAAAGGGAAACGCGAAGAAGAATGAAGTACAGGTGAAAACAAATGGCGAGCCAAGTGCGTGCGCGAGAAAGATAACCTGATCATTCGGAACATGGATCTGTAGGTGCGATCGAGCAGAGTAGACAACTACGATAAAAGCAAAGTTTAAATAAATCCTACGTGACAGGACTGTCCAATTTTCTTCGGCACCTCTTCGAACTCTCTTTGAAGAACGCTCGACGTTGGCTCGACTCTGGAATCCTCACTATCACTTGATTTCAGAGAAAACTTTAACTTCCCGATGTATTACTGTGTAGACGTGATTCAGGGCGTCACACGCGCTGGTGCATACGAACTAGTTTCTCGATAACTGCATAGGCATGCGGAAATACAACAAACGAGCGCCTTTTTTTTTTCGTCGATGGCGCGTTCAAGTTTCACTCTGGCAATGAAATAAGTGATGAACATTCGATCTATCTGATCGATCTGAAGGCCAGCAAAAGTTATTCTATTTTTTCAGGAAATAATTTCAAATTCATTAATTTAAGTTGAAACTGAATTTTTGCACGTGATACTTGAAAAATGACGTCAAATAGATGAACCAAAAAAAACTATTTCATCATGTATTTCCGGGTTCTCCAGAGACGAGAAAAACAGAGCGACACGTTGCTCCAGCTCGTGCCGATACGTTACGTCTGAGGCAGCCTCTACCTCTCCCAGTGGAGATGCGCAGCAGGTGAGGAACGGCTGGAAATCCCATTACAAACTATCCTCTTGCTAGCGAAGCCATTTCGCCGCAGCCTCCTTGTTGACTGGGTAATACCGTCATGGTGTTGTGGAAAAATGGGATGAAAAGGATCTCGTCAGAATTTTTGTTTTTTTTGTTTGTTTGCAAATTTGCAAAAGTCTGAAAATGTTTCGACGCGTGAGCTTGAAGCCTCAAAATCCATTTGACATTTTATTTATTTACTTTTTTTTTGCAGAGTTCGAGTGATATTCGCATTATATTTCTTAAGTGAACGTTTTGAATTATCTTGTTTGAAATTGTATCATAAAAAATGCTTGGCATTGATCTGATCAGGGGAAATACGTGTTTTCCTTAAGCTATCCCATTTTCAGGCTTTCCATGTACATATAAATGAGAAAACGCCGATACGATCACAGTTGCTTTGTGTCATGTCGTTCTCCGCTCTTGAATTCTCCGACTACGAGACGAAGGCGAATTTCGCCCACAGAGAATCCAGCGCAAAACGAAAGATGAGAGAAGAGGGAACTGAAAGAGCAGCCACACCGCCTTGCTCACGCTATCCCCGCACACGCTTCTATCTATCGCATGAATATGTAAATCCTTATTTTCGGATCGAGTGCACTCGCGACCAAAAACCAACCTGGAGAACCGAACGTCACGCCACGACCATACCACTTACTCTCACTTCCTCCCACCCTATTGCTCTTTTCATTTCCCGAAGGAATTGATTTATTAGCTACGCCGAAATAAATAAGCCACAGCAACTGCAATGGGTGAGAGTCTCGCAGGAAAGTATACGGTGAAACGAAACTTTTATATCCATGTATATTCTTATATCCTCCAGAATAATTGTACAGTACGTGAAAAGAAAATCATACATCAAAAAATACAATAACACCGCCTACATCGTATTCCGCAGTCAAAATATTCGTTAAGGACTAAGCCTAGATTCGCGTGACAACCTGATTTTTCTTAATTCACCATCCGAACAGTAAGTAGTTCCTACAATAAAGTTCAGTCGATGTTCGCGTTCGTCGCTCATCAAATTAGACAAAATTTATTTTTAATTAAGATTAAAATTTTTTTTTTTTTTTCCGAGAGAGAAAGAGAATATGAGCGAGATCCGAATTTCATTTGGATGATATTCGAATGACTAATATCCCTGGATGATTGGTGCAGTAAATAAGTCCTAAAATACAGTTCAGTCGATGGTCGCGTCGTTCGTTGGTCATCAAATGAGACAAAATTTGTTTTCAATTAAAATTTTGTGTTTTTTTTTTTATTATATTTTCTTCATTTTTCCGAGAGAGAGAGAGAGAGAGAGAGAGAGAGAGAATATGAGCGAGTGCACGATTTTATTTCGATATTGGAATGACTGATATGCCTCGATGATTTTTGTTTATGTTAAACAAGTTTGTAGTTCGAATAGTAAATAGAGGCTCCGAGTCTCTCGAGGACTCTGAATATTTGTCATCGCCAAAATAAATTATAAACATGTCCTATGTATAATATTGCGAGGCATCGCAAGATATAGAGAGTGGAAGAGAGGAAGAGATAGAAAGAGGATGGCATCGAAGCGTTATAGCCGAAGGATGCCCGCGGGTCTCCTCCGAGTGTACGTTGCTCTCGGAAGTTTTAATACCACTCTCGGGTCGAGCACAGGAGCATACGATACAAGGATGTGGGAAGAAGAGAGATGAGAATAAATCGCAACGGTATAGAGATGTTCAGAGAGCGAAGGATGCTCGAATATTTTGGATGATTGGTATTCTGTCAGACTGTTTTTCATATATATATAAATATATCACACTCGAGAAACCAAAGAGTCGTCCGTATCGTCGTCGCCGAAGAGAACGAGGTGCTATTCAAATGTGAGGGAGTTGGCCATTAGAGTTATGTTTGAATATATTGATTATTGGGGGGGGGGGGGGGGGAGAGAGAGAGAGAGAGAGAGAGTAAGGAGAGAGACGTGGATCGGGGGTGGCTGAGGATCAAAGTATAGGGGCTAGTGGTTATGACGCCACTGCCATACCAAACTAGTGTACGTATCGTCAGCCCATGAGGGTGAGAGAATACTGAAGGGTGTAGTTTAGAGAATAAGGGTTGATATATCGTCTTTCTACTCTGTATTTCCAAACACTCTGATAACGAAAGGAACAGAGAAAGTGCCGACTGTCCCACATTCCGGAGAAACGATTTATTAACTACGACAAGTTTCACGATAAATAAATTGCAAAAAAAAAACGAAAAAATTTATTTGATTGCTGAATCCCAATTCATATCGTAAAATTGTTCAGTGTCACTCATTTTATTTCTCGTCCCCATAAATATGTGCCATTTCATAAGATTTCAGGATTATGTTTCGCTGACGCATTTTATCGTTGCCCATTTGTAGTCAAAGAATGAATGTAATGGTGAAAATCGATTGATCATCCAGCCCCCTAATTTATTGAGTACAAAAATGCTGTCGACGCGATTTTCAACGTCGAGTTTAGAGACACATCGTTTCCATTTTTACTTCTAAGTATCAGCCAAGCTGGATGATCATTTGTGGCGATGCAATTTGAATCGCGAGGGGAAATGGGAGAACGAGTTCAATTATGGTTTTCCGTGTGTACAAAGGTTAACGATTCTGTTTCAAAAAAGCTCAGAAGATCCTGAATCGAGATGCTAAACGAGAGAGAACGAGAGGCAGAGAGATAAATAACAAGCAGGTATAGTGAAGAGAATTACAATCGATGAAAGGGTTGAACGTCAAACCCCTTGGTGGTGCGAATCTTCGCTACTCAGGCTGAGCTCACGTAACTCGTATTCCTCTTTCCAATCCTTGATTTCCCTCTGCCCCTCCTTTCCTTTCCGTCACCCGATCGAACCCCATACGCCGAGGCATCCTCTTCCACCCACACGGGCCGACCCTTTCCTTAGACCACCCTTCATCTCATATCTCTCTCTCTCTCTCCCTCTCTCTACAAGCTGTAACTCACTGCCACACGTAGGTAGCGCCCTTGCCGCGTACACATTTACATAAATTATTGATCTCTAAAACACCACCAACGCGCCGTCTGCAATGCCATTGCCACACCGCCAAAACCATTCCCGATCCCATTTTGCTTCTGGCATAGATATAAAGATCTTTCTAAGTATGTGTGTGCGTGTTAACGATATCTATCTATGTGCATCTTCAGTCTTATTAAAATTATTGAAACGTTCATCAATTCTCGAAAATTATGACATATTCAGCTCAATGTCACACACTCGACCCATAAACCCGAAGACACCATACTGGTGCAAATTCGCACCCACGAAACTTTCAAGTGTAACAGTTCTTCAAAATTCATTTTTTCAATTTTGCTAGTTTTCGATGATCAAAATTTATTTTTTTATTTTCAAAATCATTGCAATCGATTACTCAAGACATTTTAGCCCTCAAAAGTATGGTTTCAAGATTAATTTCATGGGGGGGGGGGGGTCTCTGACTTAATTCTCCTTCAAATGCCTACGGCAATCATTGATTCCAAACGAACTAATAACCTAGTTCTGACTACGACGAATTATTCCATTATTAATTAATTATTAATTATTATTCTGTCCAGCGACGAATTAAACAAGAGTCAATGCGAGATTTTCACTTTATTTTTACTCGAACAACAAACTGGCGTTCGTATATTTGGACCAAGAGAAGCATAATGACAAAAAAGTCGTTTAATGATAATCGAGGAAGAAAACTTTTCTCTTGTCTGCGCAGAATATAAATTTTCATGACGACGAAATGAAATAAAAGTTTCATAAAAATTTTGTGAAAAAAGACGTTGATCCGTTGCTGAACTACCTGTCGATAGTATAAGGGATAATATTCGAGTGCCTAAATTGAATATTGGTTATTCCATTGTCGTTGATATGTGAGAGTGACAAGAAGATTCGAGCGTGACGTGACCCTGCGTTCAACATTTACCGCATCAGTTTCGCCGAAGGGGTTTGAGTCCGGAGGAGAAAGAGTAAGAGGCTGAGAGGATATTAAAGAAAAGGTGGGGTACGATGGCGAAAATGGTGACGGTACGTCATTAAGCTACGCATTGTTCTCACAGAAGGCTGATTGTCTTGGTCGCTCGTTTCAGGCGTAGCCCAAGAGACAATTGTTCAATATTCCCATTGATCTGTGAGACGCTCCCTGCGGGGGTGGTTTTGTGTGACGCCGCCAACGCTTTTGCCCAACTAGTCAACGAGATGACGAGCATGCACAGGAGGTGAAGAGTCACAGGGACCGATCGTCATCTCCCGTCACTTTTTCGCAATATATAACCCTCTCG
This sequence comes from Campopleginae sp. 14b, assembly GCA_030522525.1. Lineage (NCBI taxonomy): Eukaryota > Metazoa > Arthropoda > Insecta > Hymenoptera > Ichneumonidae > Campopleginae sp. 14b. Next base: position 49,275 of record JAPYYS010000166.1, read on the forward strand.
CCTTTTGTCAATATCTCTATTTTTTTAATGATTTGAGAGAAATTCACCTCCAGAGCTGGTGATGAAAGATAGAGGGAGAAATGGAACGTAAAACAGGGCAAAATTATTGTACGATCCGTTTGGATGGATATATATACATATATACAGGCAAATGATGTATAAAGAGCGAGAGAAAAATCGAGAAAGCTGCCAAAGCGTTTCGTTGTGTCCCTCGCACACTTTGCCACATCCCTCACGGTCTTTCTACCCGGTGCGATAATGAAAAGAACAAAAAGGATAAACGAAACTGAAGGAAAAAGTGTATACGTGCAGTCGCCCGTTCGCTCGAGCGAAAAGGTTAAAAAAAAAGAACGAACTAACAAGAAAAAATGGAGAAAGCTCTGCACAGACGCAGGAAGAGAGCAAATCCGTGCGCCATTACTTCTCGACTGCGTATTATAATTTCTTTTATTTTTTCCTTTTTTTTTTCACCGTCATAACCTCTTGTTTTTTTTTTTCGTCTGTCTTTTCAAAAGTACGCGGCCCGTTTCGAGGACGAGAGTCGGAGAGAGCGAGAGAGATGCAGAAACACTGCTTTCACGAAACACGCTCGTTTACAGAGAAAAAACTGCGTTAGCTCACGCTCTCGCGGCATCCTGCGATTGCGACAACTGTATAAACCGTTTCCGGTGTCGAACCTTTCCACGGAAAGTCGTGCGCGACGTGCACAAAGCTTAGTGTGCTTCGCAACCCTCTCTTTCCTTCGCTTTTTCTTCATCCCTTACCCTCACTCTCGCTCTTTCTCTTGCTCTTTTTCGTACTTATCTAACACGTATAACAAATATTGTCAAAAGAGAAAATGCACTCTTCGAACGCACTGTGCATGCTGTTCTTTTCCTCGGAAGCTCGAAGGACGATTAAAGCGAGAAACCATCAGCAAAAGCATCATTACTATTTTCACTCCTCTCCTTTCACTCGTCAATGCACTTTTCTCTCAATTCTCCGTTCAAATCTTATTGTTGTGCTCACGCGATAACAATGAAACTACCACAAACGAAATTCTAGTGCGTTACGACGGAAATAATCGGTTGAGGGTGCGTTGAGTTTCAGATAAACTTTGGCACAAGAGATGAAAAAAATTGCTTTCCCATTTTTCGCGGCAATAAATTAGTCCGACCGATGGCCATCCATCTGGACATTTTTCAAATATTTTTCCTTGGTGTAGACGATTCGATCCTATGTCTCGAAGATTCTTGTCATATTTCTCGATTTATTGGTCGCACTTGTTTATTATTTTTCCTCTTATTCCCTCGTGAGAGACGTCGAACGTTTCGGCTCGCAGTAGTAACGGCTCGTACAGGTCAGACAATAAAAGTTAGCGATTTTGATTGGACAGCAAAATGTCTACGAAAAGAGAAATCGTGGGGTGGAACGAACAAGAGACGCAGAAGGTGCTGAGACCGCGTTGGGTCATAATTAATGGACATAAATTATCAATCCGTACATTGGTTAGCGCGGGCATACTGCACACTATCAGACAAACACATTAAATCGCACATTCATGCGATTCCTGCAATAGAGATGACGCTTATGGCTGCTGTGATCCGCGGTATGTACGTTAACGCCTCGAGAGTTACGCTCATATGTGCAAATGTATATTCACATGGATACAATACACGTACAGGCCATTCTACGTTGCATGGACTAAATTTATTGCGACGCATCATTAAAACTGCATTTTTCGACGCATTTTTCACTTTCATCAAAACATTTCATGCTCAACAATACTTTTCGTGTGATTTTCATCCCCCGAAAAGTCTCGAGACTCTCTCGATGGGTGATTCTTCGTATAAATGAAAAAATTGGGCCAGGGCGTCGGATGATCGATGGCTTACCAATCAACAGGTGTAAAGTCCGTTGATTCGACGATTAAAATTCACGATCGATGTCCGTTTATGTGCAAGGATTCGATATGTTTAGGAGTGTGACGTTTGTGGTCGGCGTGTCCACGACTAGCATGTGGGAAGGGTCGAAGGGCATCAGCGTAGCCGGGCATCACGGAGAGTTGATAGTACGTAATGCCTACGTCCTGTGTAGCATAGCGAAGGATACACAGGAGAATGGGAATGAAGAGGTGAATGCGTGGATGTGGAAAGTTGAGGGAGAAGAAGACAGAGAGAGAGAGAGAGAGAGAGAGAGAGAGAGAGAGAGGGAGTGAGAAAGGGTTTAACGTTGGCTTACACTCGGAGGTTGCCTCACGATCCGAAGTGATTGATATAGAGATGCAGTTGGTATCGCGAACGAACTCGTATGCCACGAGGATGAGCCAACTACGCTAGTGCTGACCTGTGACGTGCGTCTCATCGCGAGAGAAACCTATCCCACGGACCAACACGTCAAATCACTGCATGAACATACATATCGGGTGTCTTATAAAAAACTATCAATACCAAGAATTCAGATCGAAAATAATAAAATCATTTGAAATTTTTTCCATTCGACCCAATTTTGACAAAGTTTTTTGTTGATTTAAATCGGACCATAGATCTTGATTAAAGTGACAGCTCGATATGTGGAACGTTCTAATTTATTGCCCCGTTTCGGATCGATAAGATATTTAAAAACTTTGCTGTACCGAGACTTTTCGTTTGAAACGAGAGGCCGCTTTGATAAAAGCGGCGAATCAGAGACACCCCGTAGATTCATACACGCAGGCACTATTGCCCGGGCATAGCCTATCGTAGCCACAAAACAAAGTGACGCTACTAGCGATGAGGCTGCTCGCTAAAACACATGGCTTACGCCTTTATGTTTATTAGCGATCGATCTATCTAGCCAATGGCACAGAGTTTATAATGATCGTGTATTATACACACGAAGTGAATAGGCCCTTCTCCATGTATCTATATCCTTCTATCCTGTCGGCCGTTCTCGTGGTGTGGCTTCCACCCTTTACACTCGAGCAACGACAACCCCCATATCGCTGAGGGTGACGCAGCTAAAATCAACTCCACCTCTCGCTCACTCTCTCTCTCTCTCTCTCTCCCTCCCTGGTTTCGTTCTGTCGTCTCCGCAAACGTTCCAGAACACGCGTGTGCGTATACCACAGAAATATTATGCACTACCGGACACCAAGAGTACGCGGAACTAACTTATCATCACAATTCGGAGATTAACGGCGAGGTTCCGTAGAAACACTCTCCTGGAGAGCGGGGCGATTAATTTTCACTCGGCGGTTGATTCCAATTCCCGAAGGATATGGAATCCTTATTCTACATTTTTTTTCTCGCCACGTGATCACCATTTTTCATTCAGAGCAACTGAAGGTTGGCCCCATAACTTTATAAATCAACGGATAGAGAAATATCAACACGAAGTCTATTCAAAATGTTTGTTTCCACAATTTATTATTCAACGCAGCCAATCTCCTCTTCTATCCCTGCACCATGGAGCTGGGAAATAAAAAATTCAACTAACATTATTGTTGCATTTTCAACATTTGCGAGAATCTCAGAGGCTGGCACATGATAAAACAGAAGCTCTCGCTCATTACTCCCACATGTGTACGTTGGTAGCTGAGAAAGAGATAATGAGACGAAAAAGAAATAATCTCCTTGATGGAAAATGTAAAAGGTGAAAGAGAGGGAGAAAGGTGAATGAGAGATAAAGAAAGAAGAGAAAAAAGGCTCTCCAATGGAATAATCAATGGTATATATAGGGCTCGGTGGAGTTTTGGAAAGGAAAAGCTTCATATCGGAAGGCAGAAGATAGGGAGGCTATGCAAGTATGAAGCGCGTGTACAAATACGTAAAAGTACCTTCAAACATACAGTCATATATAGAGACTAGAATAACAAAAATGGCTGCCACTGGCTGGCTTTAGGAGAAAGAAATTATCGGAGCTGGCCAGCTTAATGAGATACGAGAAGCCAGAGAAAGAAGAGAAGAAGAGGAAAAACGAGACGGCGTCGTGGTCGTATGAGTATAAATGAAGGAGGATGGGATGCTTCCGTATATATGTGTAGGCTTGTGAGTGTGTGCCTCGGCGAGCGGAGCAGAATATAGGACGAGAAAAAGATGGAGAGAGGGTGAGAGATCGAGGGAGGAAAAGCTCTCTTTCTCTCGCGCTCGTGGTTTTCTCTTCGGACGTTCCGACTTATGGCCGAAAAGTATAACCGCGCCCGGCATTGGCCAACGTTGCTTTTCGCCTATAGATAGAAAATGCTCGTCGTAGTGACCGCGTCGGAGTTTGAATCGGGAGTGGAATGGGGGTCGCTCGAGGGATCACGAGAGAAAGAGGAAATCGTGAGTGAGAAAGTTGAGCGCTCGTAAAGCAGATCCGATCCTCGATATTCGAGCTTGCTACTGTATGGTAAGAGAAAGATACCGTCCGGATATATATGTATAACGCAAAGATACGAGGAAGCACATGAGAAAGGGTGAAAATGTATACGTCCCTCATTTTACATTTTTTTTTTGTTCCTTTCTTTTTCATTTCTCCGTGTGTCCTCCTCGTTCTATGCCGTTCTCCTCGTTCTCCTGCCAATGTACGGACGAATGAACGGCTCACAGACCGTGCGAGATAGAGAGCGGCAATTCCCGAGATCAGAGCTCTCACAGATCTACTCGCGAGAGCTTCCCAACGGTTTATACGCTTTAATTCCTTCGACGGCTTTAATTCTCATATTCGTATTCCGCGCGCCTCTCCTACCATCGCTTTTCTTCCTGAATTTCGCACTCGATCCTAGGCATTCTTTCGTATCTCTGACTCTCCCTTGTTTATATATCCTCAAGTACAAAATTATTACATATATTTGTCATTCTTGTGTGTATGCGCAGCGTTGCGCAGAGCTTGCATCCAAGGATCTGCATCAAAATGACCGAATTATGATTTTCGATCGAACGAAGTGTCTGGAAACTTTCTTTTCGAACAATTTTCCATGGAATAATCATGAATTTTTACAAGGAATTATGAAAATTTTATTATTCAATTATTTCCGAGCATGTTTCGAAAGTTCGGATAACAAGTTGATAAAAATTGAGCATTGCAAGTTTTGATTAGCACTTGTTCACTGGAAATAAATTGGAATAAATTGAATATTGCTGTTGCGAGCAAGACACACGGAAAATAAATGTGATTCGTGTAGCAGTAAGTAATCGCATTGGTAGTTATGATAAAACTCGATAATGGAAAATTCGAGGTCGACCGCAATCTTGGAGGGTGTGCGAAAAGAGAGCGAAAAGGGGGGGAGGGGCTGAAACTTCTCACAGTTATCGAGCGCGAGCGAGTGAAATAAAGGGAAAACGAGAGAGGAAAGACCATAACGGCGAATACGAGGGTATATAGGGAAACGCGGGTACAGAGTTTATTCCGGAAATACGTCCCCAGGAGCCGCGAGAACGGAGAACTCGAAGGGATAAAGATATTCCGGCTTTTGCATGGATTAGTAATGAAAGCTCTCTCGGGATATGAAAGCTCTTTCGTTGAGGATGAGACGGTCACCACCCCTGCGTTACCTACTATTTTTTCTCCTCGTTTCCTTTACTTCACCTGTCGTTTGTCTTTTATTTTTCGTTTCTACTGATTCATTTATATTACACAATCACGACCGAGTGCGTTCGTACGAGTAAGACTATTCAAAATTTCAACTCGAATGTCGTACGAAAAAAATTCCGGATGCCAGTAACGGAACGAAATATTTATCGATGCCGATTCGTCAATTTCCATCAAATTTTTCATTACTTTGAGGATAATGAGAAAAATTAAAAAATCAGTAACGAAAATAAAAATTCATCAACTGGAATCGTCATGGATTATTCGGATTGTCAATTCGTATATGAAAAACTTGATAGCTTTGGAAAGCTTACACGAGGAACGTAGAGAAGCATAGGGACTGGGTGTGGCCATGTATGAGAATGTGTATGCCTATAAAATGTATATTATGTAAAGGGCGGTGGAAAATAGTAGTGAGATTCAAAGCAGGACGATATACAACAAGACGTGGAAGAGCACGAGGCTCTCGTCAGGGAGAATGCGAGATAAACTCCGTAAAATATTAAATATCTACTCGAAGCATATATAATACATACACAGCGTCAGAAATACTGTGAGGTATATATGCGAGTGTATGATTCATACATAGGTGGATGCTTGTGTTGGTGAACATATCCGCCAAAGTCGAGCCCGTATCGTTAGAGACGAGTCCAGTATGGAAAGAGCCAAAGTAAGAGGGGCATACGTGAGTGCGAAGAGAAAGGGTTGAAAGGAGGTCCGGGGGTTAAAGGGGATGATGCGCGCGCGGAGGAAGAAGGGTCGAAAGGATAACGAATATGACGTCAATTTTAAGGCAAAGAGGAAAGAGAAGCAATCAGCGAAGCTGGTAGGGATCGACAACCCCTTTCCTCCCTCCAAAACCTTCTCGTATCTTCATCCCTTTCCCAACCTCTGGACAACGTGACCAAGCTCTTTCCTCCAGCCTCACTCTACTTATTTCGATGCTCGTACCGTGGCCTTCGTCCATCATATGTAGCTCTATGTGTGCGTTTATCTATGTATACAGAATAATCCAGCTGGACTTTGAACTTTGACGAGGGCCATCTCTCCTTCTCCCTTTCTCGCTCTTTTGTATATCCATTCTGCTCCGACGCCTTCGCTAAATATCTCGTATGATGAGCGAAAGAAATCCACGCACAGCTAATAAGAAATCTGTTAGCGGCAAAAACGACAACAAATGTTTTAACGTTAACGAACAAATTAATAAAATCTGCTAGTTATTGAACATATTTGCCAATCAATGGCCTCTCCTTTTTTTTTGGTATTCGCAGACGATACAGTCAGCTCGACGAATTTCGGAGTTGCTTCACGTATTTTCTCATCATGCCGGAGTTGCATAATCAATACGGCAAAAATTACATCAATTTTTTGAGACATTTTTTGTTGTTGGGGTGAAAGTGAATTTGGAAGAATTTTCCAAGAGCATAAGATAAAGCTGATGGAACTTTTCGGAACCACGGTGGTTAGTCTTGATTATTAAAAAGTCATTCCTCGCATGCCCAGGAGGTTTGTAAAACCTCGGAAGGATGACAAAAAAACCGAGAGGAGGAAACATTCGAGATGTAAATTTCTATAATCTCAGGGCTATAAAAACTCGGACATTGGTTCATATCGTACGTGCAATTGACATTGTGCACATACATTCTTGCGTGATCCATACATCTACGTACAATGCATGAAGCGGGGGTGAGATCGGGCAGGAGAGGGAGGGGGACGAGGAGAGCGAAAAGGGTAGGAAACTCGAAGGTAAAACGGATATAGAAACGCCCGAGTGGTGCATTGGCGTTTCACCTCCATCTTATCCTTCTCCTTCCGCTCCTTCCTCTGCTCCGAGAGTCTCTGGAGCGAGTGGTTCGAGCTACTCCTCACCCTCTGGCTCGATCGCACTCCCCCACGAGTTCCGTCGTCGCCTGGCTGACGGCAGCCTATTGTTTCAACGTATATTAGTCATTCGTGGCAGTATTGCATATATTTTCCATTCCTGAATCTCGTAGTAGCAGAGTTTTTGGGCGGAGGATAAAACGAGAGAAAGAAAGAAGTAAAGGGGTGAAAAGGAGTTACTCGTGGTTGCTGGTAGGGGGGGGGGGGGCTGGTGTGACCACCCCTTCGATACCCATTTCTTTCTACGTTCCTTCGTCTCACCCTCGAGACTGGCAATCCCTACCGCCAACCCCCACGACCAATTCCATCCCACCACCTTATTCAACCTCGCCAATACTTTCACCCACGATTCAGGCGAGAAACCTACACACATACGGAGCCTCACATAAAGACCGCGGGAATTTCATCCCCTTTGCGATATCTCCTCGGAATATAAATGCTTCCTGTATTCCCCACGACGCGGCGCCACCGGATAGACCACTCAATCGAGGAAGTGAGCATTTTCCCTTGATTCTTTTCCATTTATTACGATGTAAAGGTCCAAAATGTTTTTCCAAATACTTCAAGAATAAATACAATATAACCAAAAGCCGTACATTCAACGAAAAACCTACCACGCCTTTCTTTTCAGAGAGACTCCAAATTTCAAGAAAAACATAAGTTACACGTTCCTTGTTTTCATGAAATTGTGACTGTCCTTTTTCCTGATCGACACAGTATCGAGCGAATCCGAAAAAAAAAACGTTTTTCAGAATCTCAGAACGATTGTCTTGAATAAATTAATCAAAAACCCACGAAACCTTTTTTTCACTTTTTTTTAAGATCGAAATTGACTCAGTCTTTTTGGAATTTTATTTTCAATGAAATCAATCAACTGATTATCGGAATATCGTGGGCGACAATGTGACAAGCATTTTCTTGCCAAAATCTCACTAGAGTTTCAATTTAAAAAAAAAACTATAACAGTTGGGAATTTATATTCGACGTTCAAAAATGTTGTCAAGGAACAAAATTAAAAACAATAATAAGGACTTGCTAAAATATGAATAAAAGATCGGGCAACACATGAAATAATTGATCGAGCTATGATATAATTAGCAGAGATTCGCTTAAACTGTTATTCCTTTTCCGAAGCCGTCTCTTTCCTCGTTAACAATCCTCTCTTCGTACTTATTCTTCCACTCGGGAATCCTCGATCGGAGGTAACACTTAGCTCGATGCTAATGGGTTATGATTATAACGATTGTTACCCAGTCCCTCGCTCTTGGACTTTCCTCTCTTTCTCTCTCGGTAAAGAGAACAAAATTACACAATAATGCTGACATCACATGCGCTCTTCCTATTCTCCGCATATACCCGCATTCGTCCGAATTCATTCAACGTTCAGTCCCTATAAACTTTTACCACGTATGGGCTTTTCTATAGCGAAAAAAAATCCTTTCGAACTCACAGAGTTAAGTAAAAATCCAATTTGGTCCTTTTTCTTACGAGAATAATGAAAACACTTGTCGGTTGCAATTAAAATCATAATTTTTACAATTATCCATGAAAATTTCGATTCGAACGTGATTTTTTTTTCTTTATTCTCATAGAAATTCGTTTCGTGATAATTATTTGCCAAAGGCTCGAGATCCCTTGGGCACTAAGTTCGGTGATTCTTTTTTGGTACAAAAACAAATTCTACCGGCCCGTCGAGTGTCCGTTATTTCTTATTTTTACATATTTTTTCAATAAATTCTCAATCACGCTGCAAGCCAGTTGAATTTCCTTCAGAAGAGCCCATACACATAGAAACCACAAGAGGGAGTGAACGAGACTTATGCATAGCATGGTCCATTCCGTTCAATTTCACGCGGGTGGAATTGAATTTTAAAGTAGGCAACTGACGGGCAGCAATTGGGGGGGGGGGGGGGAGAGAGAGCAAAAGGAGCCTAGAGCGTTCGACGCTGAATGTTACCGCATGAAACTAACCCATCTCTCGCGATAGACGATTTCATCAGTATATACGAAGGATTCATGAATTATTCGAACTCGCATCTCAATCTGAACGTAGGAAATGCAGGCATATAGATGCTCGTGAACGTCGCGATTGTTCCTCAATCGTTTATTTCCCAAGGAAATACTTTCTTCCGCTTAATTATCCGGAAATTAATTTGCGTATAATTTAGCCACAATTGGAACACAATCGTGCAAAATTCCTTCAATCGTTTTTGCGGACTTTTGAAACCACTAAATCAGACGGTATTTTGCACTCGTAGACTATTCCAGTTTTTTGCCTCCCGAGTTATGTCCTCCGAGACCTCGACTCACGAAACTCCGCTACTTCGTATTTACCGTACCGAAATATATCCGAAATGTATATAGAGAGACAATACAACTTGGAATACTAAATATTTCGAACGCCACAGTTTTGCCATACATAGATCTACGGTAATGTATAAGCTGATGTTTATTTATCTTGGCACACCAAGCAACCCGCCAGGATCGACTGTTCTCGTTATAATATGCGAGAAAGCTGAATTCATGTCAATAATAACTGTATCGTGACAAGGATATTGCAATACTTTTTTCGAGCGGAGACTTTCTTCAGGCAACACGTAATTATCAACCGGATATGAATCGCTCTTGGTCTGCCCCTTCCCACTCTCTCGGAACCTTTGACTCTGACTACGAGGAAGAGGTTTTAAGGCGCCACCACTATTGCCTCGCTGGATGAGTGGCACGCGAAATGTTACAGAAAAAAATCAAGTTTATTTTTTCCAAGAGCATGCAGCACGCGCGGAGCTTTGTTTCCTTAAATTTTGTTGAAGACAAATCACATGGATCGACTATAAAGAAGACACGTTTTTATACGCTCCTCGCATTTTACTCTTATTTTTCGTGATTTATAGATTTTTGTTTTTTTTTTTTTTTAATAATCAAGAGTATAAAAATAATTTTTCCTTCAATTTTTTTACCAATTACTCTTTGGAATAATTAGATTAATGATTCATGGGAGTTTATTCATTTTTAAATATTCGCTCGACACGTGATTCTTTAAGATCTTGAAGTATATGGGTCGGGCAAATTGTAGCCAAACATTGTTCGTTCTGGACAGGAGTGCCGAAACACTGCCGTGTTGACAATCGACTTAAGTATAGTGATAACAGGTTCGCCAGACGACGCACCGTGTTTACACAAATGTAGCGAACCAATCGACTGTCGAAACAATGAACAGGCCATTTGGAGGGGCTTGGCAATCGTCAGAACAAACATCATCGATAGTCTCGCTCGACATTCTGTCAAGTCAATTTCCATATATCACAAAAGAGAAAAACCAATACAGTCCTTAAAATACTAAGCATGCATAAATATTCATGGCCTTTACGGTCTGGAATTTTAATTTTTTATTTTTTATTTTGGCTCGACGTTTGTAAAAAACTTTCTAAAAAAGTATCGTCATTTCTTTTTCAATCGATTTTTTTTTTTTTTTTAGAAAAAAAATGATTAAAGTTTTGAAAAATTAATTACGACTTAATATTTCAGACATTCGAGCAATCGATCGAAAAAATACGTATATCATGTGTAAAACCACTTAGTCTGAATTGATGGAATAAGGCAGTGATTCGGTTCTGATGTCAAGCCGATCGTGTCTAGTAGAAAATTTCCCAGGAGTCGAGACGAACGAAGAAAATGAGATTAACCTTCGTTTTCTCGAAACGTCGTCATCCCGCTGAATCGGAAGATGATCAAGGGCTTCAGATACTTTTTCTTCCTCGCCCTATCACGAAAAACATCCACACGGATAACACACAATCGCAAATTTGGCCGTTACGAGCGGATATAATCGAGGCACAGATCATTCTTCGGAGATTATTGAAAGATGATGCCATCACGCTATCCACCGATCAGGCAGCACAAGTTTCCAAGGGTTCCTGGCATGCAGCCTGCTCTCACGATGTTTTCCTCATTCTCATCGTTCCCGCATGATTTCCTCGATTTATAGGAGATACCTTGATATAATGAAATTTCTGTCTTATGATTTTTCGACGAAAAAAAAGCGAAATACGTCGATTGAATTTGCCTGGATATTTTTCCAAAAATAATTAACATTTTTTAATTGAGATTTGTTTTGTGGTTGTCTGTGAAGTTTCATCTACACGTTGCGAAAGATTCGCCGGAACAGAATTGAATGATTCATTTATTTTGTCATATTTATCGTTAATATTCACCGATGCAATGATTTTACACTCATTTTGCTTTAATGCGTCTAGACGAAATGTAGAACGTGACAAAGTATAAGATAATGTGGACAAAAGAGGTTGGAGAATGCATGGAAGAAGGAAGAGCTTATGAATCCAGCATTTAGCGGCTTTCAGGTGGCTAAGGTTCGAGAGTTATGACATACGATACGAGACGCTATCGCTGGTATACAAGGGACCCTCGCGATAGTGCAACGAACCGCACGCTTGAATTACATATTTCTAAGGTCCGGCCGCAAACTCTCGTAAGGTATGAAAGGTTAGTACCAAATCTTGTTACCCCCAAAACTTACACAACGTTGCGCCAACCGGGGAAACGTTAAGCCATGCATGCACATTTGTCTTCAACTGGCGCGCATTTTCCCACAATAACCCAAGACCAAAATACTCCATTCCTGCATCATTCCCCTCTCTCATTAATTTGCCCTTGAGTCACGAGCGAGTGCTCAACGATTAGGCTGCGTAGATAATTATCAGACGAACCGTTCAATTATTTATTAAATATTTTGCCGATTATCGTAGCCAATAATTAATCAGCGCGACAAAATTTAGTGAACGATAATTTTTTTCATCTCTTTGACGCTTTATTTACCGGAGCAGATTATAGCAGAATCAATTATTGCTGCTTGAATGAAAAGGAAGGAAGAAAGCAGGAAGATATTTGGGTATTAGTTGAGTCGGTTACAACGCGTGCCAATAGGAGAGGCAGATTCATATTTTCGGGTGGAGGAAAGGCTGCACGACAAGGAGAATTTCGCGGTGAGATTTGCACCCACGAGTTTGAAAATAAAATAAAATCAGTTGTGAAGCAATTATTAATGGGTGGAACATGCAACGAGAACGGAACGAGCGATAACTTTCGGCTGTGCCCCGGTCTTCTGGCACGCAAATAAGCCATATTATACTTTTTCGTGCGAATTGTACCGCCGCAACACATTTATACGTACTGGGGAGCCAGGGCTCTCTCCATTTTCGTCTGTGGCCTTAATCGTATGTCGGTATTAATTGCGAAAACTCGCGCGGTGAGACATCCGCATTTATGCGGTAAGCAGTCTCGTCCGGACGCCATAAATGACGATTTTAGCGAATTAATAATGAGACACCAAAAAGGTCATGACCGTTGATGATACTCTAAGGCAGAGGCAGGGATTTTTGGTCACGTGCTTACGCGCAAAACTGCTCTGAACATATGGAGACACTGTCCGATCCGTAAAAGCCGTAACCCCTGGAACCAGACACCGCGCGGCCGTAGTATCTCGTATCAGGTAATTCCTGAGGAAATGTTTGAGATGGAGGGGAAGGAAAAGCCGGAGAAGAATATCGTGGAGAAAAAGAGAAACGATTTTGCATGGATTTGGCAAGCCGATTGTGCCGCACCTTCCGTTTGCCCCGCGCGCGCGCTTTTATTTGTTCAACATCGACGAAGGGTGAAATCTGTTTCTTTACACAAGCGAAGAATATCAATTGTTAGAAATACAAAGGGTGAGAGTCCCCAGAAGAGTATCGTGCGAGAGAGACCGAGAGTAAAAGAGGGCCGTCTCTCTTTCCTTGAGCTGGAGGGTAAGAAAAGGAAAGTATAGAAACGCTGGGAACAGGGTAAAAGCGTTGTCGACTAGACGGTGATTCTGGTGGCACACCCCTCTACAATCCAAATTCTTAAGAGAATTTAACCGTTTGAATAGCTCGCAAATCCATTGCAAATGTTTACACGAGATTTTCCTCGATACCCATTCCTTTCTTTCTCTCTCTCTCTCTCTCTCCCTCTCGCACTTCCTTAGAATTGTGACTCCGTGTAGATCTGTCTTTTATCTTTTATTCTCTAGCGAGCTTCCGTCACTCGAGATTATAATATACAGTGGCAAACCCCGAGAACAAACTGACTGTCACAACCATAGACTTTTTCCAAGAAAATAAATCCTTGAGCGGGCCAGCTTCAATCTTTTTTGACTTATTGCGAAAATAACAACTTTCATCGGTAAACGAATCCCGGAAATCGGCTTGGAATTCGCTCCGCTCGTGATCAATTGAATGGAGAAAAGGAGCAATTGAAAAAAAATGAAAAAAATTGATAAGCACTGGCTCTGGTTGTTCGACCATGACGATCGCTCGTTCGGAAAGTGTGCGCTGACATCGGAGCTTACTTGAGAATTGTAACAACAGATGAGAGTGTCGGTTCGACAACTGTGAAAATTAGGTGTAAACCGGATGGTAAGATACGAGATTGGTTGCTCAAACGCGTGGAGCAAAGGATCGAGGAACATCAGGCATGAAGGAAATGAGGATCGAGGGACAGAGACCACAACGATCAGTAGTCCGCCCGTAGCAGTTCGTCTCCGGTTTACAGACGTATGTAAAGCACCCGAGGAGAAACAACCTTAGCTCTGGAAGCGCCTTGCGAAGCCTTGTTCTCCCTCTTCTCCCTCTTGCCCTCGCTCCGCCCCTGCCACTTTTGCTTGCACATAGTGTAGATGGTGTACCATCTACAGAGGAGAACGAACCGCGTCTTTGGTACGTCTCTTGGCTCCCTCTCGCTCAAGACAAACAGTGGCGGTGTCTTAACAAGTGGACCAAGCTGTGCCCAAGACAAAGGGTAATTGAGGGTAGGGATTAATACCCCTATACACCCAGAAATTCAGCCTGCTTGCCCAGGTTCCTCGCTACGAGAAAGCTATGTACGGTTCTTCGGCTGTTCCGGTGAACAGCAGAACGATCCTTCCCTGTTTCTTCTCTCTTAAGGAAACTGGAGTGGGAGAGAGAGAGAGAGAGAGAGAGAGAGAGAGAGAGACGGAGGTTTGATGTAGACTAAACTACCGCATATTCCCTTTCTTGTGATTCAGCATACAGATCGTCCTGCGAACGCTGATGTATAGGTGTGTGCAGCGAAAGAGACCTTTCTCCATCGTCCTCGCCGTTACACTCGCTCCTTGTCCTTCCAAATGTCTCTGTGAATTTCTCCGCGTATATACGCAACGGTTATCCACTCCGAAGTATCTTTCTGTTCTCCCACCGACTGCAATTTCACTATCCGATTCTCTATACCGCCTTCATTTGACCCGTTACCCCTTTATATTCCCTCAACGACAATCGCCATTTTGATTCAGTCTCAGCGGCAGAAACCCCACCAACCGGAAGCATGACGTTCCAATATCGTTGCTGGACACCCGAGGGAACGCGATGAGGTCATCTTGCTAACTAAACAATCAAATATGGACGATATTGCGATCGAAAACGATACATGAACAACGTGGAAAGCTCGCAAACGCCCGACTCTATCCCCTGATCAATTCTCTTGAGAGGTCTTTGCCGCGCCGATCGATTGATTAACTTTCCCGTAACTTCGATTACGGCAAACCTGTAGCAACCGGAAATGGCCTTACACTCGGGAACACGCCGACACGAAGGCGATGCGCAAGAATCTATGGTATGTCAAGATACTCCCCTTAAATTCTGGAACCCCTGAATCCCAGAGCCAAGGGTCCAACAACTGCCGGCTGCTCAAAGTCTCAGCAAGACACTAGACAAACTGTCCTGCTTCCCCGGCCCGGACGACGGACCGAAGGGACCAACAACACAACACAAACGCGCGCTTGGGAAATGTTGCATTCGAAGAAATATCAAAGTTTGGGAGAAACTCGCAAAGCGAATCTCGGCAGATCGCCAAGCGTGATTCTCCTTCGCATCGAAATTCACAGGCAACCGGAGAATTACGTTGAGGCAGATCGAAGAGCCCGGAGTGTCACGAGATGTAAATCTGCCACTGGCAAGCACGAAAAAAAATTTCCGAAATAAAAATCTCAGTCCTACAAAAAGCCAACAATTTAATCCGTTTTTATTTCGATAAAAAGCAAATGTAAACCGAGTGGAAATTAAAAAACTCAACGATCGCTGGCTTGAGAGCGCTCGCGCCAACACGAAACTTCCACGTGCCAATCTGTGCAACGATGAATTTAATGCGATTAATATTCACGTCGTGAGTCGACGATTAATCAAGTATTATCAATGCCACGAGACGATAAAGGGTGGCGGGGATCGTACGATCATAGATACAGAGAGCTAATCAATCCATGCGCTATCGGAGGAAAGAAAAGCGAGAAGGAGTAACCGGCGCCTTGGGTTCGACCCTTCGAGTGGTCGAGTGCCGCGGGGCATTCATCCCTCTTTCCGTGCACCTTTCCTTGCCAGGATATTCTCATGTGTGTGCAGCAAAACATTACACGGTATAATGAAAACCTATATAACACGCGTGCGTGGCGGCCTGCGTGACTCGTAGGCACGCGATTACTTGTAACAGCGGTGCGAAATTCTTTTCTCTCGTCTTCCTCTCCTCGATCTTTTATTTTGTCCTCGTATATTGGTGCAAAAAAACACGAGTGACTCGTTATTAATAAAATTTGCATTTACAAGCCAGAAAAGCTAACATTCGCTTGGATACATGAAAAAATATAAATAAAATCACGCGTGTGGCTAGTTTGACAGCCCAGAATCTCGTTTTCTTGACCTTTAAATTAACGACACTCGTAGTAGGACAAAATAATTAAGAATAACAAAATTTTTAAATCCAAATAAATAGCAGCGTTTGTATGAATCGTTCCATGAGTTTCGGCGTTTTTTATTTTTCATTTATTCGCTTTAGTTCGACGTGCGAATATCCTCATTAATAATTGATAAATAAATAATTAATAACGTGACTTAATCCATCGGGATATTCAATTATCAGAGATGAAGTGACAGGATTGCGAGGACGTAGGAGGGACCTCGTATCGGGCTTCGGATTACGCATTATATTATATTCCGGTGTATAACCCTGTGGATCTCCAATGCTCCAATGCGTTGCCTTATTACAAACGAATATATACATATATTCATCCGGACGTCTATGTATAGCCGTACACTGTCTCGTCTCTCCGAGAGGGCTGCCCCGAAACGTCTAGCATCTGATAAAAGCATGCGAGTAATTATTAATCATAGGCCCCGGACCAGTATACCGATCCATCCGAGTCTTATCGGGTCTACGTCAAGAGATTCGTGTGTACGTCCATGTGACGCTCTCAGGCTCTCGCACGAGCATAAATATTCGTACACAATACAAACAGCCTCGTTGATAGGCCCGGAAGCTAGCTCACACGTCATTTGAAATTAAAAAACCATGAAAATTCTTACGTTTCCCAAAAAATAGTGCATTTTCGATTATTTTCCGATTAATTCACTGAGAAAACGATTTATTCAGATGTACCAGGATTTTTTCACCACTAACAAATGTAGTGTTTAATACGGCGGAATACATGTTTTTAAACAGTTAATAAATCATTAATTTAAGCCTCTCGCGATTGTCTGGAATAAACAGTTGTTAATAGTTAATAACCGAATTATTTGATAAAACGTAACCTTTCTTGATAGCAAATAAATATGACGACCATAAACTTCTAGTGAGTGAAGGAAAATAAAAGCGATCAAACAAATCGTTATCTTCAAGGAAATGCTATGCCTATGAAATTTGATCGTGATAACAAAGATACTTTTTGACAATTAACAAATTTTTCAACGCTTAATGAATGTTCGAGTACCAAGTAAATATATTTCTTCATTATAAATAAACTGTTTTGTTCATTATAAATAAACCGATGACGAGACACAACCCCGTAGGAGAAAACAGCGAATTTCAGGTGAAAATAAAAAAGAAAATTACAAAGTTTCGAGACAGTGGATGCAAAAAACATTGGCCTGTTCCAGGGAGTGAGTAATTTATATTTTATCGAGTACGCTCTCTGGCGATGTCTGTTGATCGTACAAACAGGTGAATGATGGAAGTTATCGAGTATAATCGCAGTTTAAATTGAGCGAATGTGTAGGAAAGAATCTGTCTTCTCTTTCCTTGTCTCTCATGTGTGGGTGGCTGTGTCTATGTATGTTTACGTATGTGCCTTGATGAACACGAACAAGGGCCAGCAGGGGCCAATTAAGTAGCGTGCCGGTGTGTGCACGCGCCTTTAACAACCAGCTGTCGCTCGGTCTCAGGGTGATCGAACGATAGACCCAGAGCATAAAGTACGAAACGAGGGTCCGTGGCGAAGTGGATAGTACACTTTCAACTGGCTTTCCTTCCATCTCACTTTCTCACTCTATTCCGCATCCAGGAGTCCTCGTCTTCCACCAGCACCGACGCAACATTACCACTGGACTTTTCCACCCCCGTGCTCTCTCTCTCTCTCTTTCTCTCCCGGTACTTCGTGGACTGTCGTGGTAACGCGGTATAACGATTTAGGGATAGTTTATGCAGGACATTTTTTTTCTACTCCGTCGCTCCTTATTCCGTCCCGAATCACTTAATTCTTTTTCAAACCTTTAAAAACAAGTTTTTACTATTCCGTTCAACATTTTTTCATCTCATTTTTATTAATTCGCATTATTTGGCACAGAAACCTTCCGAATAATTTTACTGCACCGGGCAAAGAGCCAAATCTACGGAAAGATCAAAGATTTTGATCAAATGGATAATCGTTACCGAAAGCAAACAGAGGTGGGAAAAAAACTACGAAAAACAGTTGCGAGAGGGTAAGAGCTTGTTATAATAGGGGTGGTATAATCTTCTACAATCGATATGCACACGCGATATAAATATAATGCGCCTATCACTGACAGCCAATCAAGCCCAATGGAGAAATATACGTGTATAATGTTTTTCATTTACTATGAGCCAATGACAATGCCATCACGTGACGTTTATCTCGATTTTATCCAATTTTTAACGTTTTTTTTTCTTGCTCGTTATTTTTCTTGCTGCCGGTCAGTGTTGGTCGAATAATTAATATTCATCGGTATGCTCGGACTTTACGTTTCGTCGTAGAAATCAATAAAGAGATTCTCTGATTAAAATACCCTCAGGGTTTCAGAAATTTTCAGACAGAATTGAACTTATGTCGATTATCGAATCGTCACTCGCTGCATTATTTTGATTGTTGGACGCGAGCATCGTCGGAGGTGAAGCTCGCCATCGTTTGGAAAGGAACTTTCATTCAATCGTTTGAAAGATTTGCAATAAAAAATTTATAAAATTAGCAAAGTTTTTGACTTGCTTTCATTTCGTATAATCGAATTTATGGATTTAGAAATAAAATCGGGCAATTTAACATAAACTCGCCTCTGCACGGTTATACGCGTTCAATACGAGTTACACTTGTATCGTTGCTAAGCAATTATAACGACAAACATACAATATCCACGATATACAATGTCCACGATTTAATACCCAGGGTTCGCGAACTCTTCTGTGTGTGATTGTTCGTCGTTCGTTCTCGTTCCACCGTCTCGATACTTAATCTTTCTCTTCGTTATCACGAGACACAAAATGATAAGGAAAAAAAAACGGAATCGTAAAATCGACGACATTCGTGATGGATTTTAATGCTTCTGCGAAGTTGTATATGGGACGTTTGATAGAATCACGAGATAGTCAATCACGTTTAAAACTTTTTTCTCTATGATTACTCCACTTATTCGTTTTTAATCTTCGTGCAAGACATTCTCATATTTTTTAATCGAACGAGCTGTATCCCTCGAGAATGGATATCATGCTCTAATTTTGCAATTACAACTGGAGACGAGCAGAGAGCGCAGCACGAACGTCATGGAAAAAAAAAATTCTGTTTTTTTTTTTTCGTTATTAAAAAAAGTATGCAACAAAAATCAGACGTGGACACCAACGAACATTCAGTTTTTCAGAAACAACCATGAATTGTCATGCCTCACCCAAGGCTTATCCTTGACCCAGAAGCTGCTTTAATTGATACGAGAAACGGAGAAAATAAAAATTATATCAAAGATATCGCGCAGAGCTAGTTGATGAGAAAGCACAGAAAAGAAAAGTTGATGTAACACGAATGGGGATGAATGGTATGACGGTGAGACGATGAGGAGCTTTGAAAGGGGTGGCTCTCTGGCGCGTACAATCTCAGCGGTATCGGCCGGTCGGGAACCCTCAATACCCTCGATACAAAATTCTTTTCACTCAGGCTGAATGGGGACTATAGGAAATACCGCGAGTCTCTTATACATACATGGACACAGATGTATATTATAAGGTCGGAAAAGGTATATGATATATACATATACATGTATAAATTTGTCTATGTGTGTGAAAGCGACCAAAGCCCTCGACGTTCACTCCGTCAGATTCAAAATGTCGGGATGGGGTGACCGTGTGTACACAGGCGCTTTCTAAATGTACGGAATATAGCGGACGTTCGGAGGAAGGCGCTTATAAGCCCGTGCTCCCCGTAATGAAACATAAATTATTCAATCGAAATCAGCCGACATGGACCACCTCTCTCTCCTCTCTCTTCATCTCTCGCTCTCTCTCTCTCTCTCTCTCTCTCTCTCTCTTCATCTCCCTCTCTTAGGCTTTACATCTTTCTCTCTCCCTCTCTCTCTCTCTCCGCCTCAATCTTCCATCTCTCTCGATCCGTACGAACGGCCGAGTGTTTTTGGCCAAGCAGACCAAGAGGCTTTAACATGGATACAGAAAGAGAGAGAGAGAGGGGAATCTCTTTTCTTCCCCATCTTTGCGTAATACCCTCTCGTCCGTCGGACAGATTCTTGGCTTTATACGATCCAAGAATCATCTCGAATCGAAATCTCTCACCCAAAAGTTATTTCTTCCACTTGTGATGAACATTTCTCATATTTTAATTAAGGCTATGAATTTTAATCAGTACGAATCAATCACACTAACGTTGAAACTTTTTCAGTGCGGCGATGCATTTTTTTTTGCACGATCCTGAACCGAGCACAACGTTTTTTTTTTTTTTTTTAACGATTTGTCGCTTTTTTTCTGGGTGGAATATTGATGCGTAGAATTTAGTTTGAAGGAAAATGTGTATCAATCGAATGTGATGGAAATTTCAGGCAAAACATTTCTCCCTACAATCTTCGATGAATTCTACTTTTAATATCAACGCATCGTCACCCCTCGATCTGTAAACCTTCGAAGTATTTTTTATTCTTATTTACGACCCTCCAAACTTCCGGCTTATCCCTATGGACAGGTGGGAGAGATCCAAGGCGCTTGTATAGACACGGGGAATGCTACCTTACCTTGTAAAATGGTAGCGATGCACCAGAATTGGGGCTCGACGTTTAAAAACGTGGAGGGCCTGCTCCAAAAGCCTTGGGTGTACGGAGTCGATCAGGTACTCGCTCATCGGACAAAAAAATCGCTTTGAGTACTTCGTGCGGAAACGTGAAAATTCCAGAACTTGGAATTAATGTGAAAAAAGTTCACAGATCGTCCGGCGACTCTCAATTATCGATTTTTTTTTCTCATGCATTTATTCCCAACGATGCTGGAAATTAATGAAAAAAAAAGTCTTGCACGACGGGGTCCAATAGACCCACGGCCGATCACAGTCCTCAATCGATTTTCGATATTTTATTGTAATATTGACTAAAAATTGTGATGAAAAATGATAGGCCCGGAAAATATTGAAATCCTGGAGTGGAAAACGTCGAAATCGCGATGAGGCATCTCGACGTTTTGGTTCCGACGCAAGCACCTTGGACACTAAACTCACGCACACGACCATTCCATACCAATTTTAACCTTCTGCATTTTTTAAGTCTCATCATTCGCGATGTCCAATGCAGTTTTTTTTCCACAGCTGCTCATCGCAACCGTCAAGTTGTAAGAAAAAGTTTGTCGATCGCCTGTTTCAACGTCATCGTCGTCTAAAGACAGAAAAAAAATTGCGTATTTTTTAGCAAGTCAAATGGTGAACAAATTCCACTCTGGCTCTTCATGGACAGCAACGATCCTGCCACAAACATATTTTTCTATCGCAACTCTCATTAGTTACTTGGCATTTTACGACGAAAGACAAGAAACTAATATTGGACATTTTTTTTGTACGAAATCGCACGCTTCACAAAGTTGATGAACTTTTTTCTTCACCTCGAACCTTTTCGTCAGTATAAACAGCTAAAGAATGCGTATCTCTCAAATCCAATAATTGACAACTGAGGCAGCTCTTTTGAAAAATTAAATAAAACATTATCGAATTGGCAATCAACCCCAAAACTTGAATTCATCACAATGTTCGACTATGACAGGACACTCTGGATAATATTCTTGGATAAAATGTGATACTCACTTTCGCGTCACAGAGCACTGTCACATTCCCGAACACTTTGGTCTCCGTCACCTGCAGTCCATTCAGATCTATCGATGCGACGAGTGCATCAAGAGTCGTGGTTAAACCCATTACTTGCTGCATGGCATGAAGAATTAATAAATAACATACCTTGTCTGAATTCGTAGCTTGTGATCAATCACGTGATTACATTATCACTATTCAATATTATTTTATTTATTTTCCTACCAATACCACCTGGACCTTTTCCTTATCAGGAATGGCTCTTGAAGTATACGCCAAAGAATTCGCTGCCGCTGCAAACGTTTCTTGTATGCTTTGTGCACATTTATCGTTTCGAACTTCTGAATTCTCTTGCTGTTTTTCATTCCGAGGCATGCCATTGGTTCTCTAGAAATAGGGAAAATGATTCTCGTCATAGACAAACAAACAAAAAACAAAATCCACATCATCTATAAATTATAAATTATTTGGTCACGTGGACGCATAATAATAAAAAACAAAATAGACGAAAATTTCATCGAGTTTTATCAAGAAATCGAAATTATCAAATTTCGCCGGCATTTTTGCTACGAATTTCCAACGTTCTCATCAAATTTTTCATAAAATTACAGATCGAGGTTGCAATGAAAAAAAAAAAAAATGAATTAAAATTAAAAAAGTTACGAAGTTGTCAGATCGAGTTATTATTTCTAATCCCCAAATACTAATTACCGAAATGACAAGAGCAGCAACGCACAAAAAGACAAAGAGTCGAAACATTTTACTCAAGCTCATCGCCGCGCAATAGCTCACTAAAAAATTAATCGAGACAGACTCACATATATTGAAAACTCAGCAAACTACGCCATCAATTTAAAACTGGTGTTTAATCAGCTGAGCAAATACACTTTACAAGTTTTTATCAAAGTTTTCGGTAATAATGATATCGGATGATATCAGATAAATATTCTAGCGATGTGAACATTGGCATTAAACATTTTGAAGGAATTTCATTGTCGTAGAACTCGAGAAATATTCCCCATTTTATTGCGACTGCCCGAAGGGTGAGAACTTAAAGGGCATCAGAAACTACACGTGCATCACATTGCATCAGTGTGGTGTCTACGGGATAAATCTCATTGAACTCGTTTTATGATGCTGTATTTTGGAAAATAGTATGAACTGTCTTTCCAATGAATGGTGAGAAGTATATTGCGACAGGAAGATTGGGTGGCGAGTTGAAATTCAAGAAAACTCGAAAATCGAGGGTTGCATTATTAAAGCACTTTCTCATTCCCTCGCGATCTTTTGGTGCTCTCTCGCACTTCATTCTATTCTCGTCTCTCTTTGGCTCAATTCGACTTGGCATCTTTTTTCTTTCTCGAGCATTTGACGCACTGTGTCACCTCGAGTATCTATACGTACGAGCCGCGAACGAATGGCAATAGAGGGAGGGTTACACGTCAATATTTTATAATACGACGGGGGTGAATTGGAAACTCTGGGAGTGAAAAAAGGAAAATAAAGAAAAAACGAAGATATTTGAGTTTTGAGGGGATGGGGTGTAGAGTCGGAGGAAATTGATAGGGCAAAAACTGGTGTACATGTCGAGGCACAAGCGATATGCCTAAGTACCTTATTTCGAGCCAACAGGGGAGCTGCTTTCTCCCTTCTCGCCTATCCACCCGCGTATACCGTGACTTTAGAACGTTTTCTTTTTTAATTTGATGCCAGTCAATAATTTAACGTGCTCTTCTTTGATTTACCGCCGTTGCTCCACACCCCCCGAAAATTCTCCGGACCTTTTTTTTTACTCCTTGTCGCTCCTCATCTTTTCTGTCATTTTCCGTATACTTAGCTCTTTTCTTCTCTCTCACCGGTGTCTCTCATTGGAGAATAAAAAAAATCGTTTCCCCTCCATTCTCCCATTGTTTCTGTATGAAATATCAAAGTTTCGCCGTACTCGAGATACACAAACTCTTAAACATCTCTCTCGTAGTCCCCAATTTTCCGATAAATCCTCATCTCAATTTCCAAAACTTTGTCCTTCTTTTTTCTCTCTCCCTTGCTCTTTAGCTACTTTGGCATCACGAAAATCGAGGCATAAATATGAATAAGCTCACGGCTGTGTGTGCTCGCATACCGGAAAAGAGAAAGAAAGAGAGAGGAATTCGTACGAACTGTCAGACTTTGTGCTGTTTCCTCGAAGCGCTTAAACCTTGCGACATCGTACAGGATGTTTCAATTTTTTCTCAATAGCAAAAGCTATGAAATGCACAATTTGCTTGATCGTTGATTTGGACGATCAACGTGTTCCCCATTATTTTTCATACTGCATCTCAATGCCTATGGCAATTCCAAAGAAAAAAGTAACAAAATTGACGAAAAATTGAGGAATAGAAAAATATTTGAGTTTTATTCAATTTTTGCAGATTTTCAAATTTTTTGCATTCGCTGTATGTATCACGGTGTCGAAAAATAAAAAATGGAACGACCACTAGACATGCGTGTGAATAGAGCTGGCACGGGAGAGTTTGAGAGATGAACGAAAAAAATTCCATCGAAAGAGATCGCAGAATGTTTAGTGACGTATTTTTCCATATGATTGTAGGAGGAACCGAAATATGCACATAAAAGCGGTACGAAAGTTTTGCCGAACCGCTGAACCGTCGCGTCACAATCGGAAACGCATATGTATACGCGAAATACCGTATGGAAATAAGTATGAGACGAGAAACGTCGGAGCATCCGGATTTCGACCAACATACCCTATTGAATAACGTTTTTATATCGAATTCCACATCCTCATAGAACTCGAACCATCTTTAAAGAGAACAACAGAAAGTTGGGACAAAATCGACCCTCCCGATTCATTGGAATGTCAGGACAAGAGACGAGAATCTCTGGCTCGATGTCACCAGGAATTTAAATCTTCAGAAAAAAAAAAAAAAAAATACGTGTCCTAGTCGAACAATTTGTCTTCGGCAATAAATAAATTTGCTCAAACAAAATTAAACAAATAAGGCCTATTTGGTGAAGCTTAACGCACAATGATATTAAATCGAGAGGAAAATATAACGTTTGCAGCATTTAATAACATCCTGGAAGTGTAAAAAAAACCTGAAACACCGAAGGACAGAAAAATAAATTCATTTGCATTACAATCAGTTTACATTTTGCTTGGCAAATCATCAACGTATGTGGAATTGTCGATCTACACGGAAACGTCTTGAAAAATATAAAAATCACAGTCGATATTTAATTGGAACGATTTCTAAACGTTTATCGGTTCCAAAATGATCAAGTCCATACGACAAATCAAGTGGGGCACTAAAGTTAAGGGTGAGCGACGTACGCGTCACACTATTCGAGGGTGCGAAAAAGCTCAGTCGAAATATACAAACCGGCGCGATATTTGTGCTTGCGTTGACCGCCCTCGTGCTGGACACACTGCGTACAGATCTTTTGCAAATTTCATTGATAAATCCGATGACAGGCAGAGATAGGTCACGAAACGTGCGAATGCCTGGAAAATCTACTTTCTCTTCGCTCTATATAATACATGATTCTTATGTATGATCCTGTATGTGTATATTTTAAGGGAAATGTCTGAGGTACGAGGTTCATGATTGAAAAAAATTGATTTCATTTGTGGAACTTCCGATTGAATAAATTGAGGATTGGGGATCAAATTTAATGAGTGACGACGTGGGATGCTTTGGTTTATTTCGATTTTTGTGTAATAAACTATTAACCATGAATTATTTATTTATTATTTAGTCTTTGAATGATTTTTTATTCCATCTACGAGGATGAATAGATTTTCTGACTCTTCTGATAATTTGGAGTGAGAAAACACGAATTTTAAGAGGAACAGCCAATGCGGAATCGTGATAATTATTTAGTGCATTTTTCGCTTCGGAATAGATTGTCGTTGGTAATTCTTAACGAATCAATCGCATACGCCGCTACCCCTTTCTATCGGGAATCTGGCGAGCCGTGTGATCAATTCCGGACGAAATTGTTCGGTCGATAAGGAGTGGAAGCCTTCGTCTATACCTTCGTGGTCTGAGGAGGTACGTACGAGGTCGAAAGCTCCGCTGCAAACTGGAAGAAAGGGGTTGTCTCGATGATCGTGGCGACGGAGCATGGAACCCTTAGGTCGCTTACCGGCCCGTCTACACTACCGACGACCATCGAGTCTCGCCCACGAATGAATTTTTCAAACATTCTGAATTTTCAAGCTCATTTATCGTTTGATATTTCAATTAATCAGCAAATTTTCGATAACGATGCAGATCTGTGAAGAGCGAAACAATTGCAAGCAAAATTTATACGTCAAGGAAACGTTCTCGGTGGTAAAAAAATGTAAATTTGAATTATTCGTGTTTTGGATGAAATTATGAAATTATTCAGAAAAAATCCAATGAAAAATGATTAATTTGAACAAAGTTACGAGGCACGAAAATCGATGAAAAATGACTGACCAATGATGATTGGCAAAGACTGAATTGAAAAGTTAAAAATTCACTTTATCGTGAATTATTGGAAAACTTGATAGCCAGAGACAAGTTGATTTTCTTGTTATTTACAAGAACCAACTTGGTTTTACTGTTTTATTTTGCATAAGCGATGACGTGTCACCGCGTCAACGAACGCACAGAAGCGACGGTATTATATATTATGGATTTTGAAAATTCAACACATGATAGAAATGGAAAAAAACGGCGTTAGGTTATTTTCCGAAAGAAGGGAGACGGTTCGATGTATATAAATGGGGTGCGGAGCCCGTTTAGATGCCTCGGGGGGTTCGTTTTTCGTCGAAAGCGAGTGAGAGATGAATCGATCAATCGTCGCCAACATATTCCATTTGTTTCCGTCCGCGACAACCCACCTTATATACACTAGCATCTCTATTAATGCGTTTCGTATACCCTGGGCCAAAATACAGCCCTTGGGACTGTCTTGTATCCACATATGTATGTATGTCTTTGTTTGTATTCATTTATATGAAAAATCGTGTATACGTCACGTGACGTGGCTCACGTCATGGCACGTACGACGCCAATATTCTTCGATCCAAGTCTCAACGGTCATTAGTCATTAGTTCCACACGAACCAACAATACATACGGAAAGAATACAGATGTGCATCTCACGTGCTCGTTGCCTACTCTCGATTCCCTCGAATAAGCTTCCCTCTCACGCTATTCTCTCATTCGTCCTCAACCATCCAACAACCAGAAAGACCATCCGATATTGACATTTCGATCCAATTAATATCCATGTCGATAATAAACGAAAAATAAAAAATTTCAATGACTGATATAAAAACCAGCAGGCAAATGAGACGGAGTTCTCAATGTCTGAGCAAATAGTTATGAATTTTGAAAAAGGGACAAAGATTTTTATTCATTTGAATTAATTTCTGAAATTTTCACATTGAACGTGGAACTCGTGTAGTTTTTGTTACCGATTAAAATTCGTCAAATTCGTACGATCGTTTGTAACATTTTTTCGACGATTTTGAATTTTCAAGTTCTGAGCAAATAATTATGAATTTTCGACAAGCCACGAAGCTGCTTATTTGGTTTTGATTAATTAATCTAATTTTTCATCGAATATGAATCTCGTGAAGTTTTTTTCAAATTCGTACTATCGATCGCAACATTTATTTTGAATATTCAGAGACCAAGTGAAACTTTGAGGGATGGAAAAGTGTGGACGAATGAGAGCAAGCATGTTCCGTAGCGTTATCGTGTATCGCAATTATTCCTGCTTGGTGCATAGGCATGTATGCAAAGTCGGTTGTGTAATACATACACAGTGTTAAATTTACAGCGTTATTTTGAGCACCCTACAAGCTCATATGCATATACATTAAACCATGTGAGGTATTTCATGCCCAAGTGACTTTCCATGCCAACTAGAAAAAATAAAATGGTGCATTGTTAAAAAAGATGGTATCGTGGATGAAAGTTGCATTGGGAATTGAGACCTTACACTGAACTAAGGACTTGGCATGATAAACGTGTAGTGCATGTGAAGCAATAATTGAAAATGCATTCATGGAATTGGAAAATAGACAGTTTTTTCAAATCACGTACAAATTCATTCCCCTCGGAATTTCCAATTTTATAGATCAAAATAAAAAATTAAAAAATCAGGGCTCTATAAATTTCGATTTTTTCTAAAATACAAAACAGTTTTCTTCACAATGTAATTTGTTCTGAACTATTTTAAGCGAAGTCTAAAGATGGTTATGATGAATAACGAAAATGTCTGACTGTGGTTGGAATAAAAAATCGGACACAAGTGGCATGTTTCTTGTTGCGAAGGAAAAAATATGTTAAAATGATGCTTCCCTCATTATGCTTGTTTTATTTTCATTAATTAATCGTGAGAATCATATTTCGGTGGATTACGAATAAAACGCCTTATGTCCAGTCCCATATATGTTCATCATATATATTCGTGTCTGTATGCTCGTGTTTGTAAGCTCTCGTCTGCAGAGAAAGATGAGCCTTGGCTCTGTAGGTCCAGGCTCTGGTAATATATGTATAATATTTTTAATTGTTGACGTTAAAATGTGTTCTCCAGGCTTGGAGCTATCCTTCTTTTTTCAACTCTGTTTCGTACCTTGGCATTCTATCTTTCTCTCTATCTATATTCCTCTCCTTGGGTACTGAAGCAAACCAGGGCTTCGTCGTTGCAAAATAACAATGTGTATCGTGCTCGGCACGTTTTTTTTTCTTCTTCTTTTATGCCACCAACGACACCGCCAAGCATATCCTCATGTATATACGTCCAGGAATATACACAAATATATTTCGTACGCAACCCTCTCGTTATTTATCTGCTTGGAAGAATCACAGCCACCGGAGAAACTTTTCGCAACCGGATACAATTAAATATAAATATATATAGATTTTTTTTCAAAATTAATTGACGAAATGCCGCGCGCAAAGATATGGATTCAGGGGAAGAAGCTCCGAATTTATTCGAACTTGATGACCGACGATTGAAGTTTCTTTGCATAAAGAATTGAGAATCCCAGGGCGTGAAGATTTTGAGCAAAAATCATTTTACCAGAGTTTCGAGTGTCGAAGGGAAAAATAGGAAATTCCTTTTGAAAGAAAATTCAGCAGCTGACTGGATGTACAGAGTTTGTCAAATTTTTTGTGCAGACTTTTTGTATTTGTTGTCGAGGAATCGTGGAAAATCTGAAAACTCTTACTTCGGGTTGTGCCAAACGAAAAAAAAATGGCGAAAAAAGTTTGTCAATCTCCCGATAGCGGGGCGGCCCGAATCCTTCGAAGACACACATGCATATCGGATTCTTTTATTCCTCGTTGACTTT
This sequence comes from Campopleginae sp. 14b, assembly GCA_030522525.1. Taxonomy (NCBI): domain Eukaryota; kingdom Metazoa; phylum Arthropoda; class Insecta; order Hymenoptera; family Ichneumonidae; species Campopleginae sp. 14b. The sequence continues at coordinate 78,412 of JAPYYS010000166.1, forward strand.
TACGCGAAATCTTGACTCACTTTTCCGTTTTGCTTATTCAGTAAAAAATATACATGAATACATAAAGACTTTGCGGTTGCATTGCCAGATTCAGGGACAATACGAAGCATCGGAAACCTCAACGCGAACAGCTCCCACACAACTTCCGTTCGAAATACGTCAACCGTGCAGAAACGGCGGGTTCGCTTCGTCCGCTTTACTTTTGTACTACGAACAAGAATTTTTTCACACTAAAAAAAAGTTTGCGGCATTTTCTTCGCCTTGCTTCTCCATTTCGTGTCATTTCAGAAAACACGCACGGCTTCACTCTCATTTTTACATCAAATTATATTTTGCCGAAATCAGCCTGAATAACTTTACACTCCAAAAAATGAAAATCGATTCACTTTCGATCGATTCATTCTCCACTGTCGATAATCAATGAAATTAAAAAAATGTCATCAAGCTGTTTACTCGACTTTTATTTCCAATGCTAGCGACTGCTCGTCCCCATATGATTTAGCTACAAATATCATTATTTCATATTTCTCTTATCAGATGGAAAACATACTTTCGTTTTTTACGAATTTCATGTCACGATAAATCGTGAGAGAGAAAAGAGACTTGCGTGCTTTAAAAAAATCTACGGCCTGTGTTACGCCCAAATAATAAACCATATCGCACTAGACGAGTATAAATTCACATATTCATGCATAAAAGTATTTATTTAATTCAATTAAGTGCTTTTTAACTGACGACGAGCTTCATAATAATTCTCATAATAAATGCGGCACGAGAATATCAATATTACATACGAAAAATTGACCATGGCAGAGCAAAGATAGCTGAGACGAGGAATTTGATGGAAATTCAAAAACCACACCCCGCACCCTTAGTTCGTCCTTTTTGTCAGCATATCCGAAAGTCCGATGATAAACTTCTACGCTGACTATAATAAAAGATCGTATCTCTTGTCGGAATCTCAGACATGTGGTGTGTTCATATGATTTTTACAAGGACGCACCGATTGCGACTTTTTTACCCTAATTAGTCCAAATCCTCGTACGCCAGGGCCTCACAGCACAATTTCCTTTTTTTTTTTTCATTTCTATATTTTATTTTAATTCCCTGTGCCGTCGACAGAAACAAGATGGTTTGTTCATTAAAGTTTAAAAAGCGTATGATGGGGTGGGACTGTACGATTATCTCGATATGGCCTCGTGATACTTTAGTCTCACGCGATATCTCTTACGAAATTTATTAAAAGACGTGTTCGAATAAACGAACTAATCGCGATCGATCGATCACTAAACAGCAGCTCTGATGGAAAATCTAATTTTTACAAATTCATTTTTTTTCCTCAAGGCCTCGAAAGCAAACAAATGGAATGAAAAAAATAAATAAAAAATATCCCCCCGAGGGTAACAATCGCAGCCACATCGATTTGACGGTAAACGTCTTTTATATAGTTTGAGCTTTCCCACTATTTTTCAGTGATCGAGCGATAATGCGGTGAGCGATGACGCTAGGGCGAGCAACTGTTATCATTTTAAGGGTCAGTTTAGTATTTACCCCCAGCACGTGTATTCGAATAGCCGTATTAATAATCCCAATGGCTATCCATCAATCTTTTATTAAAAGTCGAAATAGCGCAATTTTTATTTTGTCAAAAATTCGATTCTTACATTTTCCTAATCATCGGACAAATTTTTGAGTTGCGACTCGTTACTCCGAGTGAAAGAAAAAATTGCTTCCATGTTTGCAGCTCGTAAATTTCATCATTTCACGTTTAATGACGAAATGACTCGTACCGCTGGCATCAGCTGATACGGAATCGAAAAAACTTGCGATCAGACTTAGCAAAAAATAGACATTTTTTTGTTCAAGTTTGAGGAACGAGGACCACATTGTTTTTTGCTTTATTCGGAGTATAAATTTTCCTTGCGTCGGATCATCAGCGATTTGGCCGATCCGTTATAATTGCGAGCGTGTTTTTCCAGAAAAATGACAGTTTTATCGGGAGCTCTCGTCGTTTTTCGTTCCACCATTAGTTCCAACGCTATTTCGCTCTGTTATCTTGATTTTTTAGAGAAAGGTTTTTTCCATCGTTTTGGAGGTTCTTTTCGTTTAATTTAAATGAGAAACGGACTAATGTGGTTTGGTGAACAAGAGAACGAGGGTAGAAAATATTCGTCGACGAGACACAAGATATTTCTATATGGAGTTATGTATACATGATGTAACTTTTATCCGAGGTATATGTATGAGAAATAGAAGGGGCTGTTGTGAAGGGATGAGCTCGGAGCTTTCTGGGTTGGTTCGTAACGTAGAGGCGGATAGAACCACATTTTCATTAAGGCTGCTGATTTATCGGCATAGTTAGCCCCGTCGACCTGTTCCTTCCTCTCCTCTCTAGCCTTCTGAAGCAAGACGCCAAGGTTTTCATCCCTGTGCACCTATGCCACGCACCCTTCAGCCCTTGAAAAGCTTGTCTGTCTTTCCCCCTCGCTCCCTCATTTCTCCATTCAAAGGCTAACCTGCCACGTGGAAGAATAATCTTGGTCGCTAAGAAGCGATACTTCGAGCACTTGCCAGGCCAGTTAATACTTTTTTCCAACGTAGGTTGCTCATTTTTCTATATTTATTCATTCCTGATTTGCCTGATTCCTGGGAATCTATCATGATGGGTCAAATAGACCCATTCCTATTTTTATTCAAGTCGAAAAAAATCTTGAGGCATTTCTCTAAATCGCGACAATCATCGGTTCAATTGCAGGAATCTTTCACATCAAATACGAGCTATTCGTAGTCCCTGGCTTTCGAGAAGTGACTCTGAGTCAAACGAAACCAACGATAAATGGAAATTTGAACTCTTCTGTTCAGACCATACGATTTAGCAACGAATTCAATCAAAATGTCATTGGAGACGATAAAAGTTTCAGTTCCATAAAAAAAAATGAATATTTTTTCCCCTCGAAACTTCTTGTCTGGAGAAAATGGCTTCGAGCTTGACCAAACGTTGTCCAAACAGTAACAGATGAGTTTTTCAACGATACCTTAACATCGCAGTCTACCCTCAACTTGTCTATTGCGGATCCGCGCATACCAGCTATCCAATCTATCAGCCTTCCATGTTCGTACAGACTCAATTTATAAACAGTAGCATACGAGGAGGAGCTCCACTTGCCGGATGCTGTAGGCGTTTTGTGCAGCACATAGGGCAAGCCCGAAGGAACAGTTTCCACAAAGAAAAGATTCTCTCTCTTCACGAACATTTCTCCTAGAGGGAAGACGAATGGACGACACACGCTTCGAGTCAGCATCGGAAAAGCTCACGCTTCGCGATAAATCTCCTTGAAAATTTCACATGCAGCAACCAATTACCGAACGAATCTTTCACGACTACAGATCGAAGCGGAATTAGAGGTGGCGAACAAAATACGAAAAGAATATTTGCAATAAATGACTCGCGAGCGGCTCGATCGAGTGAAGAAAATTATTATTTTTATAATTTTTTTATATTCAGGACGAGACAGGACGAAGATGATTTTTTCGCTAATTAATTAATGGACAAACTGAATTTCAGGACTAAAGTAAATCTATAAATATTTAGACGATGCTCAGCAGACGATGACAGAAATATAATTCGAGCGAAAATCCCAATAAACTTGCAAATGATTAATTGCACACGAAAAGGCACGATAGGCGAATATAAATATCCAAAACCCATGAGTTCCGGTGGCTTCTTGAGAGCGAGAAATTTATAGGAGCATTGGGAATTGCCAGTTGATTATTAGCGAGATTAATACGTGTACAGAAAAGTGACTAAAATCGCGGAAGGGCAACCATAAAATGGGAAGATTGGATTGGGACGCGAGGAACCCTATAGGAATTCTCTCCCATGCGAATGAAATGTTTCTCGAACGTCTGAGGTTCCAGAATACGAAAATTTCCTTGCCCGGAATGAAAAATCATCCGAAGCTTCAATCACATTCAAAATCTCGTTTCAAACTAATTTGTCGACGAAGGGAACTGAATAAAGCAAACCCCATTCGCTTTTTCAAAGATTTTTATTCATTAACTCTCCGCGCAGCTCACCAGGGGTCAAAATGACCCCAAATGCTATTCTGAGCTAGAGTTACTACAAGTTATTAGCGCTCGCGACGGTTGGCTTCCTCTCCAACGAGGCTTTGGGCTGCTAGATTTTTTTTTTCTTTTTCACATTCCCTTTTGCTTTTCTTTACGCCATTTCGAAAAAAGAATAAATTTTTTTTTTCAAATTCAATAACAATTCATTAAAATAATGATATAATAATAAATATTGTATAATATATACATAATATATAATAATACATAATAAGAAATAATAAAAATCAATAATTTAGTTAAATTGAACTTAAACATTTATTTAAACTAAAAAATGAAAAATTGAATGAATAAAAAAAAATTCCTCAATATACTAGTACGATACTGGCAACGAGGCAAGTGTTTGAATATTGCTGGGGTCTTTCCGACCCCGGGTGACCAGCTCATCACTTCTAGAACCCATCATGATCACGAAGGGGTAAATAGCAACGAAAAAAAAAATGAGTTGACGCGTTGAATTCGAAGGCGTGTACACCATTGTTTCCTGCTCTTTAAGTCTCCCATCTTTTGGTAAAGGAATTAGCAAATACATTGCTCAGAGGACGTTTATTAGGGACGAAGTGAATCTCCAGGAAAACCGATAAATTTCATCGCGAGTGTCTCTTACTTGTAATTAAAGGAGCAATTTAAACCGGCCATTAATGTCAGCATTCCTAAACCGTTAGGCGTTTGCAGGGCACGCTTTATTTCAATATCGTAATACGTGTACGTGTCGATGGCCTAACGCCAAAACTATATGAACGTAGGGTCATGATTATGGACTTTTCCTGCACATTACAAAAGTTTTCTTGCTCTGGCTGCCGCCATTTCTCGCAAATTTTACTTCCCATCGTTTTTCCACTGTTTTTATTCTTCTACATCATGGAAAATCATTCAATGAATGGCGACTCATGGTTTTAGCATATGTTAATGAGAAAACATGCCATTTTCACTTTTCATGGATTGCTCTTTGTTTATACTGATTTTCGTCTCGTTCCACACTTTTTACTGTGTCACACTGTAAAATTCGTTCCATCGGTCAATTCTTCTTCATTTGTAGTATTTGTTTGATAAAATATGTAGAAATGACATTTTTAATCCAAATAATTCGATGCCAATTTATTCACGAAAATATTTACTCCAAATGATCCGATTCCAATTTATTTACGAAAATATTTACTCCATATAATTCGATTCCAATTTATTCACAAAAATATTTACTCCAAATAATTCGATTGCAATTTGTGTACGAAAATATTTGCTCCAAATTATTCGATTCCAATTTATTTACGAAAATATTTACTCCAAATAATTCGATTCCAATTTATTCACGAAAATATTTACTCCTAATGATCCGATTCCAATTTATTTACGAAAATATTTACTGCAAATAATTCGATTCCAATTTATTCACAAAAATATTTACTCCAAATGATTCGATTACAATTTGTGTACGAAAATATCTGCTCCAAATTATTCGATTCCAATTTATTTAAGAATAAATGTACTCTAAATAATTCGATTCCAATTTATTTACGAACATGCCACCAAGTTTTATGGTGGGTAATGGTATTTAATGTTCCTGCTGATTGTGCCCTGAGTACTTTGGCACTTTTTACTGTTCTACGGAGTGAACATTTGTTTAATAGGTCGGTATTCTGTCATTCGTGGGACAAGTATGATGTAATTAAGAAAATCTGTCAATTTTTTACTCCGTTCTATTCTGTGTGGCAATTTGAATGGTAGTCGATGAAGTTTGTCTCAGTTATTTGAGGAAAAAGATGAGTGAACCGGTTGTGCTGGGGCGATAGAAAGAATTTCCCGTCAACTGGACCTTGAGGGTAGTTTGTGGAGAAAAAAAAGTCTATGAAGTGTGGCGAAACCTCGGTGCATAAGGAGCCTCCGTGGCGCAATTGGCTAGCGCGTTCGGCTGTTAACCGAAAGGTTGGTGGTTCGAGCCCACCCGGGGGCGTTTTTTTTTCATTCTCGATCACGTTTTTCCCAGAAAATTTATTCCCATGTGTTTTGGAGCGAGATTCATTACAGATTCATTATTGAATCACGTATTTGGTTTGAATATGCGATAAGAATGTTTGTGGCCTTGAAAGTCGAAGAGAAAAAAATAATATGGAAAGTTTAAGTTTTTGGAGCGCAGCGTATCGTTGTGCATTATTAAAGAACGATCTGCAGGTTTTTTCGTCTTGTTTTTAAGACGTGTATCTGTTTATTTTTTTGTAACTCCGAAAATCAACCTACGCTGGGATTTACTGCGGCGTACGAGACAAAAGCCATTCTGTGATTTTTGTTCGACATCAAAATATCGAGGACTTTACAACAGTTTTGATTTTTATCGAGTTGCTCCATTTTTCCATGCCATGTGGAAATGTTATGAAATGGAATAAAGGAAGCATCGAGTAGGGAAATAAAAAAATGACAACGATTTTTTAATCGCACGTATGAAGGCGCCGTGGCTTAGTTGGTTAAAGCGCCTGTCTAGTAAACAGGAGATCGAGGGTTCGAATCCCTCCGGGGCCTCGGGTTTGAAATTCGTACCTCACGAAATCAATTCCGTTTTTTTTTCTCACAAAGAATTTAAATTTTTGTGTTTACCAAAAAGCTCGAATTTATTCCGAGGCGATTGTAGTATTTTCCTGCAGGTTGAAGTATTTATTCGCTTCGCGTCTGTATAATCGATGCAGTGTCGATAGTATCGATGTCAGGATTATCGACACCGCGTGGCTCGAACCGCACGAAGTTGGCAGGCCTGGGCAGACGCTCAGCTGTGCAGTCCCGTGGCGCGCTTCGTTGTTGTTTCTCACGCGTTTCCCTCGCCGCGTGGATTATTCGTTTCACAAAAACGCGCAAAGTCAACTCGATAGAAATAAAATAGAACCTGAGTGACAATGGATTCGTGCACCGATCCGTTACATCTGAACGACAACAATTTGTTCAAACACCTGAAAGATGGACTGCCAAAAAGTGCTAAAGAATCTCGCAACATTCTCGAAATTCGCGACGATGTGCTCTACGTGTGGAACGCCAACGAGTGTTGTGTTCTCACTCTCAACATCGCTGCTACGTGCAGTAAACCCGGCGAATCAATTGCCTACCAAGTAAGCACTGACAAATATTAACAACCGATCGAAATACCTTTCAGCCCGAAAGGAATTAAAGTCCATAATTTCCGGTCCACTACGGCCTTTACTTACACATCTCTCAGCCTCATTTTGACGTATTTTTTGACAATGTTGTTTTTTTGCCCGCCATGGACGCGTGCGTGTGAAACCTCGTGATACTCCACACACGTTCGATCGCTTCGTACGGTCACACGCATGCGCCCAAATGTTTCGACCGGAGCTGACTCGCCTAATATTACGGCATGGAACTTTTTTCATCTTTTTTTTTTGCTGTCATCGGATAATTTCGATAAATTTTCGGTTTATGGCGTCGTCCGTGTTTGACAAACGTTCATTACGACGTCGAACTTCTTGAAGGGACTCAATAAATTTACACAATAGAGCAAGTTTTTCCCAGCCACATTTTCCATTGGCATTCGAACTTGTCTGTGGAATAACGACACAAACTAAACGATCAGGTTATTTGGAAAGTATTCTGCTAACAAGATTTTCCCGGGTATTAATTATTTCATTAATTTTAATAATTTTGATGATGAAAAATCATAAATTTTTTGAATTTTAATATTTTCTATTTTAATAATTTCAATAATAATTGAGGACTTTTCTCGAAGTCGCAACAAAAATTGTCTCTGCATCCCTTTATTGTTCTGTTTTCTTCGATAGCTCGCGGGAAGACAGACGAAAAGTCTCGATCGGTAAAACAGCTCGTTGCTCACGAGACAGTTCGAGGCCCGACCGATTAAAATTGGATATAAAAACCCAAAACTATATATAACTCGTGACAATCTTTCGTAAGCATTTTGGTAGAATAAATCAATCATGTTTGTTGTTGCCGACGGAGGTGATTGGCCGTCGAATTAAATCCGGATGTAAAAATGCGTTAATAATTAGTACGGAATGGCGCAGATAAAATCGTTGAATTGTCCAGTTAGACATGGATTTTGATGTGGCTGGGGAGCAAGTAACCCAAAATTCGTTAAACGCAATGTTCCTCCTGGCGTTAGTGGTGGAATAAAAGAAATGCCGGAAGTCGGAGATTCCTCAACAAAACGGTGGACAATATTCGCGTGGAGGCCGGGCTCGAATTCCGATGGAATTCAATGTACGTAAAATTGACTTGGAGCTATATGCGGAGGCCGTCCCTTCCCCCGATCTTTTCGAGTAAAACTCACACTCACAAAATATACGTAGGTGGCTGGTAAGTGCAGGCGAGGAAGCCGCACTTGGAAAATGATTACGCGGTAAATGAAAGGGATGCTCCGGGGGGCGAGGGGGGGGGGGGGCACATAGAGGGTACATGTCCGAGAATCACACGCCAGGAAAGCGAGAGAAATGAGGGGAGGGGGGAAGAGATAGGAGAATGGAATTCAGAGGACCGCGGCGAGGACGGGTCAGAGAACGTTTCATTCGCGCCGGTGCTTTTATTTCATTTCAATGGCAATGCTCGCGTGGGATCAGCGAGTACATTAATGCCTCGACGCCCTTCCACTTGCTCTCCTCCACCCCCCAACCCCCTTTTATGCTTCCCGAAAAGAGCGGTAAGGGGATAATTTATAGGAAATGGGTTGTTCGAGGCTCCGGAGTAATTTAATTAAAATAAATGTCCGCGTGCCCTCTCCACATATAGTCCAGCCCGCAGGACTCTCACACCCTTATACCCTTTTGCTAGTTGCATGCTGACTTTCCTCCGGCCCGCCGCACTAGCCTGCTCCGAATAAAATGCAAATTCAGACCCTTCCGACAATCTACACATATATATATACTGCCTACTCTGTTTGTGAGCTTCTTCACTCAGATCGACGATGCAGACACACGCAAATATGCATATTTATGCTTTACAGAGATCTTGAATATCTCATCACAAGCTTTACGCATACGAGCTTTCTCGTACGAACCAATCAAACGATCCTACGAGCCTAAAGTTTCCATCGACGCGATACGCCACGAAATAAAAAATAAAAAAATGATTCGTCACTTTTTTATTTCGTGAGATCGAAAAAAGGCAAAAGGCAAATGGAGAATAAAAAATCGAAAAAAAAAGTGACGAGTAATTTTTTTTTCATTTTTTGACATTGCATCGATGCAAACTTCAGACTCATACAGTCCTGCGCTGCTCCGGAACCATAAAATCTCCCAGAATCCATGCAAATAAATTGGGATTTTTTTTTACACCTCCAAAGAAGATAGATGAAAATTCTTGATTATTAGTTTGACGATATAAGATCAGTTGAACGATTTAACATCGTCACTTGACTCTTTTATAGTTACGAGCCAAATTATTTTCAAAAATGATCCTCAAGTTTGCATCGTTGGAATGCAATAAAGTTGGATTTTCTCTGGAGCAGAGTTCAAGATTCTTGTTAAATATTTGGTCAGGACAATAAACCGATATTTTTTTCGGATCCAAGCACAAAATTGGTACGAGAATTGTAATGATTTTGTTTATATTTAACAAAAAGTCGATAGAGAAACTTATTTTCCGTTGAATCTCAACGTTGCGAAGTTCAGTCTCGTTTTTCAACATTCAATATGTAAATAGAAAAGAAATTCCATATTCCTGCCGAAATATAAAAAAGCAAAATTATGCCAAATTTTGTTGAGCCTCGATCTTTGTGATAATCCTTCTATTCAGTTTTAATTTTTTTTGGCCAAATGTTTGACCCGGTTCATGTACAAAATGAAGGGAAAGATTGACAAAATTGATGAGTTCATGTAAAGTTTCTTCCGACCTAGAGCAACCGGTCGCACGCCCCCAAACGAGTAGGAGGCAAAAGGTTCAATTTTAATTGTCAAGGATTTAGGGTTCAGCAATAAATACGAATATATAATCGACAGGGAATATCGGAAGTAATTCTATAAGGAAATTCACTTGTGAATCGGTCCCAGTCCGAATGGTGCAGATCTTCGCTTCGCATCCGTAACAGGGAGCACGAGACGACAGAGAGTGACGTGGCTTAACGGATGTACTTCGCTCGCGAGGACGAACGATATTATATATAAAGTCGCGCACAGCAGAGAGTCGTCGGGTTTTCGTGCGCTCTGTCCGTCTCTTTTTCTCTCTCCGACGAGCGGCCAAACTGGCGGTTCTTCTCTTTTTGGACTTGATAATACGAGTTCCGGCAAGGGCGTTAATACGCCTACAAAGACGAAGAGAAAAGCCCTATGAAGGAAAAGTGTGCGGGGAGGGGTGGTTCCCCGGTGCAACTGAAATATCAGTCGTAAATAATAAAAGTTAGCTTGGCGGTTCCTCTCGGTGCTGCGGGAGAGTATAGGCGAGAGAAGTCCCTTCCCCTAGTGAGTGCTCGCACCGCGGCGCGTGGACTTTAAACCGGAAGATAGGTGTCGCCGAGCACCGCGCCAGGGGCTAAGGGAGCAAGCAGGGTGTGTGGATGAGGGGAGGCTTCGGGAGAGATGGCCTCGCGTATATACCGCCGATGAACACTCTCGGTGTGGTGCGGAATGATAGGGGATCGGGGGGTGCAGAACGGAGAAGGCGGCAGACAAAGACGCGCCATTGTCAACCGCGACTACGCCATCGGAACTCGCCATCCGCCGCGGGAAACTTTGAATCATTTTTATTGCATAGAGTTATCTTTGTTACCAGCGGAACGAACGTCTAAACGCGTCCTCTCCTTCTCGTCTCTTCTCCTCTCTTCCCGAACCCCCAAACCCTCCGCCCCTTATATCTCACTATAGAACCCGCCGCCGCTACCATCTACCAACACTACTACCCTTTTTCAAATGGCCACAGGCTTTTGCGATCCTCCGACGACTCTATTTCTCCAAAACACCCCCCCCACCCCCCCACCCCACCCACACAACCAACCCCCACCAACCCCCCGCCAATTCCTCCCCCACTACCCCCTACTTTCTATATCTTTTCTCACCCGAGAGATACGAGATAATACCAACGCGAAAACGTTCACACCCCTTTGACTACCCCCAAATGGAATAACTTCTTTAATTTGGAAATTTACCGCGTTTACCGCCAACGACTACCACAAAGATGACGACCGAGAAAGAACGAGCTGTTCCCTTGTCTACTCACCAATTCACGCGCGCCCGGTTATCATACCCAGCGAATGTTAGTCCAGCAGTCTTTCAACTCTATTTCACTTCCTTCTTAATTCTCTCGGCAAAGTACACTTTATATCATTTCTTCTGCGGCATTACATCACTGCAGTCTGCTGCTTTGATCTCCTCCAAAGTTTCCACAATCATTACCACTTTCGGGATTACAGTGCAGCTAATCACTTTCCTCATCAAAATTTCTGACGCATTTACAATTTACACGAATGAGAAATCCTCTATGCGTCATCGGAATTTTCTCATCACAGCTCCGTTCGAAATTCAAAGAGTCTGCCAAGGAATTGACTCTGAGAAAAAAAAATTTATTGAAAATCAGTAAAATTCATTTAACTGAAAGAAAATCAATTTAGATACCAACGTAATAGACATTTTTTTGTCCAAATAATTTTATTTATTCAATATATAATTCTTCTGAATTATTCAAAACAAATGAAAATTTTATTTCAACGTAATAAATTTGTTATTTATTTAAAACAACATATTTATTGAAATAAAATTTTATGATCATCAAAAATAAAGCTCGTTATTTAAAAAATAGCTTCTGAATTATTCAAAACGAATAGAAATTGTAATTGAGCGTAATAAATATGTTATTTATTGAAAACAACATATTTATTTGAATAAAATTTTCTATTCATCAAAAATAAACCTCGTTATTCGAAAAAAATGAATATTTTTTGGGATTCAATAAATAAGTATCGAATCCGAAGAGATTTTGAATAAATTTTTTTTTTTTGTGAAGACGCAGTTGCGATAACGTTGAGTGAAAATTGATCGACGCAAAAAGTCGCAAAAAAATCGTGACAATCTTGACCGCACGAGTCTTGATATTTCTGCCCCAGGCTTTTTATTCATAGCGTGTGATAAAAGTTCAATGAATGAGGATGGACAATAATAAGGGTGAAGAGTCATGAATTGAGCGACCAAAGTGACTCCATGCTGTGGTTCCACGCTGCAGGACTTTTAGCCATGGATGGATAAAAGGGAAGAAAATATGAAAAAGTCACACACGCTCGACAGTCCATAAAAATTCCAACGATGTATACGCGGAATGTGCTCAATAACCCGCGCCCAGAAAAACTCCTATGAAGTACTTATTAGACTTTTCTCCTGTTTCATTCGACCGATTTTAATCCAACACTTATTTTTATCGAGGAAAAAATATGTAGGAGTGAAAAATTCCATTGCATGCAAATTGAACGATCGAAATTCGGCCGCAAGAATTCAAATGGCAAGAGAATGCAGATTTGGATATTATCGCGGCACGAGGTCGTCCATAAAAAATAGGGAGATGATAGTTTCGAGCATTTTTTATCGCGGTGACATTAATTGCGTCATGTAAACATTCATATTTTTTTATAATGAAGAAATTTTTTGAAAAAGTTTTTCTCCAACCACTCTGGAGCTCCTCATACGTGGGTATAAACTGGAGATGAAGGCAATCTATTCTGCTGACCCAACCCCTTAACTAATAGCGCGAAAAAATAGTTCGTTCCAGTTGTCCGGCCGAAGGGTGCGCCTTATCTAAATTAAAACCGCGTTCTCTTTCTCGCTGTCGCGCTCCTATAGGCAATGTCACGCGGATCTTTAGCTCGGTGGTGAAAAAACAGTGACGCGGTGGGATGCGAGGGTGGGCAAGGCTTGGAGTAACTGAAACGAAGGAGCAGAAAGTCCTGGCAGGGTCAGCGTCGCGAACGAAATAGAAAATTCCTCGTGGATATAGCCCGTGAGATTCCTGCAGGGACTTTATACCGACGGCGGGATATGAGTTCCGTGATAGCATCGGATAATGAGTCTCCCCCCCCCCTCCCCTCCCTCCCTCCCTCCTCTGCCGCCAACGCTTCTTCCACGACGATAATTAAAAAAAAATATTTTTTTTTTCTTTCTACCTCCGACGTTCTCGAGTAATCGCGTATGCACAAAGATTGACGTTGATCAATGCTCAAGCAGAAAACACATGCATATACTTGGCTTTACGAAGAAACACGAGAAACGTCAAGGATGCAGAGAAAATGCGAAGAAAACTGAATTAATGGCAATTGATCCGATGACAGCATCGAATGAGCTCGAAGGCCCACGATTCACAACCAATTATATGATGATACTATTTTATTAGGCACACAAAACCATCCCCTCTCTAATATCCCACCCTAGCCTCTTACCTCAGGCTGTTTGAATAAGGAATGTGAGGATCAGGAACTTTGCAAAGACGATAATTGTTGGTTGCTCGCACGTACAACAATCGTAGAACAAGAATACGAGATACAAGATTGTCGTTTTCCTTGAGAGAATGGACGGAGCTGTCTTGTATCTCGAAAACGCACCGGAACCTTTTCACACATAAGATATATATACATGGGGGGAGGGAGGGAGCGAGAGAGAGGACAGGAGGTACGAGTCACATTGCCTATTGTCAAACTTGCCCGTTAAAATACACGAAACGCCCCCCCCCCCCCCCCCCCCCCCCCCCCCCCCCCCCCCCCCCCCCCCCCCCCCCCCCCCCCCCCCCCCCCCCCCCCACCCCCCCCCCTTTTGCAGTAATCGCCGTGACCAAATCTTAGTGGAGTCGAGAAATTTGTAAGGGCTGTGCTTGTTCCTTGGCATTATATTATTTCATATATACGTATACATAATGTTTATTGCACTGCGTTCCGCATCGCACCAATTGTCTTGTGTGTTTTATGCCTGCAAGCAGAGCTGTACTTAGCATTATTATAGACTTTAACGACTAGGGCTGATCCCAATTGTTTCTCGTACTTGGTGACTAAATCACGAGCGATAACTCTCCGTAACTCACATCTTTTGCTTTTCTCCCAAAGTTGCAACGAGATATCAGCTGATTATGCGTTAAGCGTTACAGATGAGTCTTCAAAGTTATTTCGAACGACGTTGAAGTTTGCATCGTTGGGATGCAACAACAAAATTCTGTTTTTTCTCGAGCAGACCTCAAAATTCTTATTAAATATTTGGTCACGACAATAAAACGGTATTTTTCAGGGGTCCAAACAAAAAAATACCATGTTGGAGCTTGCAACGTTGAAATCCAACGAAATTCCGTTTTCCCTCGAACTAATCTCAAGATTCTTATGCAATATTTAGGGGGGACAATAAAACGATTTTTTTTTAGGCTCCAAAGACAAAATCGTCATGAAAATCGTCATGGTTTGTTAAATTCAACAAATAATTAATAGAAAAACGTTTTTTTCGTTGGATCCCAACGTTTTGTCATGATTTTTTTGATTTAACAAAAATTTGATAGAAAAATGTATTTTTCGTTGGATCTCAACGTTGCGAACTTCAGTTATTTCGAGCCTTTTGAGCATTCGAGGGGAAATTAATGATATTCGAATTAGTTATCAAATTCCGATCATAGGGGGCCCGACCGGGCGGTTCGTGGCACCTCAGGAAAGACGGTAATGCATTTATTTCGAACAACAGTCAGTTTATACTTTTTGTACATACGTAGCATGATTTATCAAGGAGAAGTTTGCTTCCGGTGATGTTGAATATAAGGGATTCGGTTGGGCCGGGGAAGTGGATGATGGGTCTCTTTCCACGAGGATGGTAAGGAGCTCCGGACAGAAGAGCAGGAGAGCTAGTACGAGCTTGAGCTCGTGAAGCCAGTGGGAGAAGAAGAAGCATTGTCAGCGGAGGGTGGGCTTCCTTCGCGCCTGGGAGCTAATGCATTTCCTTTACAGTTTTAATGGGCATTCATAACTAAGTTTAATAACGCACCGGTAGGAGGGCAAAAGTCGTCGTGGTTGCATATCTAATAATTCCTTGAAGTATCCTCCTCGCAACGCGAGGGCACTCTTCCCGACAAGAAAAGCACGCTTTCTCATCAGGAAGTGTGCTCGGAGCACGCCGGGGGTTCGCCAACGCTATATTCACATACATATTGAGTCGAGCTCTATATTCACTTGGCGATGTTGCGCCGGTGCTCATGAGATGCGATCCAGAGCTTAAGATACATAAACAGCCCGATACTGTGCGATGTGATTAGTCCCAAGGGCCTTGAGACCGCGACACCGGAAATTGATTCCATCCAAGAGAGATTAGAGATGAAAAAAACGCGCCCATTGGCTCGTGTACACTCGGAAATTATTTAACACCGGGCGTTCGCCTTGAATCTCCGACTTTTAATTTCATCCAAATTTCTAACCTTCCGCACAGACTCTGCATGGATATTCTCGTCATCCTCGAGATGCTTCGTTCGTTGTATTGTCATGGTAATTTGTTAGAAACAAACATTACGAATGTAGGCGATGGGGGTCGGAGGAATAAGAGAAGAGGTTGCCTCGGAACCGAAGAGGGACGCTTCGGGAGGAAGATCCGGATGATAGTGCGTTCAGGATGGCGGAATCTTGGCGAATGAGAGAGAAAGGCAAGCCCACGGAATAACGAAAGGCTTGAGACTTGGCGTTGTACGCCATGACGCCTCTGTTGGCAAAGGGGCAAGTTAAAGCCCCAAGATCTACCGTGTTTTGGACAGTGTCCATTGTCTTGAGGAATATTTATTGGTTAAGAACAGCCTCGTTCCTTCTCGGTGAGTACCTCTCCGCGTCTTAGCTCAGCTAAGAAGGCATTCTTGGACCAAGACTCCAACGCTTATGGCGTTACGCGGGATTTATATCATCCAACAAGCGAGCGCAACGTGCAAGACACCCGCCACCAGACTGCTGCTGCTGCTGCTGCTGCTGCTGCTGCTGCTGCGGGGATGAGACGCGAGAGCCATCCTATTATGTACACGCGATCCTCTCCCGAGACGTACATGCCCCTCGCAAACCTCTCGCTCTTCCTCCACCGTTTACCGGAAACTACTTGTGTATATATATTCAACAACTTCTCATAACTACTTCTTCAGGAGTCCAGAATGCCCCCAAAACTTGAGAAATTCAATTGCGACTTACCCGAAGAAAATTCCACGCTAACAACCGCGCCGTTGACTTTAATTTTATCGCGATGCTTCGTCCTGTTAATGCACAAATTTATTACGATAAATATTCAGCCCGTTTTTGTGCTTCCCCCATTTACACTCAGATCGAAAGTCAACCGATTCATCGGCATCGAATGGGCGAAGCTTCCTCCCGCGTGGGTCAGATACTTAGAGCCGGATGTCCAATTTTTTATGAGACTGAAGTTCGCAACGTTGGGCTCTAACGAAAATTTCGTTTTTCTATTAATTTTTGGTTTAAAATTTAAAAAAAACATGACAATGTTCGCATCCATTTCGTTTTTGGATCTTAAAAAAATATTTTTTTCTATTATTTGTATTCAATGATTAATAAGAATCGAGGAATGGAAAGTCTGGCCAAGAAAAAACAGAGTTTCGTTGCTTTCCAACGATGCAAACTTCAGCATCGTAATTTTTTCACCTCATAACCTCGACATTTCGTGCGTTCAGCAGGGGCCAGAATGGAAATTTAGTTGAGAAAAACTCGCGCCGCTATGAAATAATTGACAAACAATGTTGAAGTTTGCATCATTGGAATGCAATGAAATTCTATACTTTCGCGAGCAGATCTCAAGATTCTTATCGAATATTCAATAAGGCTAATAGAGCGATTTTTTTTTTTTTTTTTTTTTTTTGAGGATCTACAGAAAAAATCAGAACGAAAATGGTCATGGATTTTGGAAATTGAAGAAAAAATTGCTAGAAAATATTTTTCGTTGGATCCCAACGACGTTGGAAACTTCAGTGTCATATTGATAAAAGAGTTCCGATATATTGATCTATGGGTTTATCCCTATAAGGATGGGGCGAGCCTCTCAGCCGTGGGTTCTCCCCGGCGAACGTCAATAGAAGGATTTACGCTGTGGCCAGCATGGGAGAGAGAAAGAGAGAGAGTTTCATTGAAATGTCGAGAAAAAACGTAGCGATAAATGAAAAGAATTTTAGGAGGAGCAGGAGCTCGACTCTCGGAGGGAAATATCTCTGACGGGGATGATGGCTGAGGGCAGGAGCAAGAGATTCGGCAAGGTTTACGGCACGGTGAGATAATGCGCAATCATTTCGAAATGGAAATTAAAATCGGATGATGAATCCTAACGATGCCGTTTATTATTTTAATTTTCCGCGATGTTGGGCTTCCGCGGTATATTACTTTGGGAGAGGATACGATTTTCTTAGCGCTCTTTCGCCCGGCCGAATGAGAGGATGGCGGTATATTTTCTTGGGCGGTGATCTCGAAGCATTTCGCTGGCTATACACCGAACCCGGTAACTCGAGTTCGAGACACTAAATTACGTTCCTATTAGCCGTATAATTACAAGATGGTCCCAGTAATTTCCGTTTATTCCGAGTTTGCCTTTGGCTCGAACGGGCTTCTCACACTTTTTCATCTGACCCTCCTCTCCATTCTCTTGGCTCACGTTTTTTCCTGCGTTTTACCTCACACCCACTCGCCCCGCGTACACCCTACAGTTTTTTTCCTTATTCCCGGTATTACATCATCAGCATCACGATCCCTGTGCCACGTCGTACATTTTTGCCGGTGCACGATACGAAAGATGTAATAATAAAAAAAAAGGAAATACGTCAGAGAAATATAGCTAAGTGAGCCAATGATAATCGTGTGTCTCAAGGCATATACGAAGATTATTTTCCTACGCATTCTTTTATCTTCTTGCGTTAAACACACGAGCATTATTCTCGTGTACAATGGGAATAAGGCAAAGGCGCGAGTCTGACGTGGGTAGATACACGTCGTACACGGAGCTTATACGAATTTATATATTTCCCAACGAGAATCGCGAGCGAGACGCTTAAACTCCCTTTTACACTTTGTCCTCCTTTATTTTATTTTTATTTATTTTTACCTCCCCACTCTCGGTCCACCGCGGCTACATATTCTTTACAGAGCTCACTGATAGCTCTCCAGAGCTCTCCTCGCGATCTCTCGCTTTTTTCCAGTCCTCAGGCACTTTATTATAACGTAACTGTTACTTTTTATGCCCCTCGTAACGCGAGGCATCGTTCAGGAACGACGCACGATACCTATCGTACCTTTACACATATATACGAACTTTCCCATAAGTATACTCTGTGCATTTATGCTTTTAATGGACGCCACACTGCAAAACGCTCCATCTCATCTGCGCCCAGTCCGTATCGAGTCCGAGTCGTATATCTCAGTGATTCCTGCTTGGAAAAGCAGCTTTTCTTTTATGACACTGTGTGTGCATTTCTCTCACATATCCCTGCCAACAATTGAAGATATAGAACGACAAAAAAACGTTGATTTTTGCATGCCCAAGCGATCTAGAAATCTCCATCAACTCTTATAAAACAAGCCAGCCCTTTGGATACAATCATATCGCGTAATCGTTCGGATTCCTGGTGCTTCGGAGAATCGCGGTTATAGCTCGAATTTAAGCTGCGACGCGTAACCAATTTCGTTGCGATTTTTTGCTTCTTTTATCATAAATGCTCGTCAATATTTTATTGTCGTATTCTGAGCCTCGTGCCGCCACCTATCCGTAATTAATCAAATGAAACGAAACGTCTACGTGTGGGGAAATGCCAACATTTTTTCCACGTCTATGTAGAAAGATCTGAAACCTTTAATTGGGCGAGGAATAACGTGCTGTCAAAAATGATGGTTGAATTATTTTTCCATTAAGTTTGAGCAAGTCGTTCCCTCAAAATAACGAAATTTTGAAAATTTCGTCGCGAGATGTGCGTGGAATATTATGCCATATCGTACACGTTAAGTTCACAACGACAAAGAACGCGAAATCGTGGAACGTATTCGTTGGATTAGAATTTTTGTACCGAAAGGAGGTCCGATTTAGTGAAAAAGTGCTTTTTATATTTAGCTTGAGTATTAGCGAAAAAAGACTTTTGCCAACAAATCTTTTACGAGTAAAGCTCTCGAGCCAGAATTTCGTGGAGGTATACCGGACGCATATAGAAACACGAGAGAACGCGAGAGGGAACCAAGCAGAGCACGAAGGGCACGGGAAAATAAGCCGTTGGAGCCGCAACGACGTTAATTAGATAGGTGAGTATTATTTTTATCCGCAGAGTCGGGTATAATTAAAGCCTCTCGAGTAGATAAATATATCAGAGACCGAGAGGTAAGCACCGCGAGGGGCTCGCCTACCTTGAGCTTTTGCTGTTTTGCTTCCCTTATGCTGTTATGTGTTGGTATACACATCCACCGAGAATTCTCCATAAGCACACTCGGCACTGCTCTTTTCCCTTCCGAGAGTCGTGTCTCCTCGTCTAGTGCATAAGGCTTCGCCAAGTGACTCCTAGAACCATCAACAAATCAGTTATTGGCCACCTATGAATTCCAATCAAACGTAATTCGCTTTCACTTTTTTCCCATTTCGTGCATATTTTTCTTGCAATGTTCCACGAAAATTCGTGAAAATCGTGACTGGCGCGTGGAAAATCCAAGACACAATGAAAACAAACGATTGAATCGTTTTTCGAACGTCCCTACATCGTGATTACGTACCGGTTATTCAGAATAACATGAATTTAAAAATTTTACGTTTTTCATTCAATTTTGACATGATTTTAAAAAGTTTGCCTATTTTTCGATCAAATTATCTTTTTTTTTTTTTTCAATCTTCATTTTTATCCGAGATACTGCCAAAGCAGGCGACGAATTGTGGCCAACGATTGTGCCAGTTACACGAGCTGCAATACTTGACGCTCTTGTTTGCTTTTCTCGCGGAAAAAGCTCGCATCAACCGCGCGCCTCGACTCGTCGCGGCACCTTATAAAAGAAAACGCAGGAGATACTCAAAAAAAGGAAAGATAGAAAAAGAAAAAAAGGCCGTTAGCAAAACCGCCGTTTCGTTTTTCGAGTTAATTTGAATTTCGTAATTACCCCAAGTTTCTCCCGCGCTGTATATCCGCGAGCAGTACTTCGCCAAACTCTGGCTTTATGCTTAGTGTATACTTAGGAATTCGAATAGGTATGTACGAGAAAAAAAAATACTACTTGGCCAAGATATACCCCTCGTTCTCCCTTTTTACATACGCCAAGTTTTTTTATTTTTACTTAATTTACCTTCTCGTTGAGCACGCACTCGACTACCCATTGCTTTTCAGTTGCCAGCAAAAAGCAGAAATGCCCTTATGAGGCAAATTATAAAATCGACTATGAGACATACAAGAATTTTTTTTTCCGGCATCATAAGTTGTGCAGTGCTCCACCGTTTGCTAGACCGCAACTTTGCCTTATTATTAATTATCTTAATCATGCATTAACGCTCCGCATACTTTCTTCGACGGATCTTGGCAGAAAACCCCAAAAAATTGTTTTTCCCGCAATCAATTAAGAGCATTTTTCCTTATTCGGACTTCTGTTTCCGGCCAATATTTTTCAAACCGAATAAATTCCGGTTCCAGTGTTTTTCAACGATTTGTTTTTTACCTATTTATTGAATCGTTATGCGAGCACGTAAAAATTTTTTTTAACCAGTAAACGAACCTGATAATCGTCTCGAAAAAGTTTCGAGCTTGCTTGAGCCTTCATGGGGTTTTCTAATATTTTTAAGAACTTTCATGTAATTTGGGAGGAGAATTAAAATTCCAGAAAGCCAACCGGACACTTATGTGCGTTGAAAGAAAATTCCGGGCAACGCTCCGGTCCTATTTGTAAAAATTGCGTAATATCTCATAGTCAGTATTCAGTGACGTGTGTATTCCAATTTTCTGAACGTGATAATAGACGAAAAATGTGTGCGTGCCGATCTCAATTTGGCTGAGAAAAATGGGATGGCTTGGGTGAAAAATGATGACAATAATTTAAAAAGGAAGATTAAAAAGTGAGAAAGAAAAACATCGAAATGCCGAGGCGTAAAATTTAATTCTCAAATGCTTTGGCAATCTCTTTTATTTCTACGCTTGGTAGGCGCACTTTTTCAATTCGTCTCATGAAATTTAACATCTTCATCAAGATTTAAGGTCGCGACACGGTATATATAGTATGGCGATCTATCCCCCGTCATGGTGTACTCGAGGGGCTTTTATCGAGAAGCGAATGCAGAGAGGAAAGACTAAAGGGAAAAAATTGAGAGGAGAGACTGGGAGAGAGGCACCAATGGGTAAGGGGGGGGGGGGGGGGGGGGGGGGGGGGGGGCCCGAGAAGAGGGA
This sequence comes from Campopleginae sp. 14b, assembly GCA_030522525.1. NCBI lineage: Eukaryota > Metazoa > Arthropoda > Insecta > Hymenoptera > Ichneumonidae > Campopleginae sp. 14b. The sequence goes on from JAPYYS010000166.1 coordinate 99,856, forward strand.
GAATTCTTGGCCACAAATCGCTCCCCGCCGACGGCCCCCCCCCCCGCCCCTCATCCGAAGAGCTGATTGATACTTTGTATTCAGCTCGAGGGCATCGTTTCTCACTCTCTCCCAGTATCTCTCGCTTAGCGCTTTTTTTTCGCGTCATCCCTTGAAGGAAAAAAATGGAGGGTGCGCTAACTCGAGGAAAGACAGGGTTGGCAAGAGTTTGAGACGTTGCGAGATGGGAAAATGAGGCGCGATAGCTCGTCCGACAGATCGAGAGGTTTTTTCACAATGAAATCAAGTCATTCCACGAACTTGACACCTCTCGTTGTTATTTCATCTCGTCAATTAATTGCACTCGAATTTCCTGCTCGAGATCGTCTAATTACGAAATGTCGGGATAATTAAAAGATAAAATGTGTTTATTGCTCGCTCGGTCGGGCGAAAAATGTAATTGAGACGAAAAAACAAATGGAAACTCATTAAATAACGGAATTTTGAAATGGAAAATAAAAAAAAAATTGAACAAAAAAACTCGTCCGATTTATATCGTTTTCGATCTTTTTCAAAACGTCATTAAGCACCGCCTTAAAAATCGTTTGATGATTATCGTACGCAGTGACTAACTACCAGGAGATGAACAGATATTCCGAAGCTTTAGAGATTTTTCACAGTTAATAAAATTCTATACCAGCGTGTCGTGTATATATCACGGTAATTTTGTTTTTTTTTTTTTCCTTGCTCAGCGGAAACGTTGTCAAGGATATTAAAGACCTATCACAGAGATGCTTAGGCACTTTGATTAAACTAAAAGAGAGGTCGTTGTGTGAACAACGAAGGAGATGGAAAAACAGGAAAGTGTGCGTGTATGTGTATATTGCTGGAGCGTGTCAGGAGAAATTGAGATGGGGTGAGATGGTTTGTGTATCCAACGAGGCGAGAGAGAAAGACCCTTATAAACTCGAGCCCCATTTCACTCAAGGTTCATCTTTAATTTCTGCTCGTTTTTTTACTCCACTTTTTTTTCTCTTTCCCGCCGTTTTTCCTTGACACTTCTTTAAATTCTTGCACCCCTCTCGTGTCCCTCCGGTAGAAGCAACCGACGATTCGGTTGCTTCTCATTCTCCTCCGAACGCCAGCATCCACTCCGAGCTCCTTTTCTCACTCCGGTTTTGCGATCTGTTCTTCCATTGGTCCGTTCGTCTTTTTTTTTGACCTCGCACCTCGTACAAGCCCGAGAGAGATTCTCTTTTGCCTCCTAAAGTGGTAGGTACTGCTCGCTCATTTCTCCGGTTGTCTCACGGCGATTAACCAGAGCTGGAACGTCCCATGCCCAGCGCACTACCCTTACCTCTCTCATTCCTACCCCATCCACATCTTCGTTGCCTCTCTTTCAGTTTCTTCGTCTTTTCCTCTGTGGTGTTCTCTTTTTTAGCTTTTTCTTTGCTCCGGAAGCTCCGCAAGGGCGACAAAGAGCCTGCTCTCGTCTTCTCCGCGCCCGCGCGGCCAAAGTTCCTTCTCAGCTTTCTTTCGCTGCCCTCTCGCCGGTAGTCACATCCTTGATATCGTCTTTTTAAGATTTTTTTAAGCGCCATTAGGGAAACTATATTGCCACTCGGCGACGTTCACCTCTCAGTCTCTTTCCCTCTCGATCTCATTCTCTCTCCCCCGTGCGCTTTCTCGCTTTCTTTTTTCTTCCTCTTCTTTATTCACACCCTGACATTACACGTCCTCTCTGTTCATTCCGTACGGGACGTGAGCAGTGGTAGGAGGCCAGAAAAGCAAGTCGACCACTCGCATATACCGTCGTCTCTCTTTCCTTCGACCAGCCAGCCAGGTTTTACTATACGAACATCCAAAAAAGCATACGCTCCCAACTCCCCGTCCCTCCTTTCTTAGTATACCCCGCGCGATTCTTCGTTCCTTCCCTCCAATTGCGCAAATAAATTTTCTTTATTTTTACAACCGAACCGTGCCCCGTACCAACGAGAACGACTCCCATCCCGTTCTTCTAGCCAACGAGTCACCCTCGGCCAATCGTCTCGACGTTTTCTTTCGCTCGCTTGTCATTACCTCATTTTATTTCTAACTGTCAGCATCACTTCGTATCACGCTCGCAATTACCTTTCGAAGTATCCAGAATTATGCGACATCAAATTCTTAAAGTCTTACCATCGACTCAGTCGTGTTTTTAACTTAAAAATTTACACAAATCAAAAGAAAAGTTGAATTTTCATTATTTCATGAAATAAAAAATACATTTTTTTTTTTGCTCCCATGGCCTTTCAATAATTTTATCTTCCCATGAGAGTTCCATTTCTATTTTGACACTTTATTATCGAGTTCCCAAAAGCCTCTACTCTGCCATGTCCCTCGCGACTAGTCCAAGAATACAGAAGACTGGCCAACACGTCATAACTCATAACTGAAGGAAAGAGGATCGTGCTGGCAATATGTTATTGAAATATCGCACCCTCGTGTCTATTTTATCGCCCAAGATATATTTGGAGCATATTGAAGCTGCTTTTGATTCTCCAGCTCGCATGATAGATTTATCCGCATTTTGAGAATTGGATATGGTCGATTTGGTGGAAAATCTTGTCGGAGGATAGATTTTTAAATTATATTACGTTCCGATTTTACCCTCGGTGAGGAAAGTCATGGGGAAACCGAGCGAGCGAGGGCTCCATTCAGGATGTCGTTGCTTCAAGTCCGAAGGGAATATAAAAATGGACGCTGGTAAGAATTATCCCACACACGAGTAGAGGATGAGCGGGAGCAAAGTATATGGAGAATAAATGGGAAAGGAGGGTCTATAGTCATAGAAATCCATGCGGAAATAGCGAAGAAGTTCGCGCGGGGCGCACGCCTTACGAAATAGCGCGAGAGCGCGGCATGGCTTTTCGCAATTAGACTTTTTAATTTTTATTAGCGACTCCGCGGTCGGCGGCCGCGCCTAAGCGTATGCATAATGTCATGAATATTTTCGTCGTAACTCTGCCAACTTGTCTCCCAAGGAATTAACCCTTAAATTAGCAGTTAGCCTCCGACGCGGTCTCAGACGCAAAGTCCCTGCGTCTCGGTAAATTAGAACCACTCGTAGCTTCTCGTGCAGCATAGGTAGGGCGACCAACCCGGAGAAATGAACGAGAGTGAGAAAAATGTTGAAATAAAGAAGGACGAAAGCTTGCTTATTGTCTATATGTATACGGATCACCGAGTTCCTTTTCCCTCCGTCCACCTTGCTTGCAAAACTCTTTCCCATTTCAACCCCCAACCCCTGATCCCTCGCATCCTCAAATCTGCCTCTTGCCCCGCTCGGAAACAAAAACTTTCCGCGGCCGTCCTTCACGCCGATCTTCCAACAGCTACAAAGAAAATCCTCTACGCTTTCCTTCTCAAGGAAAACTTGCCGGAATCCTCCGAGGAATTATGACGTTAGCTAATTTTATGAATTATCTCTATTTCAGAATAACCGCGCCCATTCATTGACTTTTCATTCAATGTACTTGAACTTTCGAGCCTTCAACCAAGTTAAACACAACATCAAAATTAATAGCTTCTTAAGGAGATAGCCGCAAGGAGACGGTCGTGAAAAAATTAAAATACAAAAATCTTTCATTATTTATGCGAAAGCCACGGGAGACATTTTTTAAGGGACACTCATCAATGACCTCTTTTTTCTTATGCCATTTTCTTTTATCCTAGATACCGAAAGTAGTGAGCAAAGTATCGAAATCGGACTGAGATTTCCACAGTTAAAAAAAAAATTGGACCATTTTTTCGGTCACTTTTATTCCGTCGTTTGTATACATCGCGCTAGCGCGATATTCCTTGCTGATTGGTATACGAATGAAGGGTAAAAAGGAATGGAAGGATTGGTAGAGACTTCAATGCTGCATGCTGTGCGAATCGAACGCCTTCGGTTGGCTCCGTTTCCCGTGCAAACGGATCGGAATTTTCGTTTCAAATATCACGTGAAAAGTGTTCGCGAGAAATAAATAAAAAGTTATGCTCAATTTTGGTAGCCGCTCGCTCGTCCTTCCACAGAATCCACGGCAAAGAAGTTTGTTCAAATTTATTTATTACTTACTGCCTTCAATGTCAATCGAAAGCCTCGAGCACTTTTTCCATGAAAATCTCGGTACGTTCGAAAAATCTTTTCGAAACCGCAAATCAAACCTTTTGGCTGTGAGGTCCGCGTCTAAAAAGCACAGTAAGATGCGGAGTTTAGCTTTCTTTGCAAATGCGCTTCGGTGTGTGACCGGATGGCGAACAAGTCGCAAGGATTTACGGTGAACATTGCGAATAAAAATATGACGGGCTCTGGGCAGTGCAGCGAGGAACTTATTAGAGTTATGCTTCCGCGGGTGGAGCTCAGGATTCCGGATGGTGGCCGAGTCAGGGATGGTGGTTATTTAAGCCGGTTTTCTAAGTGTGCATACTAAATATGATAATATTGCAAGGTTGGGCGGAGGAAGGAAAGGAAAAAAAAAAAAACAGATATATACGAAAAACGTCAGAGTGGTATTTAGCCTTCCGTAATTAGAGAATCGTGACTCGTTTGCAAAAGTTTCGTATTTTCGTTGGTTCGCATATGCGTGTAAAACGTAATATACACAGAGGCGTGCCTGCTTCTCATCTCGCGTCTTCTCTATACGTCTCTCGTACCGGGAATATATTATGCGACAGGAGAAGTACTTTTGACTAATGCCGATGGACCCAACGTGACCTCTTCCATGTTTTTGTCGCCTTCAACGCGCTTCCGCTCTTTTAAAACTTCTCATCTCGTCTCTACCAGCTTGATTCGGTATCGCTAAGATTTCTCTCAGTGCAAAAACCCCTGCTGATTGCAGGCTGACTTGAATTTCTTGCTGTTTTTTTCGGACAATTGGCCGGGAACCTGCTCCGGAGGATCAAAAAATTTGTGCATGTGGAAAATTGTTGACCAAGGTTAGAAAAACATTCCGATGTACGTGGACCACTTGGAAACTTTTCTGCTGCGACGTCCGGCCACGTTTTCAATGATTGGCATTTTGGTGTCTCCATCGGATAAAGTTGCAATTGTTTATTTGTATTCGCAGTGGATTAGAATTTCATAATCCCTGATGGCGTGATCCAGCGAGCAAAAAAAAAGCATCCTCCGACGAGGTTTGCCCTCGAAGAGCAGGGTGAGAAAATAGCAAAGTTCTTCTTCTCTGGTTCTCCTGTCAGAGCTAGCGGGCCGGCCAGACCGGCGCGATGGACTCGGTGGGTGGAACCCGTTCGAATTCCCGGGATGCACCGTTTTCGCATGCCCAACCCCATCCGTGCAAAACCACCGCGCTACGTCTGCTGATACTCCTTTACACACCCCACCCCGAACTTACCCTCTCCCACGTGCCTGGAAGCCAGGTGTATCGAGCCAACGTATAGAAATTCACGAAGCTTTCTCTGCTCAACGTTCAAACTATATGCACAGATTCCACGTTCATTCCCCGGCTCATTGCTGTAAAATCTCATCGGTCAGCGTAGAATGAAGAAAAACCATATAGGAGCGAGTGCTTTGCAGCGTCACAATTACCGAAGACGCGTAAAAAGTAGATTCGTCGAAGGAAAAGACGATTTTGGTTTCTAGGACGATTCCATCGACCTAGAATTCCAACTTTTTAACATCCAACTCGTACCGATCGACGTCGCAGCTGCCGAATGGCCTTCGAGTACCCGGCCCACGTGTCTCGAACGTGCCGGTGAAGTTTCGAAAGGTGAGACCTAAGAAAAGAGGATGAATCTGCGTTTTAAAAAGTATGAACCGGCAAAGTGCACCGAAGTGGAAACGAGCGTCGAGCTATCAGTACATAGGGTGTAAGGAACGATCTGCCTCTGTGAAACTGCAGTGTTTGTGTAGAAGGGCTGGTTGGTCGCTGAGGATAGATACCCCTTTGGGAAAGTTGGTCCTGTTACGTTCCTAGTAGTTTGCATGCTCTTAACCACCCCTATAGTCTTGGCATCCTCCCTTCGGTCACTCTCATCCCCTTTTGGTTATGCTCCTTCCATTTGCTATATTTCTAGGCATCGTGGCCTCTCCCTTCTTCTATACCTCGGCGCGAACATTGCTACCGACACAGCCGTAATGATTTTGTTTTAAGGGCGTGTTTAATTATGAATCCAGATCCGGTAGAAGCTCCACCTCCACTAGAAAACGGCGAAACCACTAGCGGGAGTGACGCTTTCTCGCGTCCTCCGGAGGAGGTGCGCCGATGTCTAAATCAGGGTGGTGGAAGACATTATTCCTATATAAATACCCCCACGCAGGTATATGTGTATGTACACAAATGCTATACAAGGCACGATAAAAAGCGAGAGAAAAGGAGGATTCTCTATCATTCCCTCGAATTTTCCCTCTCCCCCATCACGCGGCCTCTTTGCTCCTACGCGCTCTGCAAAAAGGATAGGGAGGAGGGTGTGGGAATACGATATGCTGATGGCGCTCAGTGTCCCGCCTAGGTGGCCCTCTTTCGGTCTTAATTGCACCGTATATTATCCATGTGGTATTTCTAATTACTTATTTTTTTCTCGACCTCCCGACTCGCTGCCTCTCGCTCTCCATTTATATCTCTGCCATCCCCACTCCCGCCTCGCTGTTCCGTTCGTTTCGACGAGTCTAATATGTTTGACAGACTGCCTGGGAGCGTTTAATTGGTGTGTGATGATAAAATTCCAGGCTTATAAAATGTTGAATGTAACGCGATGGAAATCACTCCTTCTCGCAATCTCCCTCCTCGAATGAGGTTCCTGTCATTCCGTGCGGATTTACCTCAAAATCGATATCCATCATTTGCATCAAGTTACTCGATCAATCTTTAGTTTCTAATTAAACGGTTTAGTGCTTGTAATTAGCGATATATTTCCAGCTTGTTACTGCGTCGTAAACATCGCTCCTTTATACGCGACTTGTATGCAGAATTTAAATAGCGTAGAATTTTTTCAGTGAGTGCACCTCGTTTTGGTAGTTTATTTTTATTTTTTTATGTATAAAAGTGCTTCACTCTTCGTAGGACACATGCGAAGGGCGTGCGCGCTCAAACGAGTGGATATTCTCTTTGACAATAATTCCCGTAATTTCTCAGTACAAAGCGCTTTTATCCAAGCTTACCGTTGCGATATACGCGCGCACTAAAGAGAAGACGAAGAATCAGCGAGCGATTCGTTTTGCTTCTATTTTCTTCCTCACTTCTTCCATCATGTTGTTCATTTTTATCCGTTACGTCCTTTACGCCTTCTCTTTTCCGCTCTCGCTTTCTTTCTGTCTTTTCGCGTCGAGATTTTTCTTCCAACCTGCTGCAAGTTAAATGTACGGACTCCATTATATTTTCCTTCTCGAGACGCTCCGCGCTTTGCTCATCTCGTCGCGGTCGGTTGGTCGCGTCACTCGCAACATATTCAATCTTTTTTTTTTGTAAATCCTATTCCATTCGTTGTCGCGCTTCTGCGGTACATCAAGTATATACATCGCGACCATGTACCACACAGGTATAATGAGAGCACGAGAATCTGAGGAGGTACTGAAAAAAAAGAGAGAAACCAGAAAAGAAACTGCAACGCAGAGTGGTTCGTTGAGTTAAAAATCTTTCTCAGCTCAGCTCACCGGAACTCTTTTCATTCTTCAAAAAACCAGGATCAGTGACAAGAATTTCACCTCCTCCGTTGAATGGAAAGATTGAACCTACAGAGTATTCACCGAAGGAATTAATTTCTCGATTTGTTTCTATAGCAAATGGTTTTAAAGGCTTTATAACAACAAGTTGCTTTATTATTCAAACTAACATTATTCCTTTCGAGCTCCGACTCTTCCTATGATGCTGGAGTTCGCAACGTTCGAATGTAACGAAAAAAATGTACTATTATTGACCATTTGTTTAATTTCTAAAATAGACCAAATTTTTCGAGTTGATATATTTTTCTGGGGGCAAAAATCGATCGTTTTATCGTCACAATCAAATTCATAATTAAAATGAATGAGCTTTGGCAAAGATAAAAACAAATTTCGTTGCATCCCAACGAACAACATCACCCACTTCCTTCGAAGTTGTTGGCCTCTTTGCTGCGAAGGAGCACTCCTTTTTTCTAACTGCCATATTGGTTTACGGATCAGCTTTGGGTTCTCCCTCTTTTGAAAAGCTTACGTTACAACCGCCTGTACGGACAACTTTAGTTTCGACCTTTCTCGTGTTGATAGCAATGCCCAAACAACCTCTGGGTACGCTCTTGTGGCTAACCGCGATCTTTTGCCCTCGAATTAATTTTATACCCTTCACATTTTAACATCGGCGAGCTCTGAGGCAGTGTCTACGCGAGTCTCCGGAATCTGATCAAGTGCCGCACGCACTTGTGCCACTGAGTTCTAACTTCAGGCGACGATATTTCCTATTTCCTTGTCGTTGGCCTCCGAACTTGTACCTGAACTTGAGAGACTGAAATCAATCGCCTCGGCACGTTAGGTATCCGTGTTAGATCCTCGCTCCGGTCGTACTTATTCCTCAATCTTGCTGCGAGATTATGGCGGCGCGAGAATGAGTTATTTGGGTCTAATTCAGCCTCACCAATGCCCAGCACCCAAAAGACACAATCTGCTCTGGCGATTCTCCCGGGAGTAAGGCCTACAATGAGCCTTGCTCTTTACTCCGTCTGCTTTACTCGTCTTCCTTCCTTGCTCATAGTCGAAAGTGTACAGCAGCCGGCTTTCTCATTCCATTCGACCTTAGCGTTGAACTGGTCATCCCTAGTCGCATATCCGCGACTCGCATCCACTATGTATACGTCTACATATGCAGAGCCTCACTTTGTTTCAATTTCTCTCTGATGGTCGCATCACCGCGACACAATTAAAATAGCTATGCTTACAAGCGGTTCTTCTACCTCCGTATATGAGGGACGTCGGCAGACGAAAGAGCAAAAGAGACAGAGTTGGAGGATGCGAAAGGGGGTTGTGTGGCCAAGGGGTGAGTGGCTCGCGGACTTTGCTCTGTGTGTCTCTTGCTCTCTTTCCCCGGTACCCCAGGGTACACCGCGAGGGTGCTGGTAAGTTCTTTCCGCTCGGCTGCAGGCAGAAAGGGAATTATTTTAATTGCGGACAGCCTCGCTTGGCTACCCCGCACGTTGGTCGACCCTACACCTTCCCTTGCTCTCCCTCGACGCATATCTTCTTTCTCTGTGTTTCTATCTCCTTCCCCAACACCACGTAACAGTCGCATTGGAGATACACATGTGTGCAGTCTTCACATTCTCCTGTTCCTATTGCGCGTCCTTATTCTGACCGCTCAATCCCAGTCTCGGTGCATTTCTCTCACACTCGAGCAAAAACTCCATCATTCCTCAAACCTGTCTTGCCCTCGCTCCAGCGACCCTAAAAAGGCAATTTCGTGACCTTCACGATCAAGTATTTTCCGAACAATGAAAACACCAGATTTTGTCGAGAAAATTGTACCCACTGGCTTAAGAAAATTATAACTACCAGGCGTTTGTGTCCAATGATGTTGAAGTTTGCATCCGTCAGAATGCAACGGAATTAATTAATTAATCATATTCTTTCAAAAGCAGAGCCAGAAATAAAACTGCAGTGTTGGTCTACGACAATTTTCGCAAATGAAAAACTGAATTTCCAATAAATATTGAGGCGATTCCAAAAATGATAAAAAATGGTAAATGGATTGAATATTTTTCGTTGCATTCCAACGATGCAAACTTTAAAGTCGTTGTTTCCGGGCCTGATCAGATTTCTATGATCCCTGTAAAATCATCACCAGGTTGGTAGCGAGGGATTAACTTCCAATCATCTTCTGGACGTGATGGCATACGACCCTTTTGAGATGCCACAATCCATCTAAGGCAGCAGACGTTCGGACCGAATTGCGGTTCGGAGCTTCTGAAAATAAAGAAGAAAATAAACGGACCCAGAGCAGTCTTAAATTTTGGAAACTTCATGACTGCACCTCCTCAAGGGACTACGTGACCGAGTACAAACTCCGTGAACGTTACCATGTGGCAATTACATCTTGTATAAGTCAACGTATGTGTACGATATGAGAAAAGCATAGGGAAGAAAATATAAGGAGACGACGGGAGAAGATACGGGTATGGGACCCAGCTCACTCGCAAACAAGCGGAATAATGGCCAAGATGTTGTCAGCAACACAATGTATCCCCTGCTCCATGTCCTCCTACGCTCTCGATTGTCCTTACGTTGTAGTATCCTACCCTCAAAAGCAATGCAACATCTCCCCATTGTAGCTGCGAGGACACTAGTTGCCCATCGTAAGGTAGTCATTCGGTATATGTATACATTTCAACGTGTATGTACTGCTCGGTCGTTTGACCGTTAGGGGAACGACACTTGAGCAATTAGAAGCGAGCTACCGAAGGGAATATCTGTCTCTGCGGAGGCTCCAATGGCTAGTAAAATGTACAATAGGTAACAGCTAGTCGACCTAGAGCTTTCTAATGTTTATGGTATTTGAGGGCTCTCGAACCTGCTTCCCCATAGATCGGTTCCACTTTCCAATTTACTCCACCAAATGGTCCACATTATTGATGGACGATCTATGAGTTCAAGTTTTTCGACCATGACTCTAGTGTGTATGAAAAAATTGAAACTAACGTGCGCGAAATATTTTTAACTAAGTTTTCCGACGTCATTACTTACCTCTTTATGATGCAGGCACTATGACGATTATTCTGAATAGTATAGAACTGAGTATCGACCGCAAGTGAACAGAAGTCTGCGATGAAGAACAATGCACCGTTGAAAATCACAGCCATCACAAGTACCCACATGTATGTGCCATTGCAATTATATAGTTTTATGTATAGACTGGCGTTCAAACTACAATTGAAAGAATCTCAGCGGAAGTCGCGAGCGCGGTAGAAGCGTCGGTGGCTGGCATAGTCGAAATGTGCGGGGGACGAGAGTAGGCAAGTTGCAGTTTTCAAGAGGAGCAAGGGCTTCCGGCCTCGCGTAAAAGAAAGGCGCCTGGCCTCATTGTTAAACAGCTTTGCCACCGTACGATGACGCAATTATCCCTTTCTCCTCTCTCTCTCTCTCTCTCTCTCTCTCTCTCTCTCTCTCTCTCTCCCTCTACCGTGTTTCTTTACCGTCCGTTACGAGAAAATAATTAATAACAATTAATCTCTTGTGTGGCGTACACGTTCTCTATACGCTTTGGGCACTCATACCAGATGAACGAATTGTTAACGTAATACATGTAAGCGTAACTATGGGGCGTGCAACATTACGACGCGAGCTGTCGACCGTCTTCTCTGTGTGAGAGTCTAGTAATTATGCTAGGATTATAAAGGTCGAGGACCACCGAGAATCGTTGTCGCCGTCGTCGCCATCATCGTCGTGGATCGTATAGTTCACCAACAGCAACAGTGGAACCGCCAGACTGAGCTGCTTCTCGTTGAGGGCTGTTCACTTGGCATTTACACCCTACCCTCTTCCCCATCAGGACCCACACTTTTTTCCTTTCCCTGTTCCTCTTATTTCTGGCTCACTCTCTTCTCCCCCAGCCCATGTTGATGTCATGTGTGATTCTCTCAACTCTCTCACACTCAACACTCCTTCATCCCCTAATTCCAGACGCCCCAGCCTCCATCGTCATATAACTGCTTCGGAAAATGATCTCCAAATTATTTACAAATATAAAACATCAGATTTTCCTAATCGATTGGTTATCCACTTGAACCCCAATTTCCCATGATACACAAATGAGTTTCTACTCGTTCAGTGCAGGAGGTCAATAAATTTCGTTATTGTGCCAGTTTCAAATGCGGTTAAGGTTTGCATCGTTGGAATCTAATGGAATTCGTAATTTTCCATGCCAAAGCTCCTTATTTACATTCACATTTAATAGTGACGATGAACGGATCAAGTTTTTGCCTCAGATAAATATATAGGCTCGGAAAATTTGGGATCATTTTAAAAATAAAACACATCAATATTTTTCATCAATATTTGAACATCAGCATCATAGTTTCAATGCCCGCGACCATTCGGTCGAGTAACTTTCTCAACTAGACAGTGCTGCCTTCAGCATTTGATTACCATTGAAGGTTTTTTATTGCTTCATCAAGTGCAAATGAAAATTCATCGAATTCTGGAGATTTGGAGGATTCGAATGCTTAAATTTTAATCGATGGTAGACACGTCATCCAAAATGGATGCCATCAGTAAAAATGGAATGTTAGAAGGCTCCCCCAAAGGTTTCCTTTCCATCTATTTATTTCCTCCTTATTCTTCTCATCCCTTTAGCGACTTATTTATCCAGATAAATAATCGGAAGTAAAAACCCACTTCGGGGATAAAGTAGCTACAGGACTCCGATGTATATTTATAAGAGAGAGCAGAAAGAGGCGCGAGCCCACTTAACAAATGTTCGCCACTCGATCTAAATTGAGTTAGGAGTTCCTACTGTTAGGCTCCATCCCAATCCTCACCAGTCCTCCGGCTCTCCCAGTAACAAAATATACTCTACCTTTGCGTGTGTTAGTGGACCAGTCCGTCTATATACGTGAGTATATATCGTTCGGATATCTCTCAGGCTGATGAACTTCCGTGGCCCTTCCTCCCCAAACGAGAAAGATCTAGTCGTTGTCACCGGAAGCAACAAAAAAAGAAAATATCCAAGTCTTGAGACAACAGCGACATTGCTGCGCTTTTTTCGAAGGTGGCTCTCGCAGAATCCACCCCTGGTTCGTTCATTCTTTCCTTCTATATCCGTAACTCAAACTGGATAGATTTTTCTTCACGGTCTTAATCTAAGCTTCGGCAATAAAGCGACAACGAGCAAGTCCAGAGTAACTTTATCTTTCTCCTCTAGATCCTCTTGCTGGATTTACTTCGATGTAATTTTCTTACTATCCGCGTGATTGAAGAGACGATCATTGGCCATTCGACCTGCAAAAAACATTCAGGTATAAAAATGAGTTCGCTCGACTGTCGTTCCTACCAAGATAATCAGCCTTTGGCTTTGAATATGTTCCTGACAGTTGGTCGTTTTCATATTTTAAAAGATCAGCTAATAATCCGTTAAGTCATAACGGAGCCCCTTGAAAAATCATGAGTATCAGGATCGACATCGTTTGTTACATTAAATTCGCGGATTCGATAAACCCAAACTCATGCTTGGATCACGTGAAGCAATTAGCTGCAAGTGTAAACGATAAATGTCTCGTCATTCTCGTCCTAAGGCGACGCTTTAATTATTATGTGGTGTATACTCTTTCCCTTATGTATATCCTCCTTCGAGTGAGCCTGGATGTCCGGCTTCAAGCTCCATGCTTAGATATCGTTGTCGCCAGTTGCTGCTCCGTTGTCGTGTGTCCCGAACATTCGTACGAAATGTGAAATACATACTCCATTCTAATGTATCGTTCAGCCGGACTAGAATATTCTTATCCAAATAGAAGCTTTCGCCGATGTGACTATTGCTGCTGAGCCTTCGAGCGTGATGCCTATTACGCCTGTCGACCCTTCGCAGTGACCCCATTCGTGACGAGCCGACATACTCGCCGGTGATAAATGACAAAACGCGGTGGCCATGTGTTTTCTCTCTATCCACTTTACCGTCCGCGTCTTCTCATTAGCTCCGACTGTTTCTCATACATACGCTTGCCTTCTCCCGATCTACCCCCTACGGGTTATCATCGACGACTGCAGCGAGAATCCAATGGTTTTTCTGCCCTCAATAGATATCAAGAAACGCGGCAGCGGCTCGACGCTGAGTATTTGAAAAAAAAAAAAAAGCGTACCGCGAGCCCACCGCACTCTTATATACAGTAAAATCGGCGTTTCATGACGTCACAGAAACTTTGGATCGTTTTTACGGGAAAACGGGGCGACGGAAAATTTTCAAATTAGATTTGATTTTTGTACGATTTTTGATCTTCCGAATGGTCCTTGGTAGAAGAAAATCTGTCCAGTCAAGCCAAATAAATCTAGCATTGAAGATTTTGGTCGCGCGTGTTGGGACGCTTCTCTGTTTCTCAGAGTTTCTTGGGGTCGATAGGGCGTAAGTCGCGCTTGCTGACGTTTGGACATACGTCCTTTGGGTCAACTATAGTTTATGATTGCCGAAAGCATCTTCGGAATTCGGCGCGTACACATTTGACTGAGACTATAATAATTTATTCATGGATCGACTGCTAAACGCTGTATCGATATCATTAAAGTGTCAAACATCGTCCTGGAAATATCCGCAGACTGCAGCCGCTGGGATTGCTCGGATAGAATGAAAACCTTTTGTACAAGAAAGGCAAAGATGAAGGCAACGAGATCGGAAGGTTACCGGAGGAGGTGGTTTTATCCGTAAGAAATAACATTGAGATTCCGCTCGTCTACGGAGTTGCTAACGATTCCGCACTGTACTGCACGATGGCACGGGGCCTCGTGGAGAATTATGAGAGGGATGAAACAGGGATGTGTATACATGGGGGAAGCCGAGGGACAAGGACAGATGGAAACAGAGCTAAGGAAGCATAGTGGTTTTATTATCTGGCTCTTGCCACAATACTCTCCCCTGGATGTCACATCCTCAGAAAGAAAAGGACCTAACCAAAAGAATGTGGAATCGGAAGGTTTGTTAATTGCGCCCTTTTGCTCGCTAACTCCAAAAGCTTCGTGTATACCAAGCGTCGGACTCCTTCGTCAGAGTTTCCTCTTGCCTTCTCGCTTCTTCGCTGCATGCTCCTCGTTCGTCCTCGACCTCTGAGCCAATATCCCACAATTAGCTTATCCTGTTAAACCCCGAGCCTCTTTCGTCGCTCCGCTAAATTCGTTAAAACTAACTATCCAACCCCTTGAACGGAGATGACTTCTACCTGCGGAATGGATACACGAACAACCCTTGTATGCAATAGCAGCCTTTCAACGAGATCTCCGCATCTCTATGCGTGTATATAGTTGCGGGAGACACTTTGTGGTGCACTACCCTTTTTTCCCATTGAAAATAAAACCAACTCTTTTCGCTGCCCCAGCAACTAGCTCGATCTTCATTTTGGCTTGGTCGAACGACGTTATACTCAAAATTAATGTCCTCCTTAAAACTTGCTCGCCAGTTCCAAAACCTTTACACTGAAAATTTAATTTCGTGAAAAAAAACGTAAATCTTTTGTTGAATACGGCGAACTAAATATTTTTTGATAATTTCAAAATTTTCCGAATTTCGACAATTTTTTTTTATTTTCAACGAACCAGTCAGCAAAATTTACGATTAGATTTACGAGAATTGACTTTTCGAAGAGACTTTCTACAATATTTCTTCCTCAAATGGCAACATTTTTGTCATTTTTCAAAAAAAAAAAAAAAACGAAAAGACGAAAGTAATAAACGAAATAACGATCCTTTCCAACAAATTTGTCTTTTCAGTGTGAGGAAAAAAACACCACAACCCTAAACACCGCCAGAGAAAAGAAAAAAAATGAAAAAAGTGCCTGACTTTCCCCTAACGTTTGAATCGTTTCATTCGTCAATTAGATAATTACATAATTATAGATTCTCAAGCTCACGATATACTTGACGACTGGACGGAGGAAAATCTAGAGACGCCGGAGGGAGTTGACGCTGAATTTTTGCCCAAATTGACGCCCGAGGCAAATCGTGCCGCGTGTCTCTGCCCGAGAGACTATCGAGTAAAGTCCACCCGAAGCTTCGAAGCTTACGATTCCATCTCCGCATGAGTGTGAGTGTGTGGTCGATCAGCAGGATTGTGATAGTGTGCGGGATCCTGGGCCTGCTGCTGGGCTAATGGTACGGCTAAGCCTACGATTTTTCTCCGACGAATCCGACAGCTGATAATTCAAACGAGAAAGTAAATATATCAAGAGCTTCGAATACGTTTTTTTCTTGAATATAGAAATTGCCTGCACGCAGACATATAGGTGTCAGTTTAGTCCTGCTTCATATTTATGATTCCATATATCCATGGGGATGAAATACGTAAAATTAATCCATGAAATATATATCGAGCTCGTGAGGCAGGAATAATAATTGCCCTCTCACCCTGGCGTTGAAATTCGAACGGATGAAGCACGAACTATGCAATAGCAGGCGAGAAAGAGATCCGATGTCACACAGCCGCGCTGGTCGGACAGAGATAACGTATCGATACTCAACAGGTGGATCGACGATAACCTCGGCTTTCTCGATATCCTTCAATCCGATATTCATTATCGAAATAACCAACCCTCTCCTCCTTAACCATAACTAGTTCAATTAGTTCGACAATTCCGAAGCAGTGCTCGATGAAGACGGGGACTCATAAATACCCGCTGATTCCATCGAATTGAGCTTCCTCATGCTTCCTATGATTTTCGCTATTTCCGCATCTACGTCGGCATGTGCATCGAAAAAAATTTCGAATTTACAAAATTCACCACTTTTTGTCACTTTTTCGTATATTTCCTGACAGTCTTCTCATTAAATTTGGAAACTCAAGCGCAAAAATTCCCAATACTTCGGGACCTCGTAAACAAACGAATGAATCGACATGGGAAGGAACAAATTAACGAAGCAAACAGGAACAAACGAATTGAATTTGCAGGTCAAACTGATCGCTGAAAAAAAATGCTCCTTGTCATTGAATCTCACGTCAATTTTCAGATTTCTTTTTTTATCGTTGAATCATTAATATTGGAAAAATTAAATAATCGTGCGTCGATCACTTCGTGGATTGTTGTGATAAAAATACAGGACCATTTCGTCGACGGGAAACAGACAACGTTGTTCTACGATTTTGTTGATGTTGCTAAATCGAGAAATATTGTTTTCTACAGTTGGTTTCTATGACGACGTTCATTGATTCTTGTCCATGACGTAACGACGAGCTGCGCCGAATAGGTCACGAGTCTCTCGAAACCATGATGGTAATACGTGAATTTTTAGATACGAGAGGTTCGCTGATTCGTTTTGCTAGAGTAATACATGATGAGAGCAGGACGCGATGTGTTGGGCGGTCACTCGACCGTCAGGGCGTCTCATCAAACATTCCAGTCTATTTTCCTCATCCCCGCAGGAGTTTTCCCTGTTTTTTGGGCAAAACAATAAAAGCCTCTGGTAAGATCGAGTTATCCTTTTACAAGCTTGTATCAAACAAACCGATTATCCCGCGCAGCGATGTCACTTCCGGTTTTTCCCGAAGCCAATAGAAATCGGATTTCCATGTATTTTTTTTTTAGAGCTTTGTTTATTGGGCCATTGAAATCTCGTCGGAATATCCTTGGAAGTTATTGGTAAACATATTCATGTCCCATCCTATAGAAACACCGATGGGGATTCATCGCTGGCTGCCTGAAACGTACGATGAAACGAGCAAGTCCGATCTAGCTATGGTCCAGTTTCACGTACATATATATTCGCCTCTCAACCCATCAAATTCCTGAATAGCCTTCGTACGACCGCCAACAAAACCCCTCGGACTCCTTTGCTCGTGAATACCGATGGATATCCACAGATACATCTATACCGAGCGATGAACGAGAACCCCATCGTTCGAATGCAACAGGTGATGATCCTTTCCCGATATCGGACCGTTCCACTGGCCATTACCCCATGCCACTGCGAACGATAGCCCCTCAACACAAACTCTCCACACGTACACACCGTAGTATTAGCACTTGCTTTTTTTTTCACTTCATATCCTTCTTTTTCCATCCATTTTCTCTGTACTCTCGACTCTTCGTGGATGCTCTCATCCGTGCTTCTAATTTGCAAACAACGGGATTCCACGCTATTGCAACAAGCTTTCCGGATAATCCAATCACATTTTAATCAAGCCTGCATCCTCCTCTTCCCTTTCTTCCTCCATTTCTCTTTCCCTCAGAGCTGATACCTCCGCAAAACATTGCATCCTAACGCTTTTCATTAACGATTATTCACCTGCTGGTTTTTGGGCCTCCCACACGCCCCGAACGTCATTTCCAGTGTCTCTTAATGCAGCCCGATTCATAAAGCTCAAAAGGTACTTTGCTCTTCGCTCTGAGAATTTTCTCATCATCAAGAAATTCCACAATTTTTAGCATTTCACTTTTTTTTTTTCGTGGATCCTCCGCTAGCTTCGTGACCTTGAACCAATCCGTATACTCATTCGTCGTCGTCTGGCCAACTCTTCGAATCCTGATCGAGTGGCTCAACGGAGGAAAGTGGAGAAAAAAGTTTTAATTTAGAGATGAAATAACGAGAGGAGGCTCGTGCGAGTGCGGGTTTTTCTATAGCTCGGAAAGACGTTTGCGACGTTAGATTTTCCGACAGCGAGAAAATGGCGAGAAAAGAAAAAAAGAGATGGAATTATTTATGTCGAGAACGCGGGCATTATGCCATTCGAGACTTTCCTCACCGAGAACTCGAACTCGTTCTTTCTCTTTCTTTAACGTGATTTATGGTCGCGCCCTTGCCTGGTAAGACTACGAGAGGGAGGAACGATTGTGTGGACTTTAGGAAAGAATGGTTACGTCAATCACCCCTCATGTGTGTATATCCGAATAAAGAGCGGCGAAGGGGGCGCAGGGCTCTCGTCTAAATCGATGACGAATCCCTCGATTCGATTCATCAACTCGCTGTCCAGCTAAAATTAAATTCTTCCACAATCGTTTCTACAAGCCCCAAATATTTTCTGGACAATTCGTTTCGGCCACTATTGCTTGGCCGCTTCACAAATCTTCGTCATTTATTCTCCTCGTTTGGGCACACGTTCGAACAAACCGCAATTTTTGTGGTTCCATTCCACGTCCGAAATACAAAAAAAAAACATATACCGCGTAAAATGTCACTACAAACCTCAATTAATCATCGCCCGATCATTTGCAATCGTATCATGCGTTACGCGTAATTTCAATAAGCTCCAAAAATGCTTTTCATTATTATTTGACGAATCATTTTTATTTTCTTTAGCGTCACGTACTCTCGCGATCTTATTACGTGCCTTAGGTGATTGCTTTGAAAAGTCTTTCTTATTCCACTCATCGTGATCGTCAAAGGTTTTCGCATCAGCTGCTGACAATAAAATCTTCTAATAAATGCGACATTTATTCTAGTAACATATGAATCATAAGATATAAAACGCACTTATGGAATAACGAGTTTGCGAGGCCAGGAAGATCGAGTTCGAAGGTCGGATAATCTCAATCGAGACAATCGGGAAGTTTCTCGTTGAGCTCTCGACCAAAAGCACTGATAGATCAGACTGGCTCGCGGCTAAGCTTGTCTCTGGCAGGGATACATACTAGAAAATGTATAAAGAACAGAAGATTCATCGAGATAAAGCCCGAGAGCGAGGAAGAGAGAGATTCACAAAGAGAGAGAAAAGTATCCAGAATAGCTGAGCTCGCGGGGATGAACAAACGACATCAATATACCGGGCACGAAGTTTCGTCACGAGGATCACCCACATTTATATATACACACAATTGTCTCTATATATAGATATATATTCATCCACCTACGGATAGAACGAAGGAGTGGATTTTGTCTTTTGCTTTTATTGGCTCGTAAGGGAGGTGTCTCCGAGTATCCACCATATATCATACGTAATACTGGATCCGATTCTCATATCATGTGCTTATGTATCTACACGCGTGACCTCTAGAGTTCACGTACATAATACTCACGTAGACTCAAGTCTATATACACTGAGAGAATGTAAAATCAAAAATTACCGATACAGAATAGAAACAAACATATCAGTCCATTTTTGCTGAGCAAAATATAAATCCCCATACAAAATTTTTTTCTTGTTTTTTCTCTATTTTATTCACAAGTATAATCTCTCCCAGAGGACATTCAACCATTTTTATGTTGGAAACTTTGACGCGCGCAACGTTGGAATGCAACGGAAAATATTTATTTTTATTGATAATTTATTCGATTTTCAAAATTATCCCAATATTTCGAGCCGATTGCCTTTTTTGGGTCGCGAAAATCGATCGTTTTATCACGATAATTAAATTCTAACTTGGATAACAAGCATAGCCAGAGAAAATATAATTTCGTTGCATCGTGACGATGCAAACTTCAAGGCAGTCATAAAAATAGAGTTTAAGTTATTTTTCGTGGACTAAAATATTTTTTCATAAAAATTTACATAGTCTCTGCAGTAAACAACGATAATTCGTAGCGGTAATTTTGAGTTTTTGATCCTCTCCGTGCAGGAGCCGTTTTATTTTCTTTTTATTAAAATTAATCTATTTTAATTAAATTTACGTTGAGCCGGAATGATTCTGGCGTATCGATCAATGAATCGTATATTTACTCTATCGCCATAAAAAGAATCGGAGAATTATTACAATAAGCACTTTATTTTATGGGAGATGAGCTTCTCGGTCTCTTTATCGATCCGGGCAGTGGGGGAGGCAATTTAAATTACAGTATCTATCCGCGTTACGTGAATTATATGCTTGTTTTTCATCGGGGAGAAAAAAAGTAGACAGAAAAATTGAGTCGACGTATATCGGTGGCCATAATGAATACGGCTTATCGAACACAAATTGGCGTCGAAAGTGCGCTACCCCGGCTTCTTCGAACTCAATGCACGTAAGACCGCCTCGTCACACTTCCCCGTTTCATCGATGACGGTAACGCCGTTAAGAAAAGTGCCGGGAAATTGATACGCCGATTTAAATTGCCTCGTAAAATTCGGTACCAAATTTCCGATATCCATAACTCCAGAGAGTTCAATTACGTACGGTTGCGAGCATGGGACTTTTTTTTACGGATCCCTAATAAAAGAAATTCCCATTGCAATTTCATCTAAAAAATTTGCTACCTCACATTTTCATTCTTCAATTACAAAGAGTTGGAAAATTACCAATAATATATTGAAAATGTGAAAATGTGGAATAAAAAAAAAAAAATTGTGGGATGCTCGAGCTTCTCAACATGCAATCACAGAATGCTCAAGTTTGCAACATTGGAATGCAACGAAAAATATTTATTTTCATTGATAATTTGTTTAATTTCCAAAATTATGCAAATTTTTCGAGCCGATATATTTTTATTGGAGCAAAAATCGATCATTTTATCATCACAATTGAATCCTCAATATAAATAATGGGCTTTGACTAAGAAGAAAACGAATTTCGTTGCATTTCAACGATCCAAACGTCAACGTCATATTATAATACGTATGTCTGCTACTTTGATTAAAAAAAAGAAAGTCATGAACGTTGAAAAACGTTGAAGAATAACGAAAATAATTTTCGAATCATTCTCTAAATTAGAAAAATACCATAAGCAGCATTTTGAATAAAATTCAAATGAGGAATTGCAATCAGGATGCAATCAATTTTTTCTTATTATCGTAATTTCGTGAAAATTTGGATCAATTCAGACGAATTTTTAGACTCGAATGTGTTTTTTATTCTCTGCATCTTCGGCGTTCAGTGTTACGTTGTAAGGAGGAGTCGCTTGCGGGAAAGAAAGGAGGAATGGGGAGGAGAAAGACAGCGGAATATATCCCTCATTCGTCAGGCTGTCGCGAGCGGAGAAAAAGAAATTCGCATCTCTCGGCGCGAACAAATGGTCGAGGCAATCGGAGAAACGCCGTTGAAATACCGAATCGGATTGTAGGCTCGCATTATCATATTCACAATTTAGTCTTGGCTTTTCGTCTATATAGACCGTTATATATCTACCCCCGGAAAACTTACGTGCATGCGATATATCTATTTATTTGATATATAAATGTGAGTTTGTCCTTAGACGGGAATATGAGACGAATACGAGGACAATGTATCACGGAGAGTTGAGCACGAGCTCCGCTGCGATGTCAGATATCGCGCAAAACCACAGCCACTACTTTTCCTTCGTCCTCGCGATCACATTTTCGGAAGGAAACACTCAGCTGCGAATATATTTTACTCAATTTATTTCTTCAACCCCTTCGAAGCCCAATTTTTTATTTTCCAACGACAAAAAAACGAGAAATAAATCGCATGAGTCATCCCTCTTGAGAACTCAGCCGCTGTAAATCATCATTGCGATATTTCTCGCTCCGATTTCACTCGATTTTAAGCTCCGGTTACATGCAGCATTATTGCTTGGTCTCAGTTGACGAAACTTCATGGCGGAATGACGAAAAATCATTTTGTTTGCGGCAGTAGGCGATGCGAACGTTTTGTACAATTTAAAAATTATTTTCCAACACTGCAATGGTCCGTCGTTGCTGTGAAAAATTCTCCATAGTTTTAAAAAATCGTATTTACGTTGAAAATCGAAAATTCACACGAAATTCGTTATTTCGTAGTTGGACACTCGTCGAAACGATTAATTGACAGTTTTTCCGCAAGTTTTCGTATTTTCGTGTGGTTCGTACTGACGCAAACGTAGAACGGCTAATAAATGAAAGCCATTCGTAATAATCATGACATTCATAAGTTTCCGATAGTTTTTGCTATCGCGGGTTATAAATTACCCATCGCAAAGTAGATTTCTTATTGTGTCGAGGAGCAACATGGCGAAAGCGGCGAGTGCATCTGAGGGTTTCTGATCGGGCTTCTGTCTATAAGGCTGTGGAAAGCTTTCTATACAGAGAGGGATCGCAGGGCACGATATCCATTATATTATATCCGATGTCGCGGTCGTTAATCAAAGATATTCGTTCGGTGCGGAGCTCGCGATCAGTCGCAAGGGTCGTGGACCAAGTTTTCCTCTGCTCGCGTCTCTGTATATAAATTTTGTTTGGGTTCGTCGTTGTTCCCCATTCCCGCTGTGCATTACTCAATCATTTCTCGATCTATTTTTCTCTTTGGATATTTTGCCGATTAGGAGGCTTTAGGACAAAAAAATATACACCCTTCGAATCATTTATTCGCATGCCTAAAAGGCACGGATCAAACTTATCCTTCGGGACGAGAGGGAGGACATAATTAATTAACAGATATGAATAAAATTGTGGCGATGTAGATTTTTCGTCACAACTAATTGTAAATATATATTTTAAATCTGGGAGCCACGTTCGTCATATCCATCGCGTTTCTCGAACGTGTAGATATGTTTGTACGAGTGGCTGAGTATTGTGCATGTTCGTCAGTGTCGTAGAACTCGTCTCCACATCGCTGAGCGCTCGCGAGAAATCCGTGCGAAATTAAACGGATCCGAAAGCTTTACTTCTCCGGTGTATACAGAGAGAGCGAGAAAGAACAAGGCAAAGTCATGAGATTAAGAGAGAGAGCGAGAGCGAAAGGTGTGTATGCCCAACCCAGTTGCACAGAAACTTGCGAGATATTTTACAATTAAAGCAAAATCCATTAAGGCAGCAAACGCTATATACAGAGGTCTGTCCTTGCCTGTAATTCGTGAACGCGCGGTACACTTATACACGCTCACGCACACAATCAGCGTTCGCGTTAACCGCAAACATCGTCCATGCTCACGAAACTCCTAAAGGGAGAAAATGAAATTCAGACACGTGGAACTTCTCGCGTCGAGTTTACGATGCGAGAAGTATACGGGCGTGTGCACGTTAGAGGATAACACACAGCTCATGGGATAATGCGTCCTCGCGCCATATAAGTGTTGTGCTTTGCTTGCTGCATGTGAACTACCACCTACTCCCCAAATCTTGGATTACTTCGGGGAACAATATTTTTATTATTTCTTTATGTTACTATTCCATTGATGCTGTGAAAACGCCGCTTGTTCCTTCTCAACTTTTGAGCTCAATCTCAACTGCGCTCTCCCTCGCGACTGACTTCCGTCTTTCTTCTCGTCATAAATTACCAAACTCTTCGTCTTTATTTTACAAACAATTTTAATTACAACCCTTGCCATTATTTCAACGAGTCCTGGACACATTGGGTCATTTTGACCCGACCTCAGACCCAAGAACCGACGGAGCTCGTCTCACTGCAAAAATCCACTCCATTTTCGTGAAACGGGCAGTTTGAATTAATTAAATTTGAATAATCTCAGATATTTTGGACTTTAAATGTTGTCGAAGATTCGAGGATCATTTGATCCCAAATATTGACGCAGAAATCCCGAAACAAAAGAGTTTTACCTTTTTTTCTGTACGAAACGTTTTGTACAGTGGTCGCGCAACTCCCCCGAATCATTTAAAACAATAGAAACGAAAGTTCCTACGAATAAATGAAAATATCTACGAGAGGGTAGTTTGGGGAACGGGAGAAAGCTTTCTCCTCGGCCAGGCGAGTTTCCTGTTTCGTAGATGCGATTGTTGCCCGATAGGGAGATTTGTACTCGTGACCGCGAACCGAGAGCTTGAAGGAAAGCGGCAAAGGAGCGCTACGCGGCTTTTCCTCTTTACAAATATCTATATTTATCAAGAGTAAGAGGACACCGCGAAGATATGACATTTGTGCTGCGGTTTTAACTCCCGGTTGTACGTATAATTATAAAACTAACGAAGGATCGAGCACGAGAAAACCTTCGCCTCTCCGTTCTTTCAGACTTTTACTACACACGATGTAGTTCCTCATTGGGGGTAGTTCCTGGGCTGTCTCTGTGTAGAAAACGGTGATTTCTTGTCTTCGGAATCCGAGCGTCTCAGGCCCAGGCCTCTCTCATATAATTCTTGCCAAAAAATTGCGAAATTACCTCGAGTTTACCGGAAGTGCAAGGAAAATGGTTGATTAATGGAAAATTGATTTCCCCCATCGATTTTTGATCGAGAAATTATTCTCTCACGACATAGACGAGTCCCTATAAGCTCGAAAGGTCACCCTGAAATATTTTTTTTTTCGTATGTTTGTAAGAAGAGGGAAAATGTGATCAAAAAATTCTGATTAAAAGCGATCTACGTGTACGGTATGTGGAATTAAGAGGAAAGGGATGGAAGGGAAAGAGAAGCAACAGCAGAGGCAATGGAAATTGCAGTGTTCCTTATTCCGGGTGTGCTGTAGTTACGAATAATAGGAGTTGCGGGATACGAGGAGCAGCAGGGAATCATACAGAAGAGAGTCAAGCCGTATATGGTTCTGTTATGTATGTATGTAAGAGTCCGCGGGTTTCGCCGGAGAGAAAGAGAGACAGAGGGATCGAAAGAGAGAGGGGAGAATGACCAGAAACACCAGCGGATTTTCCGAGTTTAAGAGCCCTGGCTTGGCAAGCGCCGCGGCTTCGAATAAAAGGGAAATGCATGGAAGGAAAGGTCTAATTTGTTCTCGTCGGCATGTGGAAAGAGAATGAGAGGCGAAATGGGGTGGTGGTCGTGGTGGGCGGGTAGCTCCGAGTTTCGCGGTCGGCGTAATTAATATTCATAAGCATCCAGAGAGGTCCCGAGGGCGGGGTCAACTTACATGTATCTTTTACCGCTGACCCCCGCGAGAGTGGCCAGAAGAGAGTACCGGAGAGTCGGTACACTCTCCGTGCGTCGAGAAAACTCTCGTCCAATGCTCCTGGTCAGCCTCCCTCGACTCCTCAACCTCGCTGTACCATCTACCCCATTCCGCGACACCCATTCCGCTCCCGCTCTATACCCATCCGCGCGATAACGCTCAGAAATTAAAATACTGACCACACCAGCCTTCCCACCACTTCTACCCTTATTCTTCGGGGTTTTCGTATCTGAAAACTGCCTCCTGGACTTTCAGCATTTCATCCTACCGCGCCGCCGCAGTTTTCTCTTCGCTCTACGAGTCTTTCTTCATTTCCCTCCGCTTCCACGATCTTCGCCTTCCCAGATTTATCTAAACCCACTTATTTTTTATTCTCCACCCATTGCTGGACCACGATTATAGATGATAATTCTACCACCGACTGCCGAGTGTCCCTGCAAGTGCCGACAATGCTCGAAGACCCAAAATTGAAGAAAATATCGAAGCGAAACAATGAAGAATACCACAAAATCGCGTAGGTACTGGATTGCGTTAATTGTATCGTCCCCGCAGGTTAGCACTTTTTTGCCTCCTTTGCGGCGCTATCGTGCAGTAATGCCAGCCGCAGGTCCTGCCTCGGACCGCGAAAGCCGCGCAGGCTAAAGTAAACGGTACATTTTGCGGAATTTTCCACACACTCTTTTTCTCAACACCAAATCACTATACATATATGTATATAATAATGTGTAATATTTATAATACATATTATATACATGTATAAGTTTGAATGCCGACTTAACTCAGCCTGGCAATAATAAAATGATATAGTGAGGCAAAATATGCATTTAAATTATCGCCCCGCGATAATAATTTGCATAGAGAACCACGACGGCACCTACGCCCCGACGCTTTTCTCGCGCTATTCTCTTACTCGCTCTCTCACTCTCTTTCTTTCTACCCCTGTCCTTGTGTTTCGCTCCTCCTGTACCACTCTTCGATGCTTCGTTCGCTTAGTTTAGCCCCCGTTTAATTTAAATAATACTTCTCCGCGAGAGCGCGAACTACACCAGACAAGATATACATAAAATCGCCATAACATTGTAAATTATGACTGATACGCGGGGCTTATATCGCTCTTAGAGCTATGTCTATTTTTCTATACATATATACATCCCGAACTTCGGCAAACTCGCGAGAGAATTCGTCCGCATGATTATATGCCGAGTCTGGGCGACTCGGCGAGTGAAAAAGCTATACGCAGCAAGACTTTCCTTTTTTTACTCAGTTTTACCCTGATTAATGCTGAATTAGCTCTATATACACCGCCCTGCTATTATTTCCTTCGAATATTCGAGATGGCACATTTTTCATATCACTTTTCCTTTTATAATTAAAATTTTTACATTTTATCTTTTTGTTTTGTTTTATGATTTCGTACTATTTGCTACTTTGTGTCAATCTTCCCGTCTTCAATAGAATATTTCGCATTTATTTGCGGTCAACAGTTACAGGAAAGAACGGAGATCCGAGGATCCTGTTGGACGCTCTCGTTGCTGGGCAACGGAGCATCGCTCCAGTCACGAATGTTAAATATTTTCATGGGATTCTGTGCTATAAAAATTGTCGAAGATCATTTTTTGAAATTTGTTTGCCCTGCTGCTTGGAAAACGATGTGGGAAACTGTCTCGGAGAGGAAATTGATCGTTGAATTTCCCATGGACGTATATGATCCATTTTATTTATAATATGTATTTGTATATGGTGAGGTATTTTCCTCTTGTAGTTCCATTCGTTGGCTGTTCTTTCGTTGGTGCTCGGCAGTGAGAGAGTCACGCAATTGCGCAAAGTATGCAGATCTAAGAATTCAAATGGGCGTCCCATAGAGCCCCGTAAAATTGCGGACAATCGCGCTCGTAAACCACTATATTAAAATTCTATATCGCTCCGTACACGCCCGGCTGTCCGTTGCGGTATTACCGAGCACCTCAACTGCACCCAACCCCTTAACACTCTCTACCCCCGTCTATATTTCCTTCTCACGAGACAAGAGCAGCCCGTTCTCGTCCTTGTTCTCGATGCATATCTTCCCATCGCTATTTCTCTTTTCCTCTTTTCGATCTTTCGGGTCTGTGGATTGTGGAACGTTCGTATGCCCAACGGGTCGTTCAACGACATTCTCTTACCACTGCATACGTCATAATGGCCATATATATGAGTCGAAATGACTCGGACGTGCCAATGTGTGAATATTAATATATGCCTTTAATACTTTATAATACTTTGTCCATGGTGACCTCCATTTACCTATATATACGGATTCATACCCTCGTTCCTGTGACCGAAAGCTTTCTCATCACATTTTCCTCGTATTGTACGAGCCTCTTGAAATAACCAATGTCGAGGCACTTGGCAGCTCGTTTCATTTGAATCTATCATTTTCGGTTGATCGTTGAAAAATTAAACAAACAAAAAAAACTAAAAAATCGGAAAAATAGGGAGAATATTTTTTTTTTCACTTTTATCGAAATAATAGGAATGATTTGTATGGCAATTGTTTGACGAGGCTACTTGGTTTTTTTCAATTTTAATTATGGTCTTTGAGAATCTTTGCGGTCCAGCATTAAATGGACCGGAGCACGCCCATCAGAGATTCTCTCATATGGTTTTACGAGCGTACCAGAAGAATGTGGGCGACAGAGCACGCTTATCTTGCTCCGAAATCCAAAAGTTCTCGTGCCGAAGCATTAAAAAATTGGGCGTGGCTTCGTCCATAATAGCCCGAGGAATATTTCGAGACGAGGTCAAGCCCCCAAATTACGTTCCACGTGATACGAATTAATTGAATTATTCCGAATTGATAAATAAATAAAAATAGAGTCGCACATCCCTTGTGAATCGACGACAACTCGCCGGTGTCATGATTCTACGACGCCCATGATTTATCACGCGTTATAATTTATTCAGTAATAATCCTAATTAATTCTCGCCTCGGCGTGATAGTCCGGAGTTATTAAATCAACGTGTTCCCTTCCAATTCATCACACGACCAACGCGTGCCTTTTAATTATTTCATTAATTGTACACATCTAATTAGAAATCTAGATCACTCGTTCCTCCCTCGAAAGCTTCGCTTTTATATCTCTATACGAATCGTTAGGCTCTGATATCTTTGATATAGGGAACGTGTTTCACTCCGCAACGACAAAATTATATTTCTCGACTATACGACCGAAAATTCCGAGTAAAAACGACGAATCGGATTTAATGAATTGGGCAAGGAAGTTTAGCCAAGAAAATCGAAACGGAAAGTCTGAATAATGATATTGAAGTTTGCATCGTTAGAATGCAACCGAATCCATTAATTTATTCAATTTTTATTTAAACAGAGCCAAAAATTGAACTGCATTTGTCGGTCTACGACAATTTTTGCAAATGGAAAATAGAGTATCAAAGAAATGTTTCGAAAAATTAAAAAAAAAATGGTCAATGGATAAAATATTTTTCGTCCAACTCCAACGATGCAAACTTCAATGTCGTGTCTAAATAAATAAACGATTAATATTTCCGTTAAATCTTATAGGATAATGAGTTAATGAGCAGGATTTTAATGAATAAATAAAATGGCTTTGTTTCATGACTGTGTAGAAAATCTTGCAGAGCTATTAAGTGCCATCCCTGCGAACCGAAGTCTTGGCGAAATCTAAGGTAGACATATATTTATATACGTGCCAGTCGCTAAAGGGTTTTGGGGTCGAGCGTAGTACCAGTTATTATGTGGCCCAGAGCCGAAGAGGCTTTCTCACCACCGGCTGAATATATAGATAGATCTATAGGTGCAAGGATGTAATGCGATATTAATGAACACCAAGAATTTCATTAAAGATTGTTTGTATATCAAACTGTCCACTAAATTATGTCCTATGACCCTTCCACAGGTTGCGAATTTGGCCGCGTGGAAATAATCGGCTCACCGTTGCTGGCTCTCCATCCGAAAACCCCAAATTCCGCACTTTCCTTCTTCGATACACACACGTACACGTCCTCGTACGATGTTGACTTCCCAAAGGGACATAACACGTTGTTACGCAAACGCGACAATTCGAAGCTCCGAAGAAATTTCCTTTTTTTTCCAACGAAAAAAAAAAAAATTAACAAAAAAGTGGATCGACCTTGCAATCGATGCACCAACAACAATAGACGTTGAGACAGTCTCCGGGTCAAAAGCCCTGAAATATCTTGTGCACGCGAGAGCCAAAAGATCTAAAGAAAAACGAAGAACATACTCGCAAAAGGGTAGAGATACAGTTAATCGTTGCCAAGCCATTAACATCGGTCTGCAATTCTCTCGCAGCGCCCTCATTTCGTTCAATGCAAATTTACACCCTACCACAGCAGAGCCCTCTAATCCTACGTTAACCTAACTGCACTGGCTCGGTTGCACGTATAAATATGTCCATATTCCGAAATACCAGTTTTGATCACTTTTATATATTTTCAAGGAGGTTTGCTACATACGACAATATGATAAGAATTTAATAAAACTTGGTGATAATATTCTTCATCACCAAATACGATGAGACAATGTTTTTTTCTATTTTTCGTCCATATTGTTGTCGAATAATTTGGTTTTGCAATATGCTAAAAAATATATCTGAATCCTATGCTTATGCATGCAAACTTTAGTGTTCAATAACTTAAAAACTATGTGGACAAAAATTTCTTTAAAAATTGTATATTTATATTTAATACTTGAGAGTATGCTCACCAAATTTGATCAAATTCTAATCATTTCGAATTTTCCTATGCTTTTGACATGGCAACATTTTTGTGTGTAGCCACTGTCCTTAAGCCTCACACTCCTGTAACAATTTAGAAACACGTTAAAACTCAATTAAAAAAATAATTTTCTCAGATCGTCTCTGGTCAATTTTTTTCGAACGTACAAATAATAATTAGGTGCTCGATTAAAAACCAAAAATCTTAATGTTTTTATCAAGTTTCTCGTTTCGATGGATCTCGAAGAAAAAGCATACACGGTTGATGTTTGGCCATATGAGAATACGTAATGAGGGGAACGTTGAAGAGAAAATCCAATGCGAAGGGAGGGAGGGGTTGGTCGGTAATGACGTTTCTTCGAAAAGTTGGGTAATTTGGAAACGTGCTTCCCGTTGTATATGCGATCGACGTCGTAATCGGCTTCGCGTTGCCAGAGTTCAGAAGACTGAGAGAGAAAGAGAGGCAGCGAGCTGGTTGCCACTTGATTGTGTGTGCAAGCAAAACTATAGACACTTTATATCCTTTGGCCACTGTTCTCGTTGGGAACATTGCGAGGGCTTATTAGTTTGCAAACTCTCTCGAGCGTTCTCGCTTCCTAATATTAAGTTCAACTATACACGAGAGAAAGAGAGACAGAACGAGAGCTCCAACTTATAGCAGAGTCGTTGGTGACACGAAACACGTATAAGTGCATCTATGATACAGCAAATCTTCGTTCCCTTTTTTTCCTCATTTATTCAATATTTTCTTTTAATATTTCCAATGATTATGTCGAATCCACATGAAAAATCCTCTGCAAATATCATAGCCTGTCGTTCCAGCTTGAGAATTTGCGAATTTGCCAATGCTTACTCACTCTTTTGATTTTTTAAGGACTCATTTTAAGGTTGGCTACATACGACAAAATCATAGGGATTTAATAAAATTTGGTGATAATATTCTTTAGCATCAAATAAGATGACACCATTTTTTTTCTATTTTTCGTCTACATAGTTGTCGAATAATTTGGGTTTGTAATATGCTGAAAATATATCTATATATACCTGAATCTTATCCTTATACATGTAAACTTTAGTGTTCAATTAATCGAAAACTATGTAGAAGAAAAATTTTTAAAAAATTGTATATCCATTTTTAATACTAAAAAGTATGCTCTCCAAATTTCATCAAATTCTAATCATTTCGAATTTTTATCATAAATCAAAAAATATAAAAATTCTAATCATTTCGACTGGGCAACGAAAAGTTTGCATTTTTCTTTAGAATAGGGTCACATGTTGTTGATTCAGATTTGATCATAATCAGAAATTTCGAGGATCAAAACGCCGCAATGTAAATTGAAAAACTCTCGAAAACTCGTGATGTCTGTAAAATTATTTATTTTTTTGTCAATCAGTACAATTTGTTTCGTAAAGAAATTGGAATTATTCGGCAATACTGCGTACTCAATTTTGATTTGTTTTTTCCTAACGTTGTGCACTTTTTTTCGATATATTTCCGGTCGCCTTGATCGAGCAAGGGTTCGCATGTTTTCTTTCGTTCAGCTTTCGGAATGCTATTCCTTCCTTCCTTTTTTGTTCACTTCTCGAGGAGGTACATCTCGTACAATTTGCGATGGTCGTCCTTGTGGAAAGTTGGCACGAAATTGACTCGCACTATCTCAGCAAATCCCTCCCCTGTCGTTGGCGCGACGTAGTTCTTTCTGTAAGGTTGTACATTGTTGAGGAAGAGAGTGCCGGACAACAGGCGGATGCACATGAGGAGCAGTAACTTCACAAATCTCGTGCAACGCCAGAGCAACGTTGAATTGGTGTAGCTAGACAACAGAATGTTTTTTAAACTGACACAAATCAAGACCCAGACCGACTCAACTTCTTACGTTTTTTAATGGCAAAACCGTGTGCATTTTTCATAACTGAAAACTCCCCGCGACTAGGAACGTCTTTGGTTTCCGTACCGACAACCAAACGTCTTAGAAATCCGAGCAAAAAATTGCCCTCAATTATTTACGCCAAAAAAATCAACCGTCCGCCTGCCACACACAATTCTTCAAACTCTGTCGCTACCCGAGTCTGTTCACGACCCTTTCGATTTTTTAATTTTGGAAAACTTCAAAAATTGAGTAACAACCTGGAAAGAGGTTTTGAAAATTCTAAAAAACGTTTAAAGTTTCCACGTTGGAGTGCAACAAAGTTTTTCGCTTTCCTAACAGAGTATCCACTTTGCATGCAGGAAGATTATACGATTAATGGATTATTTGTTTTCCCACATCAAAACTCAATCGACCAGAAAAATGTTAACAATCCTTCAGATTTTAATTCGACTTCTAAAAATAAGTGAATTTTGATTTTCTTATTTTCATTCTATTTGGACGAATGACCCGAAATCTAGAAGGATAATTTCTTTTTTTTTGTCGTCGATCAGTTTAGGACAATTACGATACTTACGAGTAAGAATTGATAATGACGTCACTGACGGTCATGTGGCTAGAATCCGTAAGTTCCCGAAACTGAAAAAAGAATGAAAAGTTCACATTTAAATTTGAGAAGTTTTTTAATATGTTTTTTTTTTATGTATTTTTATAATTTCTTTTTTTAACTCTACCCGGTTATTGTGTCTGGCGTGTTCCTTGTCCGTATTCATAACAAAACATCGGACTGGAACCCCATGAGCCTTCGCGGCATCGATGAACCTCTTTCTCGATGCTATATCAGGATTCGTGTTGTCGATTACCACGCTCTTGCCCTCGGATAATGCATGTTCCATCGCTGCGACACACTTTTGCCAACTTCCCAGTTTGTCTCGATTCACGTAATGATGATCCTTTAGATAATTGCCCGCGAAATGTGTTTTGCCGCTTCCGGGACTGCCGACCATTATTATCACCTGGAAAAAAATTACGATAAGACAAAATGATGGCAAAGATGAAATAATTCGTGGAAAAAAAATGCTGCAAAGAGAAAATTCACATTTTTTTTTGTAGATTTTTCAAAATTATCATCTCCTCGTCGATTTCTATAATTTATCATACCTCTTGCTTGGTGGGAGACAGTTTAGTACTCGATGGATCACAGATCGGCGTATTTTTACTCAACTTCTTTGGATTGAAATCCGGCAAAACGTACGTTGCTGCTTTGTGTCCCAAAAAATGTTCTTCCGGTGTGTAAAAAGTTAGCTCCAGATTGAGGGCCATTAAACGATCGGCTAAAGAGTGATCTTTCTTTTTTCCTGGTGCCCAATCTTTCGGCCTCCCAGCCGCGTCGCCAACGAAAAATGATTTCGACTTGTCGACCTTAACGCCGTCGTTTTTCTAAGACGATTCATTATATATTTTTATTCATGTGCGTCAAAGACCATTTTTTCGAATTTTCCATCAAATTTTTCATTTCTCAGCACATTTGTTTGACGAGATGCGATTCATTGTCCAGATCGAGCCAAAAGATTCTTATTCCCTATTTTTTCGACCAAAGATTGGATTAAAACTTCGCGTATGGCTCCATTGAAAATTCCGAAGAAAAACTGCGTTCTGTAGCGATGGATAGTTCGAAAAAATATTGCCATTTGTGAAAACTTTCATTTACTATTTTTTGGAGCTCAAAAATAACGTAATTGTGTGATTGAGAATTTTTATTTATTATTCAAATTTTTTAATCAACCGGAAAAAGATTTTTGCGAATAAGAAATGTTTGTTTTTTTTATACGTACATCGTCGAGCAATTTTTGCCACATGCCGGTGCGTGGCTTTCTGTACATATCTTTGCCAGCGGCTATGAAAATTTGCATAGGAACTCCGAGCCTTTTGACTATTCGTTCGATCTTGAGTTTGAAATCACTGGGTTTGACCTTGCCCAAGAACATTCCACCCTGATTAGTGAAAATCACGATTTTGTAACCTTCCGCATGCAACTGTTTGAGTTTTCCTGGCACTTCCGGAAACAATATTTGCCAGTCGTTATGATCTTTGGGAAAGGCGTAACCCGATTGAGTCTTTATCAGAGTGTTGTCCATATCGTAAGCTGCGATTTTGCTTCTGCTTTGAACTCCGGCCGACGTGTAAATCATCAAAGTCCCTAATTCTTCCCAGGAGTCTTTGTCAGTCTTGTGAGGCGACTCTGAGTCCGCAGACTGGTTCATCGGCTCCACCGTCTGGTCGGTGTCTCGAACCTCTTTCTTCATGTCTTCAGGCGCTTTCGTGGCGGTTAATCGATCAACGGAATCCTGTTCCATTGCGTCTTGAAGTTTTGGCTCCTCCTGCTCCTTCGATAGATCCTTTTTCGCTTTTTTTTCCGACCGGCCGCTATCCTCACTCTCAGAATCAGACAAAACTCTCTTTTTTCCTTCATTCTGTGAGTCGACCGGACAGACAGGCGGCGGATTGAATTCTATGCAATAAGGATATTGGCCATAAAGGAGTTCCAAACGGTCACTGTGCTTTGCTATGACCTTGATGCTTCGCTCTGTTTTGTATCCGTTCAACCCGCAGGCTCGGCATCCCAGTTGCTGAACTATTACCGTCCCGCTTGCATAATTTGCCAAGAGTCGAACTAGCAAAACGTAGAAACATGAAAAGACAACTAATCGAGCCATTGACACGTCTCACAATCGTCAATATTGCGACTTTTGTGTTTTTCAATTCATATTTGAGGGAATTATGGAAATTGAGGTTATAGCAGCAAAATAAAATTTCAATTGAAAAGTGAACATTTATATCGTTGCGGATTTTGATGAATTTATGAATCAATTTCCTCAGGATATTTGGTGTTATTGCAGGCAATCTTGTCAGTCGACCTTGAAGTATTTGAACGGTTTTTGTACGGAATTTGTAGACATTGAATTTCAAAGAATATTGTAGACCAAGGTTTTGAGGTTAGATTGCAAAAGTACGAGATGACGTTTGAAAAATGAACTGTCAAATTTCAGGAGCATGAGAGTTGTGAAGATCGAAAATATTATAAGCAGAACAATTGGAGTTGAGTACTCAAAAATCTGTTGGATAACAACAACGCAATTCTGAAGTTCGTGACACATTCCATGGTGGAAATGATAGATGGCAAACTAACCTTGATTCCTCGAGCACTTTGGATTTGTAATTTTCGTTTCGGGACTTCTGCCAACTGTAACTGGCACTTGGTCCGGCAAATAAATCGCCAGTAGTGATGTATCGTCACTGCATATGTAACAACTTTTAACTCCCGAACTCATTTCAGAGTGTCGCGGAAATTGAGTACGAAAAATAAAGGAGTTTCGAAGTGATTGCGATTGTAAGACTCGCGCTCCCCTCTCACGCTCATCACTTTTTCGCCTCACTGAACGAGAATATAAACTCGAAATAAAGCAAATAATGTTCGATCCATGACATAACTACTGAGATAATAAAAATTCTTCAGAATTCCCCATGTCAAAAACCAAAGGTTAACCTCCAATGCGAATACTCAAAAGGCGACCGTTTTAACGACCACATTAAAGACAATATTTTTCGAATAAATTACATATTCACGTCATACATTTATTTACGGAATATCCCCCAAAAGACTATCGTGATGGAAGACGCGTGGGTTCCCCTCTCACTGCACATTCAACTTTTATTTTTAAACGCTGTTATGTCAAACATAAACACTTTTGCATGGTCTCTATATATCACATGGTACTCCATAACAATTCGAAACGATGATCCACGACCTGGAGTGCCCTTATTATTTCTTACGAAAGTTTGAAGTTTGGCAACGACAAAAATAGTCAAAATCTTTCGAAAATCAAAAAACACGAAATAATAATTACGGAATTATGAGATTATTTATTCATTGCATCAAATAATACGAAAATCTTCAAAAAATTTATTATTATTGTCATCGTGATTAAGGGATCATCAGCGTGTGACATCCAAAAATGAACTATTTTTAAATTCACGACTGCGATAATCCCTCAATAGCGAGTGTGTGAGAGTTTGGCAATAATTACAAAAAACGTAGTAACTTTGTATTGATTGGCCGAATCCGAGGAAACTGTAAAAATGTCGGACGGGAGGGTAAATAATAAATAAAGTATTAGGAGGTGTAGGGCTGTGGAGTCTCGTGGGAGAGGGTGGATTTAAAAATTCTTGACAAGGCTCAAGAAGTCTATCCGTCTGGTACTTTATTCGGAAGAATGAAGAGGGAGAGTGGGAATTCAGCGAGTGAGAATGGTAATGGTTCGCGTTTCATAGCCGGCGGCGATGTCTTGGATGATGAGCGCATATATAGAGATGGGGAAAATGGAGGATATGGTGTTGGTGGTGCGGCGGGACATAACGAGAAGAGAGTCGTTGGTTGGTTGGTTGCAGGGATGGATGTGTTGGCATTATACTCGCTCTGTTCTTTTTAATTTCTTCAAAGCATTCGCTCCGCGACTTTGCGATGTCTAACAGGGCTCTCTCGCACCCTCGAACACTCCTCCAACCTGTTCCTCGAAGCAGTCCCGAGCCCTGTAGAGTCCCTGGATTAATAAGGCGTCGACAATGCGACGTCATTTTTTTTCTCTCACTTAAACATCTTTTTCACTCCGGAAAAACAGATGCAGACGATTTCATACAAGATGTCCTTAAAATCGCGAGGGAGTTGTGAAGAAAAGTGTACGTAAGAGTCTTGTTCTGATCGCTGCTGTCGCGTGGACGATCCCCCACGGCAGTGAGCAAACTTCCTTCGTGCCTCCTGCCCCTTGGCTCGTCGAGGTGAGCAGCCTCTCGCCTCCTGTTAATAAATCTGTTTTCTCGACAGTCCAAGACGCTCGTCCTCTTTGTGCCTGCTTTTTATTTTCCCAATCCTCGTACACACAAGCATTATGTACTTCTTGTACGTACATCGCTTCCTATAACACTCTGTTGTTTTTAGACAGCGCGCATACACTCTCGCTACCTCGGGGGAGTAGGTTTTAATGAGTGGCAACAACTTTTTAAACAGTCTCTTCGAATGTCTCTATACCCGTCCACTCTCTCGTCCTCTCTCGTCGTATCATCCCACTTATTCTGTCACTTGATAAGCTCCGTGTTACTCAAACAAATGCGTCAGTCGTCGTTTCTTTCTTCGGAGAATAACGAACCGAGTGGCTGTCACGTTCACGGATATTCGTTAACGCCTGCACAACATTCCTAACTCGATCCACACATTTTTGTCCCCCTAGCGGACGTCCACAATCAAGTTTTTTGGACTTAAGTGGCTCGATTAATTACCGTGACGTTCTCGCAAGCATAAGGCGCTCGTCGCACGTAATAATAGAACTTGATCTAGAGCATGCTCTTCGGTTTTCGATGCCGAAGAGATTGACGTGCGATTAAAACACTTCCGGTGAAAATTCGATCAAGAAAACTTTGCGCAAAGTTTGCATCGTCGGAATGTGACGAAATTCAGTTTCTTCCCGGACAAATCTCAATGTTCTTATCCAATATTTAGTCAGAACACTAAAAACATGTTTTTTTGGGCTTCGAAGAAAAAATCGGTACGAAAATTTTCATGATTTTTGAATTTGAACAATGAATTAATAGAAAAACGTATTTTTCGTTGGACCCCAACGTTGCGAACTTCAGTGCCTTAATATGACGATTGTTACGAAATAAAAATTCCTTTTCATTCTCTAATTCATAGAAAAATGAGAAATAAAAGTTTCAGCCTCGTACGTGAATAAAAACATGAATAAATACGTAATTACGTATGAGACGCGTGGATTTCGGCTACTGCACGTTTCGCATGCCACCAATTGGTGGTCTTCCGAAAAATTATCCATCGTTGCCATTTCTGGGCAGAAAAAAACGACAAGCTTTGAAAAAAAAAAACGTGAATAAAAAAAATTGAATTGAATTGAATTCGTTTGGCCCTAATGAAAAACGGTTTGATTTTCTTTTGCGCAGACGCTGCAACCAACGGACCCACCGATAATGGAGATAACGAATCTGCTGGTAAACGAGACGGTAACGCAGCTCGCACTGTGGGGTAATTTGGGAATCGTTATTCTCGAGTTGCCGAGACGTTGGGGCAAGGACAATGCTTTTCAGGGAGGAAACGAAATCGTTTCGTGC
Source organism: Campopleginae sp. 14b (assembly GCA_030522525.1). Lineage (NCBI taxonomy): Eukaryota > Metazoa > Arthropoda > Insecta > Hymenoptera > Ichneumonidae > Campopleginae sp. 14b. Next base: position 137,966 of record JAPYYS010000166.1, read on the forward strand.
ATGTGAGTCTAAGATTTTCTCGATTTTATAAAAATTCAAACATCCAGTGACGATTCGTTTAGATTATTTTCTATAAAAAAATACAATTTTCGGAAACGTGAAAAAAATTAATGTCGATAACAACCTGAGCAAGAGCGGCACGGCTTATACAAATAAGAAAACATTTAGTTCCTCAATCTCTTCTCGTCATGCAGCGTTTGGCGCACCTTTGGCACCCCCTCGCGACTCTCCCTAATATCCGGTAATTAAACGGAGCTCTCTGTGAGATGACACTCGAGAGCTCTCCTTTAGCCCGGTTTGCTTTCCCCCTCTATCCTCCTGTGTGCTCCTTAACCATTCGCGTTTCCCTCTTATGGAATTAAGGTGGCTTTACTCGGTTAGTTTTCAAAAGTTCTTGGAGGTTCCTCGTGGCACACTTGCGACGTAACGGGGGGCCGGGGTACGCAACGCTGAATACTAACCGCCTCATCAACAACACATGCCACCCCCGGTGTATGTACCGCGGAGAAGCGGCTCTGCGTTGGAAACGCGAAGGCGCTATCTCCTTCGACGACTGCTGTGACTTTCTGTACGTACAGATCCGTCCTATATGCCCAAAAACCACCCCCCGGACTCTTTCATCCCTTAGACCATGCCACCCTGTCGTATCACCTCTTTCTCCCCCGCCATCCAATCTCACGGGTGATTATAACGTCGGGCAATTATAAAACCTCTATTATTAGAGATAAACGTCATATTGCGCGTGGAAGAGAACTAGACACCCTCAGTCTAAACCCTCGGCAAGCTGCCTTGCCCTTTTACCCGCGCAAATATCCAACTCCGAATCCGTCGACGCGCTAAAAGAGCTTCTCACCGCATCGAAATTACTCATTCCTCTGCTTCTCTCCTCACACCTATCTCTCCTCGTGTCTAGCCAAGTTCAAACTTTCCTAAATTCGTTCAAGACCCCAACAAGTTTGCGCAATCGTTGCCTACCACATTTTCTCCTGCAATACCCTTCGTTCCGAATTCACAATTGTATTTGTTTTCATATACTTTCGCCTCCCATCTTAATATTCTCTCCATATTTCCTCCAAATTTGTGCATGTTTTTCACCCTTCGTAATATCCCCCCAGCCACTGCTTTCGAGCCAACGTTAACATTAACCATCGAGAAAAAAAAACAATACGAAACAGGATTTCTATGAAAATTCATCTCTGATTTTGTTCAAATATCGAAGTTTTTGAGTAAAAAAATTGAGGTTGCCTGTGGCATGGTAAAAAGTGATGGGATCATATGTGTCGAGTTATATGACGTTTGCATCGTAGAACTGCAACGAAATCATATTTTCTTTGTGGCGATGCTTACTATCTAAATGGAAAATGCAATTGCGATGATGAAACGATTGATTTTTGCGATCGAAGAAGTTTGTGAGCTCGAAAAATTCGGATCATTTTGAAAATTGAACAAATCGTCAATAAAAATCAATATTTTCGTTGCATTCCATCGTCGCAAACTTCCAGCTTCATCCGAATTATTATTTTTCTTGTCTTTTCGCAGGAGCAAAAAAAATAGGTAATAATAAAAAAACATTTTTTAACATTTTTTAATTGGCTGTTTCGTCCTTAACATCCGAAAAATAATTGGTCGAGCTGCAGCGTTTTTATGGTGACATAATTTTGAAATTTGTCCACCTTCAGCAGAGCGTAACGTTGAGGAGTTTCTTAATACATCCTCGGATCTGAGTTCACTCGCGAGTGAACTCTAACGAACTTTTAGTTTTGAAAAAAATAAAAAAACGGAGAAAGAAGGAAAAGTGGAAACGAAACTGGAGGATTTAGAGAAGCAGAGTTTTTGTAATTATTAAGAGGCATTCTTTACCGGCGACTTACTTCATCATGTCTCTTTCTTTCCTTCTCTCTTGCAAACCCTACCAAGTGTTTCTTGGCTATCTTAATGTATGTGTGTGTGTGTGTGTGTGTGTGTGTGTGTGTTTGTACTATTCGTGGCATTATATCAGCGACGTTAGTCGCGGACTACGTTGTAGGCAAATGTATAGCAAGCACGCGGGAGTCTCGACCAGTTTGTAAGCAAGTTGCGGTCATTAAAACGAATCTCTGGGATTTAATGTCTCCTCCACCTCGTTTCCCGCCTTACCGACTCGTATCGCATTCATACATACATATCTATATGTATATGTTTTATATAGTATATTATATACGTACAAAACTGTGCCCTCTTGGGACGCTTAAAACTGAAGATCCTAAAGAAGCCCTTGCACGAGAATAAAGGTGCGGGGAAACTTTACGACACAGGCCAAACTGGGGTTATCGCGCTTTCAACTTCTTCTCCTCCTCCCGCCCTCCCTCCCTCTCGCTGCACTTTCTTTTTCAACATTTTTCTTCTCGATTCTCCTGTCTCTTCCTTATTTCTTCTTACCCTCTACTTAATCGAGCCTCATCGTGACATATCATTGAAAAACACGTTTCCAACAATGATCCCGAGCTTTTCATTGCGAGGAAACGGCGCCGAGATCCCGAACAGCTCGGCAGCCGTCGATGAGGAATAAATCGGAATAAATAATAATTCAATGGTTCAATCTTTATTGAGCGATTCTCTCCCGGCGCGAGAATCTTCGAAATTTTTTTTCAATGCCGTATCGACCCGGAATCGACGAATGTCAGAAAAATTCGGAGATTCTCGCGTCGATACGTTGACAGGATTTAACTTTTAATCCGATTATTCGTGGCGTGTGTGCTTATCGCGTTCCGTGGAGTTTGTGGTTACGTACCGCGTGTCCGAAGAATCCGGTCAAAGTGCAGAATTTTTTCATTCGGAAACGCCAAAGTCGATCCGAAAATTTTGATCGGCTTCGATCCCCGGACACCCGGTATTGAGAATATTATTAGCAAAGTACCTTATATTCGCTTCACTTGCAAGAGATAGCCCGATCCAGCCCGGAGAACCTCTCGCGGCCTCGAGATTCTTGGATTAAGCAAATGGCGGCAATAATGGCGATTATTCGGATTATGATATCAGAGTGCGAAGTGGCTTCGTTCTCCGCGCACTTATACAGCACCGCCGACGCCATCATCGCCAAACGGCCGCTAACTGCAATGCTCCCTGCTCCCCACCGTTTTCGCCAAATCCTGACTTCAAGACACCGGATTAAAACTATTACCGTGAACCACGTAGCCTCCCTATCGTCTACATAAATACATACAATATACGATCGCATGCACTATCTGAAAAAAAATATCTACTCGAGTATCAAAACGTGTACGGCGAGCGTTCAATTTTTTCGTGCATAAAAATGCCCACGGAATTCTATCGACATTTCTATCGATTCGATCGTTTGGCAAATCATCGGCCGATCAGATCAACGCGATACTATTTTTTCCAATTTTTTTTTTTATAATTCTAATCGAATTTTCTTGACTGAAATGAATTTTGCGTCCAAAGTCAAGGAATTCAGTAAGAGTCGATTAGAGACTGAAGCGATCCGCGCGAGGGCCCACAATGGATTAGCGAAATTGAAAATTCATATTTGGCTCCGAAGATTCCCTGACCAATTATCATAATTTCGTTCGAAAATCATCACATTTCTTTCAGCAAATTTCTTACGATCCAAAAACCCCCCCCCCCCCCCCCAGGCTCTCGTCGATAAAATTACGGTCGGTTTTTCATACCGAACACCCTCCATCTATTTTACCGGAGAAAATCACTCTGGAGCGATCGATAAAATTTCAAATTTCAATGAAAATTCTCGCGTGTTTCCATCTTTTTGTTACCCAATTACATGACTCCATGGAAATAATAATGTGCTTTTTTTTTAATTGCATATTCGATCGAGACTCTTTATAAAAATTTCATTCCACGCGAACGTGTGCACGCGTATGTGTACAAAGTTAGCGAATACGTCTCGGAACATTTGTGAATTTGCAAACTGCTCGCATCGAGCATTCCCTCTCGAGTCGTAATATTCCATATTCCAAGAACTCGTGGGGAAGCTTCAGGCTCAAATATATATCTATAGAGGGCGGAGAGTACGTATTAATTCGACAACGAATTGCGAACCAACGCTCTGGGGAAGATCACTTCTCGCGGTTATTGTGTATCTCTGTATATACGTGTATACGAATGTATGAAGAAAGAAGCGAACGTGGAGGTCGTTTCCGCCTGCTCGGTAAAAGGGAGGATGGGTGGCACTCCTGGCTAATTATTGTTTTAAGGATTACCGTTATGCGTTTATTATGCGAAGACCATCTGACTCTCGTAGCGCCACAGGATCCCATAACATTCGGTAGAATTCAGGGTTTGCGTGGAAAGCACGAAATCTACCCTGGAGTCGGCCTACGTTTATGAATAATTCTCACCTTTCGTCTCAGCTCTATTTTATATCTATACCGATGTCCGTATACATATTCGGCATTATCAGGACAACCAATGCGGCTCGAGCTTCTTCGTAAGTCTCTCACAGACCAGCGCAACGAAGAGCACAACAGAATATCATTTTTTTCGCATAAAAAATCTTTTTCTCCGGCTTGTCAAAACTTTGCCGTCGTGTCGGATGCTCATTTACGATGCTGTTACAGGTGAAATCTCATTCCTTTCTCTCTCAGCGATTGAGGTAGCCGATAGGCTTGCAAAAACATCGTTTTTCGAATTTTCTTTCGGCCACAATATCGAAAATTTTATTTTTTATTTTGCATTGCTATCTGACAAAGTTGTAAAAAACCTCGAGTCTCCGGAACGTAAATCAACAGCCAGACGGTGTGAAAAGTTAGTCTTGATAAAATGAAAATATACGTGACCACGTGGTAAAGTATGTGACGAAAAAAAAGGGTACCGAATCGAGCATACGTACGCGATCACGAGTATTCCACACAATATTTACAACGTCAGCGGACACCAATCGCGGTTGGGAAAGCTCATTTTTGAATATTCGTTTGTTCCCTATTTTTCTTTCTTTTTTTAATAATTATTATTGTTGGAAATTATCATTGGGTAGGCGTCGTTTGAAAACGACACGCTGGCCAGTATTGTGTATGGAACAAATTCAACAAACGATATGGAATCGTGACCACCGACGTGCGATATCACCGGCGTCGGATTCTCGTCTCGTCTCGTCTCCTCTCTCTCCTCCTCGTTTGCTGGCGCAGCTCGAATTTATGTTCGTTAAAATCGTGTACCAGGGGCGAAAAAACCACAAAACAGAAAAAGGAAAAAAAAAAAAAGTCATAATAATCCGTATGTACAAGCGGATGATAAAAATTGACCGGAGACTGGGCGTACGAGAAAAAGCGTGAAATTTCGGCTGTAATAAATATTGTATAAAGAGTTAGTATACACGCTGGTATATTGTAAAACGGAAATTCCTCTTATCGCAGTAAACCGGAACATTTCGCTCTTAGGACGTGTACTTATTCATTTTTTTTTTTTTTTGTAAACGTTAAAATAACGGCGATTTTTTTAACTCTGGGGGCACTCATCACTTTTTCTTCAATATTTTATACAACTGTAATCAAAAATTCGAGTCGTCGTATATTTATTTATATAACCCACTTTATTGCAATATTTTTTTTTTTTCTTTTTTTTTACAGTTTCACGATCTATCGAGCCTCTAAAGTGAGGACCCAATTTTTTCTTATTTCTTCATTCTTTTTCAATCTATTTGACATCGAGTGAGAAGCAAAACAAATTATAGAAACATTTTGCTGGATTATCTAACAATTTTTATATTTTTGAATTATTGGATCTCGATATTTTGATAGTATTGCATTTTTATACGTTGTATTTTTTTATGAAGATTGTCTGTACATTGCGGAATGTCCCAGGCACGAGTTCGTATTTCACGTCGTCCATATTCGTTCACAGTCTCCGATCATCAGTTTGCCTTCCCTCTCGCCTCCCATTGGCCTGAAATCCATGCAGAACGTTTATTAAAAAGCCCCCGAAAAAATGATTCAACTTAATGGTTATACATATGTAATCCCGATGCAAAGCCTCGGCTAATCTCGTAGAACCACACGGAGTCGACTCCATATATGATACTCCGTCGTGTGGCTCGCCTGGCAATCCATACGCACTGGCACCCCTTTCGCACCCTCTCACTCCCTACAAAAAGTCCTCGTGTCTCTTGCTCCCCTTCCTCCGGTCCCTCCGTGCCTCTCTCTTCCCGTTCAAACACCCAAAACTTGCGACCCTGTTCAATCTTTTTTCCTCTCACTCTCTAGACTTTTAACAACCCGTACGCGATTATCGCCGATCAGCAGTCGTAAATTATTTTACTAGACCCGTGCAGCTTTTCCTCCTCTCTTCTCTCATTCCGGAGTTTGCGGTCGAGCTGAAAAACGCCGCGGAAAGATTTTTCCTACAGGTTGTTACGAATCGTCAACGAAATCTCGTCAACACAAAAAAAAACGAATGACAGGAGAACCGACGATATAAAAACAAGCAACTCGCATTGTTCGATTCCTTTTGCCATTACGGAATTTCATACTTTTCAAATTATCAGCAAAAAATTGCAAAATATAGTTCTCGTCCGCTTGCATTTCTGGATTGACAAAAAAAATAAGATTTTCGAATTTCTAAAAAAGATAAAATGTTTGAAAGACGATGTTGAAAAAAAATATGGAGCGAATTAACGGAAGATTGAAATTCAATGTTGTAAATTACCATGCAAGTGAAGTTTCTGGTCGACAAAGATCTTGGTCGAGTCTCGACCAAGAGCGTTAATTCGAGGGACGTCTTAACGAGATCCAGGATAAATTAACGCAGTCCGTGTCTCGGTGCAGCATATACTTTGTATACTAACAGACAGCGACGATGATATATCCATCTCACTTATTCGCTCTCTAGCTATATATTTCTTTTTCCTTTTTTCCCTTTTGTTTTTGGCCTTGCAACAGTCTTTTCGCTGTTAGTCGTCACTTCCCAATTCCGCCTACGTACAGGTGCATAATACGAAGTGGTTTCAGCCAGGAAGTACAACACGAGAACGTCCGTAGGTCCGAAAGCGAGTGAAACGGAGAGGGAGAAAGCGAGAGGAAAGAGTTTCTTCCCCGCGGGGACGAGAACTTGTAATCAAAGAATTTTGTCGACTCGTACTCTCGAGGACCGAGAGCGAGCCTCGAGGTAGCCCATGCTCGAGGAATATTTAAATACCCGAGACACGCGTACACCCACGTAACGAAATAAAACCCCCAACGGCGAATGAGACATCTGTCGGTTCTTTTAATTACAACGGTACGTGTGCACTACCGCGTATATTCTTCGTCTACTTTGCTGCTCCGGCCTCTCTCTCTCTCTCCCTCTTACGCTCTTGCCGATGCAACCGTACTATGCTAGTCGCCACGTTCGTCCACCATCCTTTTGTCCTGTTTGTCATTTTATTCTCGACCCTTTCGAGAACCGACGTTCTCCTTTTCCTTCAGCATGTATATCTAATGAACAAAATGTTCTCTTCTAATTTCGTGCTAAAGTCTCTTGCGCTGTATTTTTTACAAGCTGCAAACGAGTCTTCGTATTAGCTGTCGGCGTCTTGGAACAAATTCATCTCATAGTCACGAAATGAAAGCTCGTAAGGATCTTTTTTCGAGGGCCCGGTCACATTTTCCTCATTTCTCGAGGTTGACACACTTATGTGAAACTTCATCTACGTCGTGCCTATTATCAATGGACAATAATTATTTCATCAGGGCTCACGTGCACATTTATTTCCATGGATATGGCATTTGATACATGGATATACTCGCGAAGGCTCGAAGGCAATAGCGACGACACATCGGGAGGGTCTCAGCACACGGGACCAAGAATTAACGGTCTTAGTTGCCGTGTGGCACAAGTGTGTATCCCTAGGGAGGAATGGCAAGAAGAAGAGGCTTCTCGTTCCCCTTAGCAGGGAAGAACGCGAGAAGTCCTCATCCTCCTCTCGTCCTCTTCCTCTCGGTAACGAGCCAGAGATCACGGAGCCACACACGCGAATAAAACACCAACACAACACACAAGGGAGAAAAGCTACGATGAAAGAGCAGCAGAGAGTAGAGGCCAGGATGAATTACGAGGGAGGCGTCGGGCTATCAGTAAGAGAACCTCATTCCTTCCCTCTCTCTCTCCCTCTCTCTCTCTCTCTCTCTCACACACACACACACGCTTTACCAAATGCTTGTTGGCGTGTGTATATTTTGCAAGCAACATCCCGATTTTATGGGGTCGACATTCGCAAGGGATGCGCAAACTTCCGTTTCTCTCGGAGGTCCTCGACGTCGTTACTCTTTCGCTACCTCTGCTACATGCTCTCGAAAAAATAACTATAAACACGAAAGTTTATATGACTAACTGCTCTCGGCACAACAATAATCACGAGTCAAATATTCCTAATCCATTCTCCGCACCAACTCCATCAAAATATCGTTAACTATCCGTTAAGCTCCGAATACCTGGAGAATGGAAACAGCAGTTTCAATATTAATAATGCAAATAAATATTCTTCCCTTCGGGGGAACCTTTACACATATTTCGTGTCACATTTCATCGAAGTATAGCGAATAAAATCAAAATTCCGACGATCCCACGACGAGGATCACTGTCCATATATCTTCACGAGCCTTTCATCGCACTCCTTCGTCATATTTCGATCAAGTCTTCCCACGTGTCTTGCACCGTGTGAACCTAAAAGTTGGAACAGTCGAAGAATTTTTTTTGCTTCGAAAAATATTGCCCACAAATAAATTTCCTCGGAAATCGAACCTGCGAATGGCTGATGTCCAATCAACGCTAATTAACGAGGTGAAAAATGCTTACGCGGCGAGTTGTGGTATTGTAGAAAAATATTATATTTACATCAGTCACAGGTGGGCTAACGAGTTATGCCTAATCTATGCTTTGGATTATCATAATGGCCATCGTTATATCGTTCGAGGTTGTTTTTTCGCGCACGACCCAGTGTGTCAACGGACCAAGGAAAAATCACGGTGTACAATGAAGAAAAAAAATGGTCTCGCGCAGCCCGAGGGTTAGGGTCTCGATTCTGGTTCCAGCCACAATTTACGTTTTTTTACATTTTCCTCGCTCACTTCCTCCTCCTTTTTATCTCGCGGCTTCCCACTCTTGCTTGTAATTTCACGGAGAAGTATTATATATTCTAAATAATGTAATATTACGTCGCAACACGGTGTCCTGCTTATCCCAAGAGCCTCCAACGAACCTCGAACTTTGGCAACTGTCGTCGTTCCTGGCCACGACAGACTGCGCGCTTTTCGTCTTGTACAAACACCCACGACGTGAGAACCCAACAAAGTCGAGCACACCGAGCTAAATGAGCCTGAAGTAATCATTTCAACCATGCATACATATACAAACGTTTAAAAACAACATAAACTACAAACGGCGTTCCAACCAAGTCGAAAATCCTTCGCACGTATCATCCACTTCAACTTCTCATTCACGTTTCGCCTTTTTCTCTTCAAACTTTGTACGTATTATTGTGTGTAGAGAAAAAATGCTTATTACGAGACACTTTTCCTCCGGGGACTGTGAAATCTACTATGATTCATTTTTATGTATGGGAGAGGCGAACAAAACGGAACATCTGGGCGAAAGGTGTAGAATTTTTATTTTTTTCGAACCTCTAAATCCAAAATCTCATGAAAATGATCGATTTTGTTTTTTTTTTTTGGAATTTTTGATAATGAAAATTGCGGTGGACCGGTTCCGCTCTGCTCATCGCCGAAAATCTACTTTTCTTTCGACGACCCGCGCGTCGAGCCAGAATTTGGATCGGGAATCGATGAAAATGAATTTTGATGGTTAATTATTTACGAACGGACGACAAGATCGGTTTTCGCGGAACACTCATCGGTTTGCGGCAGTTTCGAGGTGCACAAATTCGTTGAGTTGTCGGTGGAGCAACAGGAGAATGATCGCGTAGAACGAGGGTACAAAAGTCGTAAAAATGTTAACGGCCTTGCGGTGGAGAGGGGAAAGCGATTATCCCTGACGCCATGGAACATTTAACCCGAGGAAAGTAATATTTCTAATTAGTTTCGACCGCAATGGCTCCTTTTTTGTCTTACCATGACCACACATAATACACCTTCGTCACCCGTGAACCCTTTCGTGTCTCCTGCGGGTGTTCCTTTTGCGAGAATTAAACATTTCAACAAAACAAAAGAAATTCGGGGGAGCTCGGAAAATCGTGTGGTTCGTCGCTCTTTTTTTTTTAACAATTTTCCGTTATTTTTTCTTCACGTCCGTCGGAAGAATGAGACGAACGTAAAATATTTCATAATTCGACTATAGCAAGAAAACGAAGAAGCCGAAAAACTGTGGACCAAGAAAAATTCGCGGTCGCGTACGCCACAGCCTGGCAAACCCATGACAAATCCCTTCGCAAAAAAATGAATAAATCTTCTTTCATTTTTTTAAGGCTTTCATAACGAATTCACGAGACTTGCATGGGCTTATATCCCAAAAACCGTTGCTGGGAAAACGCTCAAGGTTTTGACGTTTCGACAAGTCCCCGCGAACCGTATTTCCTGCTAAATGAAAAACTTTGAAACTCTTAAATTTCCTGCGCGGCTTTGCTCGACTTTCCCGAGTATCCCGAGTAGGAGCAGAGGATTAAACATTAATCACTCGATTCCTGAATTGTATCGATCTTTACAGATTGTCGAAAAAATGATTGAGAAACAAAATTGTGCCAGGGAAGAAATTTCGAAGAAAAATTCATTTTCATTACATTCTGGCGATGCAAACCTGCGCATTATTCTACTTGGGAACGTATTGGTTTTTCGGACACTTTGTATATGGAATCCAGGTGCAATATTCTCGTACAAAATACGGAGAGTCCCTCGTGCTACGCGAAATGTGCGTGCTGCATACATTTTTATCAATTATTAAGAAGCCGCGGTGCGGGATGAAGCAAATTTGGCTCGTTTTGCTTGGTCTGTACGGTTCGCGTCGTGCGACGCATAGGGTTTGTCGCGAGAGTATATTCAGTGTGGGCTAGTCACAACGTACGATATTTCATACGAGCGTATACATAGGCATTAATAACTTCCGCGAGTTAACCATTCTCGTCGTGTGGAGCACACCAGCGAACCTCGCACTCTTCTCGACACTCGGACTCTTTATATCCATCCATATCACCGCATGCTCACTTTTTTTCAGCCAACTTGCAACCCTCCTCGTTCGGTCTGTTTAAATTATATATTCGTGTATACTGGCCGAAAGAAAAATCACTGCAGCGTTGAAAAAAAGAAAAACTTTAGACACGTGTGCAATATGTAAACTCCGGAGGACCCTCCGCTACGTAATCATTTTTTTTTCTTCATTTCTCTTATTTTATGCTTTTTTGCTTCTCGCAGGAGTCACAATTTGAACGCGTGCAGCTCGCAACTCTCGTCCACCGAGGTACGGCGCGTCAGATGGCATCCAGGTTCCACCAACGACTCCCATCTCTTGGTCCTTACATCCGAAAATGCTTTTCAGTGAGTCCTGCCCATTTTTTTCATAAATTTTATTAATTTTTTTCATTTATTTTCAATGTTTCCCAAAAAATTGGGCAAAAAATTCATTTTTTCGAATAATAATTGCAAGTTACGAAAAGTATTGTTGTTGTCGCTGCTCTTGAATTATTTGAACTTCGAATCGATGGTTTTCATGAGTAATAATTGTACAGGCTCTACGAGTGCGAATTGGGAAATTCGCCGAAACTCATTAGAACGTGGAAAGTTGGTCCAACGCCTTCGTGTTCGCCCTCGAAGTACATCCCAAACATAGAGTCACTCGGTGAAACTGCAGTAGATTTTGATTTCGCGACTCCAACATTGAAAAGCGAGAACGACGAGAAAAACGGGGCCGGTAAAAATTGCGATTGGAATCAAATCGATTGGCCGATTTGCGTGCTGTGCGGAGATGGTGAAGTCTTGCTCGTCGTTGGAAACATTTTGTCCGGCAAGTGAGTAAAGTTCGACGAGACCAAAAAGAAATAAAAACACTTTGCAGCTCGTGTTTGTTAACGCCAATCACAATCTCATGACAGCCACTTGAAACCCGTCGTTCTGGGATCTCTCACAATGTATCCACCTGCTGATGATAATTATGGCATTGATTCGTGCTCCATCATGTGCATACAAACCACACCTCCGATAGTCGTAATCGCAACTTGCACTGGAAAAATTTATCATGCTGTATTATTGAAGGATTCGTTCCTTTCCGAAGAAACCGAAACACAGGTATGAAATTTTTTGAATTTTTATCGATAAACATGAGGAACAGTCATTAGCAGGAAAAATTTCCCTAATAAAAAAAAAATAAGATGATTCAATATTTTTCTCTTAGAAAAAGAAAGATTTTTTTTTGCTGCCAAAAAAAATGATCAGAATTTTTTTTGGATCTGTGCGAATTTTTAAGTCGCAAAAAATTGGGTAAAAGTTTCACTAGAAATAAGAGCAGAATCGAGACAAAAAAGTGCCAGGTGTATTGTTCGGGTGGCATCTCAAGTTGTAAAAGTCGAAAATCTCGGTTAATGGATTTTAAAAACAATGGCTTTCCAGACGAGATCGGTGTACGGCTCTACGTACAGCCTCCACACACCAGCGGATGCACTTTTCGTGGTCGAATGTGTCGAATTGGAACTCGGTCTTTTGTACACCGAACAGGACAAAAAGTACAGCTGTCCAATTCACTTGCACAGTGACAAAGGCAACAAATCTAGGTTCGTCGAAGAAAAAAATATTAAAAAAATTAAGAAAACCCGGTTTTGGTCAAAAACAAATCGTCCCTTTGGCGCTTGAATTTTTCTCATTTTCGGTTTTCGATGCTTGCAGGTATTTCTGCTCACACAACGCTGGCATCCACGCCATAACATTACCAATGGTGTCGCAGTTCGATGAGTACGTCGGAGCAAGAGACGGTTCGTGAATTCTCAAAAAAAATATAAAAAAATTAAAACTACACGTCACGATGGCAACTCCATTTATTAATTTTTTCATTAAAATTTTTTCTTCTTTTCAGACGAAGCTGATGTACATTTGCCAACTTTTCTGAACCCCTCGAACTCGCAATATCTCGTATGTACACGCACGAAGCACACGGTCACTGAGGAAGCGACGCCAGTTTTTGGTTCTGGGCTGCTGCAACAACCGTGTCCAATTTTAATCGCATTGCTCCATACCGGAGTAGTAATAGATCTCTCCGTAGTGGATCTTGATTATTTACCACGTATCGATACACCAAAACCGATGTTTAGCCCGAGCAAAAGAGTGAGAAAAATTTTAAACTTGACCAGAAAATATTTTTATTCCGAAAAATATTTATTTCGACCTTGACAATTTGAATCAATATTCCCCAATACTGCATGGAAACACATACGCAAAATACGAGCAACAGGCGGAAAACCTCGGGCTTAGAAATTCCAAAAAAATGAATAGAAATAATTAAAAAAAAAAAAATTGGAGGAACAAAATTGCAAAAAAATAGTCCAGATTTTTAACGATTCACGAAAAATGTCGAAAAAATACTTTATGAACAAAATGTTTTGATGCTGCAGCATTATTTCATTTAATTTGTCGTATCGTTTCGATAAAAATCGTCAAAAACGAAACTTTCTCAATAAAAACGCGAAAAAAACGAAATTCTGATGAAAATAATCGACATGGTTTATTTTTCATTGATGCTCCAAAGATAACGAGAGAGCCGTTCGACACGTACATCCGAAATCTGCTGAAACACGATTCCACGTCGCAGCCAATAACGAAATTGGGGATCCGATCGAAACTCACCGCCCAGGAATGCCTCGAGGTATCGTCGAATTGGAATTTATTTAAAGATATCGTGAAAATTGAACAAACTGCCTCAATCATCACGTTTTTTGTGTCGCAGCTTCTCTTTCGAGCTACTTATGTATTTCGTGACCAACATTTCGCACGCCTTGACAAAGTTCGTGGAGAAATAGAGAAAAAGGTACGAGCTCTTAAAGCATTGAAAAATCATCAACTAAAGGAACTTGGCACGTTGATGGAAACGAGAAACGAACTACAAGAAAGGGCTGAATATTTGGCTGAACGTTACGAGGACATTAAGGACACGCAGGTCGAGCTGGCAGCCAGGTAAAATTTCCAAAATCGTTTTGTAGAAAATAAATTCTATAAAAACTTTTATAAAATTCACTTTTTTAGTCCGTTTCCAAAAATCTAAAAATTAATTAATACAAAGCAGAAGGCGAAATTGCAGCGAAAAGAAACAATGTGATAATTACTTTTTTTCCAAATTCGACCAGCAATCCAATTCAACAATTGTATTGTTTACAGAGCGAAGGAAGTACTGAAACTGGTAAATTATAAAGAACCTTCGATGTCGAGTTCCGAACGAGCCGAAGCAGCTGAAATGAAAAATATGGACGACAAAGTTCTGGAGCTCGTAGTACGAATTGGACAATTGAAGAAAAATGCTGAAAGTCAATCGAAACATTTCGAAATGTTCGACAGGACCGAAAAGCACAAGAAATTAGTTTTTAGTGGCAAACAAGAAGAAGCCATTAAGACAAATTTGAGAAAAATGTACGTAAAAATCAGATTCAGAATTTCGGTTACGAACATTCGAATCCACGTGCATTTTTGCTTTCGAAATACATAACAAAAATAAGTTTTACAGGGGCAAAGATATAAGCGAACTGATTTCCCAAGTTAAAGTGCTCGAAGAAGATGTGGACGTTTGAGGAGATCAACGACCAGACGTACAACGTTCAACATTCAGTTTCACATGAAGTTAAAAAAAAAAAAAAAAAAAAAAATCCATTGCCACTTTTTTCCGATCATTTTTTATTTATAATTCCGAGCCGAATAAAATGAGATTCTTTTTTATCCAAACCGAGGATACTCCTTCACTTTTCCGGTGGAAAAACACTCTTCGTGTCTGCGATATCCATTATTGGTCATCGAGTAGTTTACAATAGTAATTAGTAGCCCGAGACAAAGCTTCATCCACCGTATAATAAGGATCGTAATCCAGATGAATCGATGCTCTCGTACGATCGTACAGGATCAATGAGCCCATGTAAGCTACAATACTCCTCGGTGATACCTGTAATGATTTCACATCAATCTTTACCATCTAAAAAAAATATCACAAGAGTCCAAAATTAATGGATGGAATGAGTGAAAAATGAATCAGTTTAGAGAACGACTGAAATCAATTAATATTAATAATTATTATTATCAATTATTATTATTATTAATATTAATATTAAAATTATTATTAATATTAATGATTAATAATTAATATTAATAATATGCCTGAATTAATGAATGAATAAATAAATGAATGAATGAAATGAATAAATAAATTAGAGGAAAATTAGAGGTTCGACACTTTTTTTTTTGAAAGTTTCAAAATGCTGTGCAATTCGTTTTTTGTCTAGCAAGTCAAACAAAATTCTCAGAGAATGAAGGGCTCGTATGGTTTAGCATCTGTGCAAAATGAATAAAATGGACAAATCAATCAATGAATGAAAAAATATGAATAAAATGGATAAATGGAGAGACTAGAATGGATGGAAGAATAGAATTAATAAAATGGAAGAATGTATCGAAGAACGAGTAGAATGAATAAAATGGATGAGTAGAAACAACGAACGAATGAATTGAATGAATTTATAGACGGATGAGAAAAATGAATGAGTGCGATTAATGGATGGACTGGAAAAATGATTGGAATAAAAATTATGGTGAATTCATAAAAGTGAATGAAAAGAATAGTTATGGCATTTACAGGTAATTCGTTAAATAGTCCTGGACATAATTGGGCAGCGATTTCGACGATCCAACCGCAGAAGTAGGAAAATAACGCAGGGATGTTCCAAGACGACGGGCTCACACAATTTTCACTATCTTTCGACATTTTTTGACAAAAACGCAAGACGTCAATAATTGGGGTATCATCGGTGATGTTGATAGGAAGGCCGGCCACTGAATCAGGACTCTTTCTCAGCGTATTTTTCGCACAAATGAAAGCCCATGCTGCATTACCTTTTGGGAAGAAAAAATTTGAGTAATTGAGAAAAGGACGAATGAAACTTTCTCATCCGAGGAGATACGTACCTACGTACGTCATCTGCTGCTTTCCACCAACTCCTGCTAAACGCAAGAGAGAATGTCCACGTTTTTTTCCAACTTTGAGAAATTTTCCGATGAATTTTTCATCCCCCTCGCCATAGAGCAATGAAGGTCTCAATGAGAGCGTATGAAACGTGCCTTTTCCTATTTTTACAAATAAAAATTGACATTCCAGATATTTATGCAATGATAAATTATGGATTTTTATGAAAAATCATAGTTTTACAATTGCTACTATTTCTCTTTTGAATTTTCTACGAAATTCCGAAAAAAAATCATTTTTATTTGGAAAGACAAAGTTTCATCCAATTTTCTCCGATATTTGACACTGAAAAAGAAATCATCACTGTACGTTTTAATATTTCTACTGAATACCGTGTGCCAGAGCTTTCCCATTGGCTAGTAAGACCAATTTCTCAGCTCGAAGTTTGGAAGCCGCATATTCTCCAAAAATCAATTTATCTCCATTTTCGGGTGTACCAATTGTCCTTTCATTGGCATAAATCACGATAGCAATAACTCCACCTTTCCCATAAGATTGCAGCGTGACTTCGGTCGTGCTACAATAAATGAAATTTTTCACACCTTCCTCGATGCACAGTTTCAATAAATTTTCAGTCGCCAATACATTGTTCAAGCAAAGAGCATCTTTGCGAGGGGGAAACTCATAGGCCACGAGAGCTGCGCAGTGAAGAACAACGTTTACGTCTTTAAGGACCGAACGGCAGGACTCCATGTCGACCAAGTCTCTGCAGTAAAATTTCGTTCGTTTAGGACCTTCGATCCTCTCGTCATCGCCTGGTAGCTTATCCAACTCTCGGATTTCTCCGACCGTTTCGTCCATTTGCAAGTGCTTGACGACATGTCGACCCAAAAAACCTCGGGCACCTAATAAGAAAACGATAAAAACCATCGATTTTTGGCAAAAAGAAAAACAACGAAATTCTATACGACAAAGTCACAAACCTGTGACAAGCACAACATCGCCTCGAGACGACTCCATTGCGACTGGAACCGATCGGACCCCTCGAAATTCGCAGACGTGCCAAATTCGTACTTCCGTATTTTATTTATGAAGGAGGAAATCGCTGACTCGGTTTTACGATCAAATAAGAAGACCCACGTAGCAACAGTGTTTTTTTAATAAACTGACCACGATACAAAATTCTACAGTTAAGCATTAAACTTTTTTTCACGAACCGATGGATCGAAGAATTTTTTTTTTCGTTTTACCTCGAAACAGAATTCATTTTCTTACTCTGTATTTTGTTCTATTATATCTTGAAAGAACCACGCTACTTGGTTTAGGCGTCGGTGCATGTTGAGATTCGTTAAAAAAAAAGTTCGCTTGGGTTTTATTCCTTCCAAAGAGAAAATTCAGTTCCATTGATTTTCTCCAAATGTGACACCTAAAAAAACGTTGCCTATCATGACAACCATAGCGTTTCTCTTTATTCAAAATCATTATTTTATTCAGAGAATCTATTCTCGGTGAATTATTTTACAAAAATAATCGTCTTCATTCGTAACTCCGTGTGTTTACACTTTATCATACAATGTAAATTAGAGTTTTCATTCTGTTTGTTAAAATGAGCGACTCAGAGCAATGAAAAACACGGAACTTGTGCAAAGTTGAGGTACAGACTTTGTTGTTTCTGCAATGCACTGGAAATGTTTAACTTACAAGACAAAATTAACGTTTCGAATTGCTTATCGCGATCGCTGAATTTTCACAGTTTCTTAAAATTGTCGATACACGGAACAAATGATGTGGTGACTTCTCTTGCTGCATCCAACGGACATCACATTTTTCTACCAGCAAACAGTTACACAAATTTTCATTCTTCTTTTCAGACCTTGATGCAAATCTATTCGTAACTCAATTCGGGAATACAAAAATCCAATAATTTACCGACTGCACAATGTCACATTTGTGACTTTTTTTCGTCCGGCTAGTTATCGAACGTTCTTTGATTTGACGAGGAAGCAGAGAAGATATTTGACCAAATCTGGTCGGAAAGTTTACTCGGAGGATTGAAAAATTACTGCAGTGCATTCGTTGAATTCTTGATCAAGTGTATTCCGAAAAAATCTCTATGATACAGCCGCCCGCGGAATGCTCAGGTTTCTGGTGGAATCCTGGGATTGTCGGAGCGACAAGAAACAAGCGTTGACGATAATTATTTCAATGTTCGACGAAACTCGCTCGTGATTCACTATTTTGTCTTTCTCTTTTCCCGCGCGACGTTTTTTCCGTGAAATACAAGAAAATTGAGAAGCGACGGACGCAAAAGAATTTGCAAATGACACTCGGATTACGACAATGAGATTCGCTCGAGAGTATAAAAAAGTCGATGATAAAATTGAAGTTTATTTTCGGAGTGAATTTGAGGTGAAATAATATCGAGTGTTAATACGTCGCAAATTCATTGATTCATCGTTATTTTCCACAGCAAAAAGGTAAAAGAAAAATCTCGAGCTCGGAGCAAATAATATATCGAAAAATCAAGTTTCCGTGTATCATAAATTGCTCAGCTCAATGTTGTTGAACTTTCTCGCCATCAGGTGAATTTTGAGTTTGTTACGAACGTCAAGCTCGTATTATGCAACACTAATGCCCGCAGTTTGTAAGTAATTCCTAAGATGGATGGCATTTGGCTCTGGAATCTGACCGAGGAGACCCGGAAGTTGTCCAGGTGGCAATCTGCCCAGACCTTGAGCCAGATGCAAACGTACATCACCGATGGCTGGAAAAATCAAAATATCAATAAAATTGAATGAAAGTTCACAGAAATTTCAATTATTTTAAGTTTGCCATGCAATCGTCTCGTGATTTTTTACAATATCCATATCACCGACGTGCGTGCATTATCTCATGATCGAAAATATTACGAAAAAGAAAAAAAATCTACGAAATCGCAAAAAAAAAAAAAATTTTAAACAAAAAAATAAGAATGGAAAGAAAATGTTGCTGGATTCAATTCACGGCGCGAAAGAAAAAATCATGAAAATTGACATTCTGAGTCCCCCCTCCGTATGGATTGAATGAGTTTACCTTCGAGAGGATCTTTTTTAGGATTTCTAGCGCATATCAATTGACTGTAAGCCGCCTGATAGCCGGAGGATTCGTCGACATCCGGGAACAAACCGTCTTCCGGTAAGATTGTCTCATCACGTGGTAGTTCAAAGAATTCGACCAACGTTGCCAAAAGACGTGGGTAAAAAACATTGTAAGGACTTTCCACCATAGCTGGACAGTCTATCAACAAATTGGACATTCCGACTGCGGCGACTTTGCGCTCGATTTCTCCTGAAACTTTCTGCAAATCTGCCAATATGACACGCTCGACAACCATGCCAAACATCCTGTGAATAGCATGAAAAAAACGCTGTTAGTATTGTACAGAGAGATGTTTCACGATTCCATTAAAAACGAGACCAATTTTTCACTCACTGAGGCTGAATTTCGTCCACTATCGTCACGAGACTCGATGCTCCGTATCTTATCACGTAATAGGCGAAAAATACTATAAGACCTTTGACAAACTTGGTCGTTTTCGTTGACGATAACCTCTGGAATAATAACACGAAGACCTGCTTCATGGATGGATGCAGAACGTTTCTGAAATGAAGAATTTACACCGCTCAATCGTAGGCCACTTTGCGTATCAGAGGGTTGACTTTCGGACGATCCGAAGGACCGCGATCGATAAAAAACAAATTTAATTCATGAAAAACTATTATTTGCATCTCCGAAAACTTTCCAGCAGGAAAATCGTTCATGTTGGTGAATTTTTTAACCAAAAATGAACAAAACTATGTGGCTCTTTGACTTACGGTGGGAAATGTTCAATGATGCTCTGTATTAACAAGAATCCCTCATGATCGTTGGCTTTCGAGGCGATGAGTTTTTGGAAAACACCCAAGAGACCACTGGTCTTGTCCTGAGCGATGATTTGGTGAGATCCATGGCTGACGAAGGCTTGCAGCAGTCGATTCAACGGATGAATATTCGCTTGACGTTCGAAGAGAACGGGAGCGAGTAAACAAGGGAAGAGAGCCATGTACGGTTCCGGAACGTCCGGTCCGGTTTGGAGTTCGAGAAGCAGAGCGAGAATTTGGAACACGTATGGGATAAATTCTGTGAAAATGGAAAGAAAATTTCGCGATTATTCGTCGAGGCCAGAGCAGAAACGTTATTTTGTGAAAAATCCTCAATTCTCTGACCTTGAACGTCCTGTTGTAAGATCACTTGGAAAATGGGGAACAGAGCTTGTTCGAACGAGGCGACAGCCGCTGGATTAGTTTTGCACACGATTCTAATCGACAAGCTCAAAGTTTCGAAAAGATAATGATTGAAATTTGGTCTACTGGGATTCCTCGAGACAATGGTTAATTTTTCCGTCAATTTTGGCAGCAGATCACCGAGATACGGGACGACACTGTCCTTCAGAGTACCGAAACTTCGCATAATCCCTTTCATCGCATATTCGTTTTCCTCAGAGCCAGGTATTTCGAGAATTGCGAATAATCCTTTCAGCAAATCTGCAGCCAACGGCGTCAGCTCCTCGCCTTTAACCCTGTGCAAATAAAAACAGAGTGCATAAACGTTACGAGCTATTTTTTTACACAAACACAACTTCGTAATCTATCGCAAAAATAAACTCACATCGGCACGTTGTTCGGATCCTTCAATGCAAGAATCTTCTCGATCGCACAAGCAGCGTAACTGTGCACAACCGTACTTGTCGCTGATAAATGTCTGATTAGGTGAGGAATGCTCCCAACAACCAACTCCCGCGGCAATACCGAACGGAAGGACATTACGAACTTTATGGAATCCGCTTTCAACACAGGAAATTCGTTGACTGGAAAGAAAGAGAAAATTCATTCCTAGAGGACAAAATTTCGGTGCATATTCCACCGGTAAACAAAGAGCCTAGAAAACTCGATGGGGAATCTTGAAACGATAATGACGATAAAAATGATAATGAAAAAATGACGTTGGCGGAAGGTCCTGCCGAAGATTGGCCAGGAAAAACTCGATTTATTTAGGTGCAACTACGAACCATCAGGCTTGACGAGTTCCGGCTCAATATGCTGCACAGCGAATGTCGGAAGTGATACAAATTCGTTGCTTTGTGTGACACCGTGTTTCTGCGTTTGACCTTTGTTCGCGCTGCTCGTCACGAGGTATATCGCGGCGTCTTTTTTCCGCCAGTTTTCCGCTGGCTTGGCAGCGTACTCGGACAACCTCAACTGAAATGAATTAAACACTCAAACATCGTATAACTTGAATTCTACAATTCCGAAGAATTCTTTGAGCCCATAAACTCCGATCAACCTCTGGAAGTCTTGATCGACGCCACTGCGATTTTTACGTGAACCGCTAAATGCACGAATTAAATGTGGCGAAATGTGGCGAAATAAAATTTATTCTCAGCGTGGCTCGTCGATAAAGAAAAATATTTTCGAGCAAACGAGTCATCACGTAGATTTTTTCTGAACATTATCGTTCGACTGTTAATGTCAAAGTGTTGAATTGGTGAAAAATATGACAAACAAATTAGCATTAAAAAAAAAAATCTACAAATATCGTTGTAAATTCCGGAATTAATTAAATTCAATGTGCTGCATGGTAATTAACCCTCCAAGTACACACCTCTTATAAATGCACATTCGGTCAACCTGACCCAAAGCATTCTTCAAATCTCAGTATTTCGGTAAATATGCATTGTTTTGTGAAAAAATTTTTTAGTCAATGATCCAAATTTTCTGGCCCTGAATTGATTTTCTGACGAAAACGCAAATTAAGTTCTAAAACGTTCGCGGCTATTGAATGCCAAAAAATTGGTGACAGAAAATTGTTGGGATTAAAATGGCCCAATGTGTACTCAAAAGGTTAATTAAAAAACAAACCGATTATTCATTTGGAAAATCTCGAAGAAAATGGGCCATCGGGTCATTGGTCGACGTTCTCGCAATGTATCCTTTTTAAAAATGTTTTACATCGACAAGCTATGCATTCAACTCAAGATAAAACCTTCGACAAAATTAATAAAATGTGTTTTTGTTGTTGAGCTCCAAAGATTATAGAATTAGCGAACAACTCGAGGATCATTAGAAAATCATTTCCACTTTGTGAGACTCAGTCAGTGTGGGAAATTAAGAGAAGGCAACGGACATGAGTCAGAGCTCGTAAGATTTCTTGTCACTTCTTCGAGATGGAGCAGCTCAAATGGCACTCGAGCGTGGTCATTCAAATCGTGAGAGTATCATTTTTTTCGTCCATGATGTCACGAGCCGGAGCGATGTAATTTTTTTTCTACGTACGAATTCTGACGGTTTCGAAGTGAACAACAGTTTTATAGTGCCTAAAAAATTACCATGACGTAGTGGCCGAGAATATCCATTATCTTGGCTCCGAAATATTTGGCCAGAACTTTGACGAGATCGCAAGCGGCTCGGCGTCTGGTATCAACATCACTGCCTTCGATATCGCGTCTAATGTATTCTTCCGGGTTGTCCTCGAACAATTCATTGTCAGATTCTGAAAAAAAAATCAAAGTTACGCTTTTTCGAAAAAAATCGAATGTTGTAATTTTTTGAGGAAGGGAGCAAATTTTGAGTTCCGGGTCAAATTGACCCAATGTATGAAGGCATCGGTAAAATTAGAGATTTTACGAAAATCCTCGAATTTCTAATTTCTACGATATTTTATACATTTTTCCGGATTTTGTACCTCGAAATTCGACGTTCGGGGTGATGAGATTATCACAAATACTCCGCAGCGTTTCCGGTTTTTCAAACAAATGCCGATACTGATCGCGGTCGGCGACCGTCACCAAAAATTGCAACGCGTTCGACACGAGCTGCAAAATAAATTCAAAGTTTTCCAGTGAATTTCGAACAGGAGAAATTTCAGGCTTAAAAATTACAAATTATTAGAGAGTGAAATTTTATGCTTACAGCATCGAACTTGGGTTGTTGGTTGGTTCCGTTTAGCAGTGCCCAAATTGCTTCTAGAAACTGTGGCACATATTTCCGAAACTCTTCGTCATACTTCTGAGCATAGAGAACGATGTTGTCGCATACTTGAGACTTGAGCTGTTCGATTATTCCAGGTTCTTCGTCGTCCTGCCAAAAAAGGATATAAAGAAGAATGGATCAGCGGTAGTTCGAGCATCAACCAAACTTTCATAAATACCATGTTGAAGTTCGCATCATTGAAATGCAACGAAAACTGATCATTGTTTGAGGCAGAGTGCCAAATTTTCGGAAAATTTCTATCAAAAATAGTGAGGCAGACTTTTAGCCATTCGTAAGCAGAATTTACTAAAAAAAATGGAGAATGTGGATTAATTTTGAAAATGATGGTTGAAAAATACATTTTTCGGTTTTTTCCAACCATGCAAACGTCAGTAGCGTTTGATAAATTGCTGTCAAAAACTCGTTGAGAAAATGAATTTTCATTGATATTCATAAAATGTCTCACCGTCGTCCGCAAAGCCGGAACTTCCGCTGTAAGTAGAGTGTGGAAACTCGTCATCCATACGTCCATGTTGTCTTCGAAAAATTCTGGCAAATCCTACGAACGTTCGGACGATATAAAAAAATGAAACTACAAGGTAGAAAAGTGCCACGAGTCTGATTATTGCCAGAGTACTCACTTGGAAATTGAGGGAGTAGAAGACTTTGCAAAGTATGACAAGAGAATTGTAAATAACTTTGAGAGCTTCGGGGTTGTTGGCGTGAACTTGGGTGAGATTCATCGTAGCCTGTGAACAAGGAATCCAATATAATTCATTCTCACATCAGTTTTTAACGATGGAACATCAAAGAAAATGCAAAATTTCTTTTACCAAGAAGAGATCGGTCAGAGGTTTGGCAAACTTGTCCAAAACGAATTTTATTTCTGTCCACAAAGTCTGGCTTTTGAACTCGTAGCGATATCTCTTGAAGAGCGAGTGTGCTGTATGCAAGACGCCGTTGATAACATGAAAATCTCCAGTGTTGAACTTTTCCACCATCTGATCGATCAAGTCCAGCCATTTTGTGGGAAAATCGTGTTTTCCGATGATAGACACAGCGTCCGACAGTTGCTTCTGTATCGAATCCGGCGAGTGCAACATCAGGTTGACGATCAACTTTTTAATGGCGTCTCGGTCTGCCGCATGAATTCGATCGACTCCATCTTCGTCCTGCGGAGGAAAAACAAGTGAAAAAAATATTTATCGTCCCGTCAAGGTAATGTAGTGACTGTGTGAGCTGTGCGATAGATTCCCAGGAGACGATACAAGAAAAAAAATTGTACCATCGTCTCCGAGAGAAAAGACGCAGAATTTATATTTTTCGGTGCCGCCTAAAACGCGTGAGGATTTTTTTCCAGCGATATTTCACGACTATGGCTTTCATGCGACTTACCACTTTCCAATTTCTCTTGATATAATTTTTAAAAGCGATGGCTCCTGCTATTCTTATTGTTATGTCGATCTCCACTTTCTCCACCAGATGCAACAATATTGCCGGATAATTCTGGTTCACTTCGATCGACTCCAAAAACTTTTCAGCTAGAACAAACCGTTTTATATTATTTCGAAGGTTTTCGGGGTGTAGAATTTTTTTTTCTCAAGGCTTACGATTCTAAGGTCCCATTTAATGTCACGTGAAACTATTGTCAATTTGAAATAGCTAGGGAAAAGCTTATTTACTCTGAAACTAAAATTTATCGACTTTTTGCAAGAAAAATGAAAAAAAAAATTCATAAACACTTGCATGGAAAATTGAGCATTTTCGTAGAAATGGAAAAATTCATGATTAAATGTATCATGAAAACCAACTTTGTTAACAATGTCTGTAGAATTTTGAGAAAACAATGAAGTGAATGCACACAGCAAAAACAATGGAAAAGAAATTCCACAAATTTGGATATTTCCCGTGAAAATTTGGGCGGCAATCGATCTATTATGTTGGCGGAAAAAGAATGATCTGTAAAGTTGGCGATGTCATTATTTCGAGATTTGAAAAGCTCGAAGCATTTGGCTTGTCTGATGAATCGCGACGTACGGAATTGTTGAAAAATCTTGCGATTTTTGGGGTAACGTTACACAGCAAATGAAGAAAAGACGATTTTGTTTTATAGGTTAAACTCACCCGGTCGCCTGACATCTACAGCGGGATTGAGGGTTGCTTTGAGATATTCGCTAAGCGTGACCAAATTATCACCCTCGAGCTCCATATTGGATTAATGATAATAAAAACACCAACGAAAATCACGTGAAATATCGAGCTCAAGAAAGAAATTAATTGCTGCCGTTTTTTTGTGTATAGCCAAACGGAATTCTTGGACACCAGCGGGCTAGCCGGCTTCTGTGAATTGAATTTTACGATTCCCAATAACCCGGCGCGCCACCGCGACTGTACTAACCAAAGTGAAGACGTAAAAAGGTAAAATTACGGTAAGCGTACCACACCATGGTAAAGTAACCAATTTCAAGGCCTTAGCCGTTTGACCGCGTTTACTTGACTATTACGATCATTTGTTTAACATGCCTCGGCATATTCAAATATTCAATTGTCATAAAAAAACGGCGACAACATCGCGACATTCGAAATTTCAAGATCAAGTTCGCAGTGAGTCGACGCAATGAGTGCGAATGGAATAAAAGGAAAAAATACTATGAGCCCGTCGTTACCTGCACGATAGTCCGCTTTTCGCTCGTTTCCAAACAGTGGGTAAGCGACCCTCAAGGTAATCAGTCGGTCGGTAAAAATCCCGTTCGACGTAAATTTCCAAGAGGCTCCCTAATCATTCATGAGTTCAGGAAAATAAAAATAATAACAAAAAACGTTCTCGTTTATCACAAGAGAATAAGAAAAACTTTCATTTCTCGCATGGCCCTTTACAGAAAAATCTTCGTATGCGCTCGGAGCGGCGATAAACGTCAAATCGCCTCAATTTCTCTTTTTCCTCATTTATTATCAAAGCCGAATATTTTTTATTGTGGGCATCAAAATGGAACGATACATTTTATACAGTTCGTGATACACATGAGTATTGAAAAGGCACAATTCATTATTATTGTTTATTCTCAAGATACGCGATCTCGTTGACCTTTTGCTTGACCTTCAACTTCAAAACTTCGATATTTTCTTCAGCTGATTTAGTAGCACGAAGTAAAGCCGACTTCTGAGATCTGAATCGTCGATTGAAAATAAAAATTGACAATAATTACAAAAAATCCGCAAAATAAAAAATAAACGAAATATCGTGAGAATAATTAAACGTGGGATAATAAAATTTACATCGCTTTCCTGGCGTTGTTCAAATCTGTTAAGAGAATTGCTCGTTCATTTGTGCTCGAGCCGACCAATCCATATTTAACTTTCAGAGCCTCCATGTCTTTTTCGATATTGTCGATCTTATTGCGAATGATTTTGAAATTACGACGATACCCTTCAATTTCTTGCATCAAACAATTCGAACTCTATAACATCAAAATAAACAAAAAATCGTGACCCATCGTTTCGACATTCACCCATTTTGCCTTCCAAAAATTCTACGTCTTGACCCTAGGATTATAAACCAGGGTATCCACCCCAGGGGTCAATCTGACCCAAGGAGTTTTTTAAATCGTTGTATTCCGGAAAATGTGCATTTTTCATTTTATTTTTCGTAGAGAATTTCGTACCGAATTTATTTTTTTACGAAAACGAAAATCAAATGCCAAAATATTCGTTGCCGTTAATTTTCGAACTAGGTCGGCACTAGAGAATTTTTGGGGTCAAAACGACCCAGTGTACACTTGAAGGGTTTTTTTTCAGCACTTATAGGTATTTAAATCGATTTTCCACCAACTAAAATTCCATGTAATTAAATATCCTCTGCAGCATTCTCCTTGGCGAGGAAAAACGAAAAAATGCATATACTTTTAAGTCAGATTACTACTTTTGTAACGATTTTGCGAACAAGAAACTCGTGAGATAAATATTTACCCTGGTTTCTAGTTTAAAGGTATAAAAAAGTGCGTTCGTGGTTCTAGGGTTAGTTCCCATTCATTTCGTTATCGAAAAACGACAAGACGATCGAGAACTGCATCAGAATTGAAAATAAAATCTTTTTTCGTCAGAAATCATTAATTTTCGTTAAAATCTGACTCGGACTTGAGAGTAAAACTGAAAAAATCAGAGTTCAGTGAAAAAATTCAAAGTTTCGTTAATTATTTGCCACTTACGTATTCAAGGTGCCCGTTGGTGAATAAGTTTGAATACTTTTGTGTTTCTTCTTCGAAATCTTTCCTGAAACGAGTATGGTTGATATAAATTCATCGAGTCGATTATTTACGAAGTAAACGTTACAAGTTTTTCGGTGCCGATGTTTCAAATCGTTATTCGAAAAAGCGCAAAATTTTGGGGAAAAAATATTTTTGGGTCTCTGAGACCCTGTGTGGGCAAGGTGAGCATTGAATCTCCATTTTCCATTATTGGTGTTGTTATTGTTTTGTTATATTTACCAGAACTGGGCAGCCTCCTCTTTGTTCCGTAATTTATACGTTTCAAGGTCGTTGAGGGACTTGTGGCTCTCTTCGGATTTGCTGACAACTTCGCTTTGCAGGTGATCGATTTCGTCCTGCAATTTTTTAACGTCCAGCTCCAATTTCGAATTGCGTCTGTCCAGAGCTGCATTTCTTATTCTCCATTTTCGTTTAGACTCTTGAGCAGCTTCAAGATTTTCTTTCAATTTGGAATCCTGTCGAAAAAAATTATGCGAAGAATTGAGACGAAATAAGTGTCACCGCGAGCTTGGAACATTCGTGAGTTTTTCTGCTTCCGCACTTCCTGCATCAACGCGTCGAGTGCTGCTCTCGTTGTATTTTGATTCCGGTTGTCCTCGTGATTGTTATCGGTATTTTCACGCTCCGTGACTTTCACATTTCGATTCTCTGTCGGTTCCTCCATTATCGAAGTGTTTGAGTTCGCGACTTCCAAAAAAAAATGTCACCCCTTTCGATTCAACGAACTCCGCAGGCTTGCGAAAATGTAAACAAATGTTCCGCTTGGTCAATCTGACCACAACTATTCAAGGCCGAAAGTTTCGTTCTCTTTGAACATTTTTCTGCGTCTGTCCTTCTCGAAACGTTGACAACATAGAGCCGAATCATTCTTAACCCCTGCGACCGATCGGTGGCGCCACTCAATGGAAATCGTTGATTTTTATTACCAATGAACTTCACCTTTCTTTCTGTCCTTACACGCCTCTCGTCTTTTTTCTTGATTTCGAAACGGCGCTTCATATTCGTATCGGAAGCAAATGGCCATCGTAAACTTATTACTATTGGAATACTTCGAGTAATTATGTTAATTGTGTCTGTCCGTATATCTGTATGAGAGTCATTTTTGCGAACTCGGAAGTTCATTCGTACGTGCGAAGCCTGTACGAAACCGAGCGAAATAAACACTTGGGGAAAAAAGAGGTTAACGTCCGTTCAAATAAACCCTTTCGCTAAACAAAACGAAAGATGCAGAATGTGACGACTGAAAATGACCGCGCGATCGATTTTCCTTCGAATCTTGGGTTATTTACGGCAATTTCATTGTTTTTTTTCTCAACTTTCATTCGGCGAATAACAGTTTTTTTAAATTTTTTTCTCGGCTCAAGCTTCTCATCGTGAAAATTGGCATCTTACGTAATCGGTGGTTGTAAAGAATAAAAATATTGAAATACGTCGCGATGAATTAATTTATTGATTGCTGTGAATCTCGAATACTGAATTGACTTTGGTCAATCCGAGCAGTGACCGTGAAGCCTCCGGCCCATGCAATCATATATATATATATGGATATATTTTTTCGTTCGATCGTCACGATTTTTGGATATAAAAAAAGAAAACGAAATTCTGCCCACTCGATGATATTGACCCATGAGGAATGAGCACTCGAAGACACGCCTACCAACGACGATTAGGCTGAATACGAATATTTTTATTGAACACATGCAAGCTTAGCTTGGAAAATGTCGCATATACGATATTCCGACTTGACTGTACCACCAGTATCGTGCCTTCGAAACTTTCGGGGTTTGACTCCTCATTTTCGACATTGCAAAACGGTTTTTTCATCACGAGCAAAAACAATGATCACGCTCACGTAAAAAGTTAGCGTGGGGCACGCTCCTCGGAACTGAACTATAAAGATAGAATTCCGTAATACCGGAAAAGTTAGTAATTTCGTAAGAAAATTCTAATGGTAGAAAAATAAACAAATTCGCTCATGATCCGCTCATAAATACGTGAAAGATTTTTGTAAATTTACTCCCCGCGTAGGCTCAAACTTGTTTTGTTTTATTTCAATCGTTCGAATATATAGTACCGGCAATTCGGGGTGAGTTCGAATGACGTGATCGGTACCCTTGAGGGAAGAATCATAATAGAAAACACGTGCGAAAGTTCGGGGGAAATTGTGGTGTTCAAAAATAACTGTCACACCTGAAATCGCGATGCAAATCATACGGCTATTGTACCATATCTGTCAAACAAACGATGGATACAGAGAAGCATGAAGGTGGTTGTGGCGGCGGTACAAATATGAAAATTTTCTTATAGCCTCCAGACGATATCTAAGAGCCTGCGGCAGCGGTGTATTTGCGTCATCGATTGCGAGGGAACGCGCATAAAACAACAAACGATCGTAAATGAGTGACTCCTAGCGGAGACTCTCAGAATTGCGGGTCCCCAAGCGTCGTTCAGACACAAGAATAACGCTCACTCGTGTGCACACATTTGCATATATATTTTAACAACAGAAATATAAATGACGGTTATTATTGAATAAACGATAATCCAAGCATCCGAAAATAGATGGGTTTATAAGAGAAGTATTAAAAACCCCTGCAGCGATAAACTCCGACTAGCTCCAAATAATGAGGTTATACCTCCACTTGAAAACATAAATAAATCGAGACTAAAAAAAAAATGCTCTAAACATTGTTTTATTCAAAAATTCCCATTTTACTGAAAGAACCACAGAATTTTGAGAATTATTATTAAAATTTTGAGTTTTCAATAAAAATACAATCACGATTTTTAATCCAGCGCGCGGGGAATAGAAACGAGAGTTTTTCTCTGCCAAATGGCAAAGCGTTTCGTAAGTTTTGAAGGAAGATTAGGATGTGGCCAACAGACGTGCTGGAGGAGCGTCTGGGCCAGGCGTGGAGTTCCGGTAGCGGAGAAGGAGAAAAAAAGTTTAAGGAAAGGGGGGAAAGGAGCGTAAGCCCATCAGGGTGCGTGGGCTTTCCTCTTATGTGGTTATCCGCGTACGTGGGCCTTGTCGTTTGTGTATATGATCATCAGTAGAGTATATAGACATAGATATAAAAATATACACCGTGTTTTTCTGTTCGTGCTGCACGGCGAGGCTCCATCGCGTGTCGCCTGTGCCATTAGCTCAAGCGCGCGCGAGTAGCATCAGCATCGTTTTTCAGTCAGTCGTCGTGCGTGTCTCGTGCGGCTAGCACACAACCGATACGTCACAGAATCGCGCTTGCATCGTCACTCCCGGTTTTCCGTCTCCTTGTTATTTTTTTCAACCTTAAACTACAAGTACGACAATTTTTTCTAGGAACTGCTTCGAAAAGTGACCACAGTGTTTCACACTTTGACTGTTTGTTTCAAACTTCAAGTGCATCATAAAAACATTGGACACAATTTTTTACGAACCGGCGTGTGTACGACAAAAGTTGAACTCTTATTCGGTACCGTGAAGATACATGCGCGTTTTTAAATTCGTTCTTCGAATCTGTAACGGTAAGTCTTCGATGTTTTCCAATCAGAGTTCGATTTAGAATCGATACTTCGAGTAGCGATATTCTCACTTTGACCCTGTGTTCCCACACTGGATAATTATATGACCCGGTACAATTTTTGGCCTCAAAGTTTTCGAGGATTCTCGACGTTGTTCACCGGACTAACTGGTTTTCGGGCAAGTCACGTGTTTCGCTGTATTTTTGGAAAATCTCGTCGAACGACCATCTTTCCGGAATATAACATGAAAATTCATAAGAAATGATGATTTTTTAAAATAAAGGGCTGCTTTTCCAAGAGTCGAAGTTTTCAATCATTTTTCAAACATTTGAACCCAATGTTTACCGAGTTTTGAAAGTGCATGCGCATTTAGGAATTCTCGGAATTTAGTTTCGATTCTTTTGACATAATTCGATCAATGGCTTGCTGTTGACAGTCGGACGAAGTTTGCTCTGGCTCGAATTGACCCGGTGTGTTACAGCGGCCAAATTTAAGCGTATCAACGGCCACAATCCCGGAAATATATAACACTAGACATATCCTCAATACGCTTTGTCAAAAAAATCATAAAAATACACCTTTCAAACGGCGATTCGACGCAGTGAAAAAAACACACGAATAATTTGTTTTTTTTTTCTTCGATTTAAGGACAGTGATCATTCTTTCGTTCGGGAAATTCCTTTCATATTAAAACTATTTCTTTTCTCATATACGATAGCGTAAAAAAATGAACATGGATGAATAACAACCGAACTCGCGACAGACCGTGTCAATGCAACTTCGATGAGTCAATGCCTTTGATCGTTTGCAAGTCAAATTATATGATGATGAGACATGAGAAATAATATTCCCCATGAAAAAATTCATTGCTTCGATCTATCGACAAAAACAAATGGAGTTTCGTAAGTTTTTATCTGAAAATTAGACACTTCAAATTTCAAGGTCGTCGTCTCTCGGTATATACGGTGTATCATTCGATTTCGTACCATGAATGTCGAATGAATAATTCGACAATAATCATAGGAATCTTTTTCGATAATTCATGTTGCGTTTATACAGAAACAAGTTTTTTTCGCTTACACACACGGATTTAGTCTTTACGTTTCATTTTTATTGCGGTGTCGAATCATTTTTTTTTCGCGACTACGCAAGCATTGAAAAAGGTTAGGTTTCTTCGTCCGTCTGAGTTCGTATGCGTCACATTGTTTAGTGACATCTATCGCGTCAGTTATCCTAAAATATTAAGGACAGAAATCAAAGTTTCATTTTCGTTTCTATCCATACGACGAAAATTACTCTTATGCGCTAGAAAAAATCATTTTTGCGGCAAATATCAATGTATTTACATGGGCCCCCGTAATTTTAGTAACTCGTCCCGTTTTTATTTTTACTCCTATTTATTTTTTCACTTCGGTACAAAAATTCATTCGCATGCTATGAATAAATGAATAAATATACAAATAAACAGTTGAACAAATAATTGAATGAATAATTAAAGAAATAATTGAATAAATAATTGGAAGAATACTTGAATCAATAATTAAATAAGTAATTGAATAAATAATTTAATAAATAATTCAATAAATAATTCAGCAAATAATTCAACAAATAATTAATTAGATGATCAAATAAATAAATAAACAAATCAACTAATGAGTGGATGATAAAATAAATAATTCGATGAATAATCAAATAAATAATGAAATAATTAATTCAAAAAATTAATAAATTGATGTGGAAATAAAAACATTGTTCCTGAAAGGGGTAAGGACCCCAACCCTCATCCCCTAGGCCACTGCTGTCTCCCTATTGTTCCTGGAAGGATTAAATCTTAGTTTCAAAATGAATCGTGGACAGAATGATAGTAAGGGAAAAAAAAACTGTTAAGTAGCCAAACGATACACTTTTCATTTGGCAATTTGAAGTTCGACCAATCCGTACACGAATGGTCAGAAAACTTGAAATAAAGACAAATATGAGAGCATAAAAAACCATAAGATGCTCCGTTCTTTGGCTGCCCTTAACTTTTGCCAAAGTCGATGGTGACGAAGCATCCGGAAAAAACGACCCAGACCTATAGGAAGAATGACGCACAATGACATATAAATTGCAACGACGATTGTTCGTTCCCCTTTGATGGGGAATTCGGTCGAATAATTCGGAATCCTAACAAAGACCGTGAATTCCCAGTAAATTTGTGTGATTGCTTCGTCCCTATCTTATCTGCGTTCTTATCAGAACGAACAATCTTCGTCACTCTTTTTACTAAATGTGCGGACGACGCGTGTTCCAATGTGTAGTTGATTTTTACGTTTATAGACGTTTTGTTTATTATCGACAACATTCGTATCTTCTATAGCGATAATGATCGTTTATACCGACAGGTATTTTAGAAAATAAAAACGAGTGCAGGCTCGACACATTTCGATCGATTTTTTCCACGACCAACGGCATCGAAACGGTTTGTAGGTCAGTCACGTCGTTTAAAATTGTATCAATCGATTCATTTCTACAGTTGAATTTTCCCTGAAGCCGACGACGTCTTGTCAAAAATAATTCGGCCGGAAAAAGCCTCGAAAAAATTGCCCTTCATTTTTTCAATAAATTTTCGAGTTTTTTGGACTTCGTTTGTCTTTGAAGTCCACTCGCTCGTTTCAACACTCGAGTCAATGTCAGTCCAAATATTTGCCGAGCCATTTACGCCTGTCCGTGCCGCACATCGTTGATTCATTGTTGAGTCGTTTTTTGTGTCAATGAAAATTAATTATCTATGAAGATTCGAAGACTATGCCATTAAATTGCGAATTAGTGATCCGTATTTTTTGTTTTTTCATTTTTGTAAAATTGTTTTTAAATTGTTCAAAAATTTTTTTTCAATGAGATTTTTTTTTTTATTTGAAAAAAAAAAATTCAATAATATATATATATATATATTTTTTTTTAATTTTTCGAAAATTTTTAAATTTTAATAATTTAAAAAAAATTTTGTTTGTTTGAGAGAATCGTCGAAACACTCCGAGGATATAAAAAAGGCAAAGCTGTAAAAAAAAGGGATCCGCATGATAAATTCACAAGGCTCGTCGGCGCGAATCAACTTCGGAGAAACAAAATAATGACGCGAATATAATCGTTTTAATCTTAATTGACCGAGTGCGAGTGAGTCTGGGCCGCAACAAGAAATTACCTCTGGACCTTATTGCGTGAACAAAACAAACGTCGAGCACTTTATTCAATTTCCGGAAGAATTCGCCAAAATTGGCGCCGGAACAACGACACATTTATCCGTCGCGCTATGAAATGTGGAGGCTGCACGAAGAATCTCACGCGTTTCCAGAACCTATACACCAACTTGTCCACGTATCCACTACTGGCAAACTGCGGGGCGTGGACCACAGGAAGTAACGCGTAAACTAACGTAAATAATGCCCTTCTCGCTCGCCAGCACTCGATGGATATTCAACACGCCATTTCCCACTTTTTTTTACCCAAATTTCTCGATCTCAAATTTTTTTGTTTGAAAATACCAAAATTTTTCGCATCTCAATAATATAGATTTTGCTGACGGTCTCTGAAAACGAAAGAATTCTCGTTATGTAAGTGGTCTATGTGTTGACAAGCCCCAGAGAAATCGAACATGGTTTTGGAAAAAAAAAACAAATTTTTATCAAAAAATAGTTTCCTTGACCCTGGTTTGGAAATTATTGACCGTGTTCCTGAAATAAATTGGTTTTTCAGTCGATAGGTCCGTAAGAATCTCGTCAAGCCAATGAAAAATTGAGTTTTCATATAAATATTTGATAATTAATTATTTTCCAAGAAAAACATTATGTACGGAAATTTAACTCCGAAAAATAATCTAAATACGACTCGGAACAAATTCTAGGATTTGAATTCTATTCGGGGGCCAAATGTTAATGACGTTGGTGTTGGCATCGTTGGAATGCAACGAAATTTGTTTTGTTCTTTGCCAAAGTCCATTATCCATATTCAGCATTAAATTGCAATTATAAAACGATCGGTTTTTCGATCGAAAAAAAAATCGACTCAAAAAATTTGAATCGTTTCCAAAATTGAACAAATTATTAATAAAAATCAATATTTTTTGTTGCATTCCAACGTTGCAAACTTCAATGTCATAAATGTTGAATGGCCCAATGTTGTGCTGGGAGTCAAATAAAAATTCGATAAATTAATATTTGGGCCTCATGACGTAGAAAATCGTTTTCGTTGTGTCCATTTTTATTTGAATTTATTCAATGGAGTTAATGGAAAGCGAAACGGCGCGAAATATCCTCGAGGCTCGGAAATAATTCCCTCCGCTATGAAACAGGACGGAACGCTGATAAAAAATGACAACCGCGTTCGTTCTACCGCTTTCTTTTTATCCTGTAACTTGCCACATTCGTAAGAGGATATGACAACGCCTCTAGTACGATTTACTGCGTTTATTCGTTCCATTACAATTTTCAGCCTTTTCGTCAGCATCGTAATCGATTAAGATTTTCCTTAACAAAATATTCAATTTTTCGTAAATGTTTCCATGAATATTGGCGAAAATTCAGATCGATAAACCTCGATCGATTATGCAGAACCGATCTGTGTAAGTAACGAGGATGGATGACAATAATGACGAGTCGACAATCTGATTCTCGACATTCTATCTCCACATATTTTCTTCGTTATCCTCGCGAGAAACGAATCTCAGAATTAATCGTCTCCAAGAACGTTGACAATAACTTTTATTTAAATAATCGACATTGTTCCGAGAGAAATCCCAGATCCGAATTGAAAGGCTCATCGGCAAAGAACCGGAAATTTAATCGTCGTTGATTTCATCAAAATCACGAAGCACTGTCCTCGGTTCGCTGGAAAATTTCAATCAATCGATAAAAACGATCTGGAGAATCATTTTTTTCGGTCAAATTGCGATTTCCATAAATATCATCGGGATCAATCATAACATTACGATTATATCGGCATAAAAAGTCCCCGTGGGTGATCAGAGGTTTTCGATTTTCTTGCACTAATTTTATCAACTCATTTATTTTATTTTTCCTGTGAGCGAGCTAAAAAGTACGAGATGAAAAAAATAATGTATTAAGGACTAGTCAGAGGGTGCGGTTTTGTCGTATAATGTACTGTAAACACAACGACACACCCTTAAAGATACGACCTACGCGCTAGCCACCCACATTGCCAGTAGTTACAAAAGTTTCTATACGAACTCCTCCGTCTCTTATTCATGCAATAAAGTATTATTCGTAAACGTTGCTAGTTTGTGCCGATTCCCTCGTCCGCTGTTTCCGTACCGGGGGACTTGCACGCGGTGTCCTGAACGTTGAAACTTTCCATTTACAGATAAGAGCCCAGTTCCGAAATTGTTGAGACGCTTTATCAGTTAATCAGTCCTCGAATCTCCTGTTGGCAATTTTTTTCGATGCAATCAATTTCTAGAAAATAATTAAAGTTACACGATCGACCCTCGTCCGCAGGAAAATGAAATTTATTTTTTCTATGAAAGTAAATCGACAAGAATGTAAAAAAAAAAAATATAATTTTCAATTCACCGAAATCAGCCTCGTCATTTCTTTCTGTATGATCGCATTATCGCAATCAGGAGCTTGGGCACGACTTTTCCGACTCCCTGTACATCGTCTAGGTTAGCGAGAGTTCAATGCAACGTCGAGATGCATTTTTCTCATTTGGAAAAAACTCCAGCACGCAGAGGCGTAGGGCAGTATCTTCTCATTGATATCCCTAGCACTTCCGGTCTCGATGTATTCCATACGTTACCTAATGCAGAAAGTTCAAACTGTTTTCATAATTATTTACAAATTTGTGCAGTTCGTAGTACACGTTGCAATTCGTGATTATCGAAGAGGCAAACAAATGAGAAAAGGCACTGAAGCTCGTAACCTGTTAGGGTCCAACGAAAAATACGTTTTTGTGGTTAATTCGTTGTTCAATTAAAAAAAAACCATGACAATTGTCGTACCGATTTCCTCTTTGGAGCCTAAGAAGAGCTCGTTATCTTGTTGAAGTTTGCATTGTTGGAATGCAACGAAATTCATTTTTTCCTTTGCCAAACACCATTATTTATATTCAGAATTAAATTGCGATTATAAAACGATCGGTTTTTGGCCCCCAAAAAAAATATCGGCTCGAAAAATTTGGATGATCTTCAAAATTGAAAAAATTATCAATAAAAATCAATATTTTTCGTTGCATTTCAACGTTGCAAACTCCAGCGTCATAGATTATTTTATTGTCCTGACTAAATATTGAATAAGAATATTGATATTTTTCCGATAAGAAAAAACGGAATTCTGTTGCATTCCAACGATGCAAACTTCAACATCGTCGAGAATCTTTCGATCTCGTTGTTTTGAAATTCTGGTTTTAGTGACATTTTAACTTCCTGATCGTTTAAGGTTTCTCGATATTCCGTAATGTACGACGAGCAACGATTCTTCGACGTCACTACAATTTTTTGTTTCTGTGATGACACAAAATTCTCAATAAGCCGCGCAATTATGCGTCAAATTAGTTCAGAAATGTAAAAAAAACACAAAATGGCCTCGTTAAATCGTCCTTAAGGATGGGAACGAAGATTGGAGAGATAAGAATAAAACAGTGTCGTTAAGAAGTCATTTAGAAAGTCTTTCGAGCTCCCTTTTAATTGGAAACAATTATAAGAATGAAAGATTCTAAACTTTCGAGCATCGCGGTCGAATGATAAGCTCTGACTATTTTTCTTAATTCATTGCCGTTGTTGGGATCGAATGACGGTATAGAAAATAGACGCAGGACAATTACCGGTGTGGAAATGACCTTGTCAGGCATGCGGACGGAATATTTGAGCCATCGTCGGTTTCAAGTAGCAAACTCATCCACACGAGAGTCTAAACGCACATTATGTCTATCGAATAACGAAGCTCGAAGTGATAAGCACCTGCGACGTATCCGAAGAATTACAAGAATGTCAACATCGCCATGCCAACGTTAATCATCCAAGTATTTACTGACATAATCACAAGGTTCGTAAACACGGATGCACCGACGTGATAGACGGAAAACTGTCAAGTATCCCGTCACGTTATCAATGCCAATTATTATCAAAGCCTTCGATGCTTCATAACTCAGTAGGTGAAGGAGCCACCGAAAGATCGGAGCTAAGTTCGAAGCTCAAGGTCGAATTAAAACGGCAAACTCCTGAATTAAACGACGTGATAAAAAAATCACGTCAATTTTTGAATTTTATCGCGAATTTGTATGGCAAGGAGAAAGTTCAGGCTGAGCATCGTTGGAATGCAACAAAATTCTGTATTTTTTTTTCGACCAGATGTCACAACTCTTATTCGATTTTAAGTCAATACACTAAAACCTTTTTTTTAGATCCAAAGACAAAATCGACAGAAAAATTGTTGACAGAAGTTTTCATCGAGGCAATGCAACGAAATGAAAAAAAAAAAATGATTCGTCACTTTATTTCGAATTTTTTTGTCTCGATTTGCCTCTTGCCTCTTTTGGGCCTTACGATTTGTAAAATAAAAAAGTGACAAATCATTTGTTTTTCGGTTATTTTTCATTTCGTGGCATTGCGTCGATGCAAACTTTATATTTGGCTCATACGAGACAAAAAATAGTATTTCCTAAGATTCTTCGTTATATCAGAAAAGCATTAGATAATTCTACCGTTTCGTATATGGGGTCGGAATGAATACGTCGTGTGTACGATCGTGCAGAGATTTACGATGTTCCCAAGATGAAGCATCTGTGAAGAGGCTCGTTGTTTCCATCAGATGTAATCGAGTAGTGAATTGACGACCTGAACTTAAAGACTCGTTGGTCGAATGTCAAAGGGTCTTGGAAAAAAGGGTTTCACACACTCGTATCATTCATTTTTAAAGTTTCAAACGCGATAACAAGGCGAGGAGGTGGACTAGAAACGATCGACTGACGCAGCAATAAAGAAAAGCTTGATAGCGAGCGTATCACATTGCTATGATGATGTCATTGCGATTCTCTCGACCAAGATGCATCGGATTTCCGTGTGCATCAGCGCGCGTCCAAGAACGATCGACAAATAAAATGAAACGTTAATAAAAATGATAAGACGCTTTGTCGTCCGATGTTTTTTTGCAAAAATGCATTTCAATTGTTATTTCACCAAAATCATACAAATGAGTAAAATTTTTTGCAATTTTTTTATTCGGAATGAAAAGTTGAATGTACGTTGAATTTAGTTGCATTTGAATGAATAATTTTGGACAATTAGCCGAGAATGTTATCGAAGCAGGCCTAAAGCCAGAGGGAAGGGACATTCGAGTGTTAATGACCCCGAGATACTAGTGCCTCGAGTATGTGGGTGGTGGATGGACGACGCCGGTTTGACTCGCGCTCGTCACACAAATTAGGAAACGCATAACTCTCGCTTTCGCTACATCATATCTTTCTGGCTTTCTCTTGCTTTTCCCACTTCGTATACGCGTGTTTTAATTAAACAATTGCTCGAATGGGGAATGACATGAAAAATACCATCATTTATATTGTAAGGTACACATATACGTGAGTCAGTTCACGCACTACTACGAAAGTCTGTGTCGAGGGCGTGCGTAATAGTAATTTTTCCATCTGTCCGAGTTACGAGACGAGAAATATTATTCTTGCCTATTATTTCCCCACCACTATATGGAGAAAAAGAATAAATTATCGAAAACTGAAAAAAATATTTACTTGCCCGGGAAAAAATTGAAATTTTAATTTTCGATACAAATTTTTATTTTTTATTGAATTTTAAATTTTAATTCAATTTAATTTCATAAAGAATTTCATTAAATTAAAATTTTCATTCAATTTAATTTAATTGAAATTTTAATTCAATTCAATTTCATTGAAATTTCAATTTTGAGTTAAAATTTTTTATTTTTATTGAAATTTTAAAATAATTGAAATTTAAATTTTTAATTGAAATTTTGTTTTTTAATTAAAATTTCAATTAAATTAATCATTTTCTGTTTTTTGTGTCAATTATTTTTTTTTGCTTTGTGTAATTTTTACAACCGGATGTTGTCAATGAACTTGAGTATCGACTGATTAAAGAAGGGGAACTTCGTTGCGAGCCAATTTCGACGAAATGCTAACGTCGCTGAATATTCCGTTAAGTTTAGACTCGACATTTCGGACTCCCGGTATATATTTGGGGCTTCGACGACTTATCCATTGTCGTAAAGCCCCACCCTCGTAAACAGATCCATACGAAATATATGTATAGCAAAGACGTATGTTCCACGCAGCATCGCCACATGCAATGACTAAAGTACTAATTAGCTCGACCCTCCGCGTGACCCTTCCCGCTCGAGTCTCATTCATAACCCCAACTGCCATCTTATCTATCCTGGATCCCCGTAACCATAAAATCATTTTTTCGTCCAGTTTTTTCTCTCCCCATTACAATAATTCTGTCGCTTCTGCATTTGCGGTAAAAAAAAATTCGTCAGGTTTGTAAAACTTCCGAAATACAAATGATTCTTCTTCGTTCCTGATCCCGGAAGTTTCCGGCGTTGAAAAATATCGAAATCAAAATTTTTCCAGTTGAAATTTCAACTTTTGGAAATTTTACAAATAATTCAGAATAAAATGAGTGAAAAAACTTTTAAACACGATCGGGGCCATGGCAAGTTGATTCTAAGGGATTTCGAAACTCCATCAAATTCCACAAGTCGCGGTGTCAACTTTTTCATTTCATAAGTAATTCGAGACGATTAAAAAAATGGTAGAAAATAATTGCATCCCTTTTTCTCGTTTCTTCATTATAACGCATTCACGTACAAAACGGATATGAAAATACAAGAAGAAATAGACACACATGCAGTGATGACAGTGAACGCGTGTCTCGGTGGAGCAGTTTCGCCCGTTGGAGCTTCGTATCATCATCTTTGAGCACGTGCCATGTAGCATCACGAAGCTTTCTCTCCTTGAATTCACTTAGATGATCGAATCGTCACAAACAGAGTAGAATCGCCTTGATTGTAAGGAGAGGCTCAATTTTGATGTTCTCGCAACTTGTGATTCCATTTTTCAGTCGATCGTTCAAGCAGTTTAACGAGTTATTAGATTTATTGGAGCTTATCAAATTTTTCTTTCTACGTTTCCGAAAAAAAGGGAAAACAACGTTTTTTTGGCACTGCAATTTTTTTCATTGGAATTATTCAAATTTCTGATAAAAGCCGATGCGACTTAATCGCAATAATTAACTCGGTACAAATTATAAAAACTGTCGTGCGAGATCACTCGAGGCTCCGTTTAAAAAAAAACGATGACTCGTCGCGGCGAAGTATCGTTAGAGACAGTGAAAAAAAAAATACGTACTCCCTGTTATACGCTCATCGTCGAATGTTGCCAAGTGACGACGATAATTCGCAAGGACTCTCGATCCAGAGACTCGTGCATTGCACATGTGGACAAATACGAACAGGACAGACGTGACCGCACGGAAATAAACGACCTTAATTTACTTTCGATAAAAATCGAGGTCAGACCTTTTTTTTCCTTAAAAACTGCATCCTCGAGCAATGAATTTTGAAAATCACGCGAAAAGAAATCTCGATTCATCAATTTTATTTTCACAAAATTCAATTTACGAGCCATTTCATGAATTTTCGATTATCGGCCAATTATTTCGTGAAAAAAATTTGCCAATTTGTCACTTTTTTTCCATCGCGTCTATAAACCTAAAACTGCTTTCTTGCTTCAAAATATTTGACTATTTTCAACATACGTCAAGAATCGTTTATAGAACGACCCCATTATCAACAGAAAATACTATTTCACCCACGCGTTGCGGACGAATGCCATATCGACTTGGATACAATATACAACGATAATTCATTATCGCTCCTTATCGATTCTCCTTTTCTTTTTCTGTACGATTCATCCTAGTGTATAAACGGTTATCATTGTGTCGTCTGATTCATTCACTTTTATTTTTCTCCTATTCTGATTTGCCGCCAGTTTGACCGCAATAAGAATCATAGTAATCGGAGTTCCGGCCAAAATTTTCCAAACAAACGCCCCAAAAAAAAATATAAAAAATGACGAATTTAATTTTTTTTATTATTCCACGATAATGTTGCGATTTTCATTTCTCCGAATCTCTTCATTAGCAGTCAGAGTTTATATTTCGCCAAAATCTGAAGATTCCAAATTTTTGATTGACAGTTCCGTAGAAAAAATAATTAATTCATTTTTTCAGCAAAGCTTTTTAATCAACGGAGATCTAATCAATTTCGTTTTATTTTTCAAGGCCATCGAGCGATGTAGTTTGGATACAGCGAGACAGACGAAAAATACGACATGTGAATTCATCATTTCTGAGGCAAACGACTATATATATATATCGATCGTATATATAAGCAAACGATAAAGCAATAAAAACTTTTTCATCGAACGACCTGGTCGACGAACGGGAGGA
Organism: Campopleginae sp. 14b; assembly: GCA_030522525.1. Taxonomy (NCBI): domain Eukaryota; kingdom Metazoa; phylum Arthropoda; class Insecta; order Hymenoptera; family Ichneumonidae; species Campopleginae sp. 14b. The sequence goes on from JAPYYS010000166.1 coordinate 180,334, forward strand.
CCAGATTGAATAACGCAAACACTGCCAAACAACGAAGAGCTCTCAAAGCTCTAAACCAAGTCTCATGTGTGTGGGAAACGGAAAGAAAGGTACGTCAAAATGTGAAAAACTGAAAACCCATCATTTCGACGAGGGAGCCACCACAAAAATCGTTTATCATTTTTTTTCCAAATTGATATTTTTATTTTCCGGCTCGAATCTCGATTGACGTTCGAATCACGCGAAAAATGTATCTTCGCAAAAAATAAGAGAGAGAGAGAGAGAGTTAAAAAATAAAAAACAAATCGATTTTTTTACTTTTTTTTCGAATCCATTTTTTTATGCATATTCGTCATCGAATTTCGTTTGAAATTGAATCTCGTTAACGAATTTTTGTTGACGTTTGGATTATGAAAAAAAAAAGATTATTTATGGTAAAGAAAATTGAAGAAAAGAACATGATGAGTATGGTAAACGTTCGAAGCAGCGATCCAAAATGGGTGAAAAGTATGCGCTCTGGCTTAATATTATGATGATGAAAATGCAGCTATTCGAATCGTGGCTTCATTGTTATGCGATACAGGGAGATCGACTTCGACGAGCAACTACCATCGGTAGGCCTTGGTTCGTCGTTATGTCAATGATCGTTGTCCTCTTATAGCAGTAGTCGCCGGATGCGATTACCGACTCCTTTTTCGCCCAGAGAAAACGACACGAAAAAGAAGATAGACATTTGGCTCGAATTGTCCAAATGATATTTATATTTGGATATCCGTTTTTGCCAAATTTATATTCTTTACGATTCATCAAATAAATCAACTTTTGTCCAATTCGAATTGCGGATATCCGGACGAATCGAAATTCAATGTCAACTTGCAGTAAAAACAAAAAAAAAAACAAAACAAAAAATCAATGTTACATTCGAAATATTAATTAATCCACACGAATTATTGTAAAAAATGAAAATGATGAAAATTTGAGAATTATTTACAAAAAAGCATTCGTGTTTTATTTTTAAGACTAAAAAAATATTTCTTGTTCTATTTTTTTCTGCGGATTATTGAATTTTTTTTTTTTCAATGTCGTATCGATGCATTCAGTTGCAGAACAAGACAATATGACGTCTCGGATCAGACCGTTAAAGATCACCGCTGTCGGTGATGGTATGGTCGGAAAAACTTGCATGCTCATCACGTACGCATCCAACAAATTTCCAGTCGAATACGTACCGACGGTGTAAGTATTATTAACCCATGAGAAAATAAAATGACCCACATAAATTTCAACCCTTTTTTTTTCGTGGAAACGAAATTTCACTAAAAGTTTTATCAATTCTATTTTTGTGCTGGTACGAAAGCCCAAATTTCGTCTTTGGAATTTTATATTTTCCTTATCGCTAGGAGCTGAATGTCGAGTCAAAAATGAAAAAAATTGATAAATTGACGCAGTGACGTAGGAAGAAAAAATTGGCCATTTGACAAAATTACACAATTAAAAAGAAAAAAAAATTATATTCTCTATTGCGACGAATCGAGAGACTGGAAACAAATAAAAATTTGGCAGATCATTTAATTCGTCGTTCAAAAAAATTAATCCATCATAATTTCACGTTTTTTTTTTCTCTTGTAATCAGGTTCGACAACTATGCGGGCATAATATGGGTCGATGGTCAACAATTTAATTTGACCCTGTGGGACACAGCTGGACAAGAAGACTACGAAAGACTCAGACCACTCTCGTACCCAAATGTAAGTTCCAAATCGTTTCTGGTGAATTTTAAACAAAAACGAAAAAAAAAAAAACAACGAAAATATATTGGGAAAACAGTTCTTGAGAGTATTTGATGACGTTTTTGAATTCTGACATTTTTTCAGACGGATTGCTTCCTGCTGTGCTTCTCGGTGAATTCCAGAAGCTCGTACGAGAACGTTGCCAGTAAATGGCATCCGGAAATTAAGTTTCACTGTCCGAACGTGCCGATCGTCCTCGTTGGTAAGATTCTCAACATTATGCTTACAAAACAATTCGATAAAAAAAAGCAAAAGAATTTTCAATATTTTTCTTAACGTGAACGTCCCGCACCAAATTGGAAATTCAGCTCAACAACTTTTAAAACGTTCCACAATTTTTAAACTCCATATTTTGTAGAAATCTCGAAACTCTTCGAGGATTTTCATTTTTTTGTCATTTTTTGCATTTCTATTTTTGCAATTGATCAATAATTTGTCGTAGTTTTTTTTCGCTTCCCTATGAAACATTGCGAAATCATGAAAAATGTAAATTTTTAAATGTTTTCCACATTAAAAAATTTGTATGACACGTTGAACTTTTTTGTTTCAATAAAAAGGTACAAAGGGAGATTTGAGAAGCGACGAAAGTGCAGACGTGATAACATTGCGCGATTGCAAGAAAATGCGGGACAAAATTCGAGCGTCGAAGTACGTCGAGTGTTCGGCGATGAAGCAAGAAGGTCTTGAGGAAGTTTTCGTCGAGGCGATTAGAGCGGTTCTGAAGAAGCCATCGTCGAGAAAGTTGTGCTGCATTCTATGATGAGATAGATTTCACGACATTATTTCATCATTTTTATAACCTTTTTTAACTTGAGTGTGAAAGTAAAGAGAAGTGAAGGTTGATCGAATTATTCGAGAGCATTTTGTAACCAAAGACTTGTCGCATAGTTCTTTCCAATAACGAGTATTTCTGTACATATTGAATATTCTTTTTACGTGTTATTCATATTTTAGTGTATTACACACGCCTGCCTTCCATTTAAAACAAAAAATGTGGACTGAGCATTGAAAAACACGTGTAAAACGAGTCAGGCGGATAAAAATCAATAATTGGAATGAAAATTATGATATTCGCGGCTCCTCACGATCCGTGAGATATCTTCGTAACTTAAATTCTAGGATTAATGGATAAATAAATGAATAAATGATTATTTAAATGTTTTTGGATATTCCAACTAGTTTAATATTAATGAACGTTTCGTATATTCAGTCATCGACGTAAATTTTCGTTACAATTGACGAGCAATACGCGGTGCCTTACGAACCATTCGTACCGAAGTCCGTGAATTCACATTTCCACAACCTTCTCCTTCTCCCGTACGAATTTACTCTTGATTTTGTTGTCCCGTTTGTAACTTATTCGCGTCACCGCAGAATGCCTCTTATAAAAACTAAATACATCGAGTTATCGAGCTGTTTGGGAATATCAATGGATATTCAAGTGTGGATCGTGATTCAAATGTTCACGAAGGATTGGCAATTTTTGTTCATTACGAGTAAATAAACGTACTTAGGTAAAACGCTCTTATATCTTAAAGGATTAGGCGAGTTTAACGCTTAACTCCTGTAAAACGCATGAATGTCTGATTCATTGAAACAATGATTATAGTAATTGAAATTATAGTCGAATTAATGATCAATAATGATTCACATTGCGAAAGCATTTGCGTCTAAAGGTTGCACTTTTTGCTGTATTATCTTGCCATATCCACCTCGGCCGCTGTCAAAATCGGATCGGTATTCGTCTCTTACCTGAAAAACAATAAAAAAACACATGCAATTTTTCATGCCGAATTTGTTGGCCAACGAAGAAGTTCCCCTAACAATTTCCAGTCAGAAATCAAAATCTCAAAAATTTCGTACACTACATTTTTTCCCAACGAAGAAAATACTGCAGCTCCGATGCAATTCCAAAAAACTGGTAGCGTGCTTCATAAAAGTCTTGTTGAAATATTTGTAGACTTTTTAAAAAAGATTGAAATTTCACACACAAAATTTGAGTTTGAATTCGAAACCGGATTGTTGCAAATTTTTTATTATTTCCGAGCATCTCGATAAATTCATTTTTTATACAAAAACTCTGAGGAAAAAATGCTATAAAACGTTGGACAAATTTTTCCCAAGCCTTATTTTCATGGTTTTTAGATGTCGACATCCGATTAATAGATATCTGGGTCTTACGGACCCAGTGTGATTGATAGTTCTTATTCGGAAGCATATGATTTTTTGTTGCAGAGAATGAAGCCCTACGATTGAATTATATGTCCGTTTGTGAATTTTTACTTTGTCGCATCGCATGAGAATGCGTTCTAAGCATTAGAAGCTTTTTCCGAACCTCGACTTATGTGAAATGCGCACAAACAAAAAGAATCACACAAGCACCAACTTTTGTTGATTGGAAAATGAATTTCTAAATTATTTGATTGACAGATAGATTGAAGATTTAATTAATCAACGAATGAGTCTTACTTGACCACCGGTTTTTCCACGTCCATATTGTCTGCCTTCGATGAAGCCGGCGTCCCAATCGGTTCTGATTATTCTATCGTCCAGACGAGTACCATTGACATAACGCATACAGTTTTCTCCGTCGGCCCTCTGATAATACTCGACGAAACAAAAACCGCAAGGAGTTTTTTTGTACTTGTCCAATCCCATGATAATTCTTTTGATGTCACCGCATTTCGAAAATAATTCGTAAATTTGTTCCTCTGTTGTGTAAAAAGAGAGATTCCCGATGTAGAGCGTCGTCGAATTCCGCAAAAGTCTATCTTGCTCGGCCCGGGAACCCTGTTGTTGAAACACGTTGAAAAAACAAAAAATTTTCCTCGTAAACAACTCATGCCCAACACAGAATTACAAGATCGGAGGCTTTTTGAGGTTAAGTGTCTCTACTAACCTTAAAATGTTGATCGCGATAGGAGCTCAAGTCAACCGAAGGCGACGTAACCGTTGCACACATTTTGTGAGTATCGCACAATATTCTTCAGTGTGTAATACAAATAATAAAAAAAAAAGTTAAGTATCACGGAGCGTAAACAAATATTAATCTGTGCCGATGCTTGGGATCAGAGAAGATCAAGAGTCGCGGTAGCGACTCGAGGCAAGTACATTTACGCTAGTGTCAAAGTCAAGCGAGGTCGCTACAAGACACTTTCACAGTAAGGAGCGCGTTTCCCAACTGTTTTTGAATATTTTCAATTTTGTTAAGATTAATAATTCGTCGACGATATAATTTTCGAAGGTGTTGTTGGTTCCCATATTTTTTATTTTTTTTTTCCTTTCCATTGGGACTAACCAGAATTTCGTAGCTTCAAGCGTCATGTAAATATTATTAAAATCCATGTTTCGTCGCATCAAAAAATTGGCGTTTTTTTTCGCACAGATTTTTGATAGTCAAATGTTTCGTTTGGACTTTCGCACATAGGTATATACATATATATTCGTGTTTTATGTCACCTGCTCGTGTTTGGTTGGGGTTAGTTTCTTGGACTC
>JAPYYS010000167.1:0-186476 GCA_030522525.1 Campopleginae sp. 14b
CTTCCGTCCCCGCCTATCCCCCGCACTGCCGCGATAAATCTAGCTGTTTTTTTTTATATTTATATATATATATATATATATATATATATATATATATATATATATATATATCAAAATATATCTGTATACAGAGCCCGAGTCAGGATCTGGTGTGTATTAGAGAAAACTAAGAAGCGCCACATTATGCCCGAGTGGGAGGGAGAGAAGTAGAGCTGCACGAACATATATTGAACATTCAATCAACGATGATCAGAATAATCATTTTCTCACTCTTATTGAAGTGCCACGAAGAATTATACGTAACGATATACGAAGAGGCACGTTCGTATCAACTTGATATATGTCCCAATGTCTCCCATAAACTACGAGATATTTTCCATTTAAATTGTATCCAATGATCACAGAGCTAAAAGAATATAATGATTTGAATGTCCTTTCTAAAACGATATCGATCCTTAATTACTCAATTAATAATTTCTCAATTTATAAAAAATGAAACAAAATTTATAATTAATAATAATTTTTTTTTCTTCAATTTTTATTGCACCGAGTCTGGGCAGAGGACTACGAAATTATAGAATTTCGAATGCATTGCTCGATTTTATAGACTTTTATTAATTGGGACAATAAAAAATTTCGCTTCAATATTATCGAACGATTTAATGAGCGAAATGATTTTCGAGTAATTGCTCAATGAACTTTTGGGTCTGTCGTGTCCGTCGTTGGGCAATTATTGATGCAACGAATGTGCCGAACCAGAATCAGGCAGACGTTGATGATTTTTGTAATTGCTGCGAGAACAATATTCGTCATGGTAAAAAAAATTGAAATAAATTCAAAAAACGGAGGAATTATTGTGAAAAATATGCTGATGTCTGCATCAGTGACAAAGGTCGCGTATTCCTTTTTTGTCGCACATGCATTTATTGGTAATTTTATACTCTCGTAAGTGTGGTGGAGTACGACAAAACCAGAAGAGAAAGAGCGCTTCAATGTACGAGTCATTTAATAATCTGACTCACCGGGCGTCAGTGTAAATATATGTATATAAATACATCATATTATGAAGAAAAGTCCGAAGTGAATCACTCACTTGCTGTGATGTAGTCAGAGTATCGTCGCTAAGAACCCCTTTCCCTCCTGCCCATCTCTTCCAAGAGATGATAAGCATAAAACGAGTTGGTGAAAATTAGGACCAGTACTTCACTCTTGTATACTCACCGGACGAACAATTGAGCCAAAGGCTGATTAATCAGGTTATTCGAGGATTTCCTCAATTAAATGTAATTCAAATCCCTCGCTCTTGTCATTAATTCTCCGGCATATGAAAATTGTATCGATTATTCAGAAAATCAGTCCTTACGAAGGTCCAGAGATCCTGCTCTAGAAACTCGTGCAAACGTTTACACAAACGTGAGAAGACTCGATTGAAAAAATATCGATACTTGACCCTTGAAATTTACACTTGAAGAAGCGACTAATTGAGCATTCCGTAATCCTTGATATTCAGCTCATTTGATGGAAAAAATGTCCTCAAGGATTGAATCACGTTGAAGTTTGCATCGTTGGGATGCAACGAAATTCTTTGTTTTCTTGAGCAGAGCTCGTAATTATTTTGCAATGTTCGGTCTGTACAACAAAACGATGCTCTCGTGCGATCCAAAAACTCTAAATAGACACACGAAATTGCCATAATTTTCCAAAAATCAATAAATAATTAATGGAAAAAACATTTTTCGTTCAATCTCAACGTTGCAAACTTTATAATATCATAGAATTGAGCGCATCGTAACGATCGATGCAGGGCTCAAGTCAAGGGTCAAGAATGTCTCTTTCTATTTTGAAAATCGGTTCAAAGAGAGGAACAACAGGGTTATGTATCTGATTGATTGAACGACTTAATAAAAGTTGAATGAAATTTGAACGAGCAGGTGCGAAAATGTGTTAATATTTTGTAAGTACGAGAGGTTCAAATTTGCACCAATTGGACAGTGTATATATGAAGAAGAACGTGATATCCACGATACGAGGGAGTGACGAAATTCAACGAACCCGATCCAGTCAGCCAGAAGTTAGAGAGACGAGTCACCAAACTCGTAAATTATAATAATTATAATGGCAAAAAGTAGCAATAAATTAGAATGATTGTCGTTGGTGAGAGAGCCTCCGTGAAGGAATGGATTCGTATCCGGTCTTGGCAGTTTTAATTCGTACGAATTATTGTTATTTGTTCTCGGGCGTTTATCTTGCGGTCCCTCGGGCTTCCTCCCCCTCGTTGGCAGTGCAAATCTCGTCAAAACATGTGCGAATCACACGTCAGTAACTACAGTGTGTTGTGCGCCACGGAGGAAAAAGAGAGAACAAGGGAGAGGCAAAGAGCGAGAGTCAACGGAATAGTGGCTTATCAACTTCGGAAGCTAATTAGTCCTCTCGGAGGCCACAATCAATGTCTATCCGGAAGTTCACCATATTCGTGCGTCAATGAAGAAAATAAAATGATAAATTTCGTAGTAAACGGTAAATAATGATTTTCTCTTATCAAATTTATTGTAATCGCTCGGATTTTTTTCATTCAACTCGTCACAACCGGTTTTCATTTTTGTGAATTCAAATTTATGCAACGTCACATTTTTCTTTGCTAAAAAAAAATGACGAGTAACGAAAATTTCATAAAATCGTCTGCGACGACGTTTCCTCGGGTTCTGCTCTTTTGGGTGACGTGCAAAACGCCTTTTTCCTGAGTTTCTCGTTATTTACACGAAAAAGGAAAAAAATTGAGTTAAAAATTCACTGAAAACGTTAATTAAAACCTAGAGATTGAAAAATGTAATTAACAGTCCGTTCGTTTAATCAATTCAAAGTCGATGCAGTCACTAGTGATTTTAATTAAAATGCATTCAACAGCGAAGCAGCAAACTGAGGAACGATAGACTCATCGAGGATGCGGTTTACATCCTCGAGCCTTTGGCATCGAGTTGTTGGTCAGCATTCAGTTTTGTGACTCTCCTTCCGTCGCAGTGGCATGTCGTTTCCGATAATTACGATCACGTCGACTTTCCGCGAATCAGCCTGAAACAAAAGTGTCTGATTACCGTGCGCCACGGGCAGGATGAAGAGGGCAAACGAGGAAGAGCGTAAATGACATTCCGCAGTAAATGGTCGGTTGATTGAGCAGAAAAATCGAATTAATTGCGAAGTAAAAAAAACAAAAAGAATTCTTTTGATTTTTATGATTTTTTTTCCAGCGAATGTTCTTTTTATTTAATCTGGGCTTTTGATCGTGATCTTTGACCTAAGAGTCTTTTTTTTATTTATTTTTAATCGTCGGACTTTTCCATTCATTTGTTAATTATTGATTTTCGTTTTTTTCCATTCCCAGAAACACTGGGACGTCTTCCTGCTCCGGGTTTTTCGCCCTCTTCATTAAAATCACGATCGCGATGTATATTTTCAGAATCGATTGTATCGGAGGACAAATAGCGAAGGATCAAGGGGTAAGAGTAAAAAATAAAAGAAAGAAAAAGCAGCTGTAGCTCGATGGGATATCGTTAGAGAACGAGTTGTGAACCCCGAAGAGATGAAATTGCATTATTTATTTGCTTGCTCGTCGTTTCCGTAGTTGCATTCGATAGCTCTGTATATTTTAAATCGTACATTCGATCCACGAGAAGAAGGTAGACTCGGGGAAGATCAGGATAGAGGAAGAATCGAGAAATAGAATAGAAGAAGAATAGGACAAGCGGCATTGGCCAGTTCGCAGTAAATGGCGGTGCCTCCAGTTAACCGCCTTTGATAAAAAGAAATACGGGAATGCCAATTATCGCGTTTGTTTTTTCTTTCCTTCTCGTCTTGTTAGACTGTACCAATCACTGTATCGTTTCTTGGAGGAAATCCTTGATAAACTTTTTCTCGTGTATATCCGAAGCTCGTAATTATCGATCTCCTATATACACACTGAAGTTTTATTCCGACGATTCACATTGTCGTTCATTAACGAGATGCATTACAGCGATTCAACGCGACTGTGAAGTGGCACGATTGAACTAGGCGCCGTGTCATTTATACGCACGCCTTCCGTCTCTGACGGAGATGACTGTGAAGAAGTACAAGTCCAAGAAGAAGAAGAAGAAGAAGAATAAGCAAAAGTCTCTTTTAGTGCAGGAAATCGAATGTTTGTTGTTGAAAATGAAGAAAATAACGTCGAACATAGTTTTGTTTTCAAAGGCAAACACGAGGACCGTTCCCAATTGCTCCGAATTTTCCATTCAATTCTTTTCTACCGTTTTGCCATTTCTCGGAATCCAAATTTGCGCAGAAAATATTTTTCTTTACGATAAAAAATTGCCCATCGATCAACAACGATTCGCAATTTTGAAACCTCAAACTATCCATGACATTCGCAGTGTACATTCCTAGCCATTGAATCTTGTCGAAATGGTAAGAAGATATTCGCAGAGATACTATTTAGGATCGTTAAAAAATACGAGGAAAACTGTATGTGGCGTAGATAGATAAATAACTCGACAGCACTTTAACTCTCGCATTACCCTGACCTCTTTTCCGAGCCCTCTTCTCTTTTCCGGATAGTAGTGGCTGAGTTACAGCCACATAGTTTACCAACGTATATTTATCGAATCACGCACGATTTTTTTCATTGTGCAACAAAAAAAAACCGCAGAAATAAACGAAACGCTTGTAATCCGGAAAAAAATGCTTAAAATCTTTTCGCAGTCACTGAGCCACAAATATTGACGAAAAATAATGGGCGAAGCTCGTACTCGAAAAGTTTAATCGATCGAAGGCTCGAGTGACAAAATGATGGATTTTTCCAGGTCTTGGGGCATAAAAGTAAAAGATAAACATAAAAGAATCATCAATACGATAAAATATTGTAAATATATATGAACGTACGAGCACGTGTACATGGCTCAGAGATATGCAGATGATCTGCTCGAGGTATGCATACAATTCTATGCATTATGTCATAAAGGCGTTCAATCAACATCAGTATGGATCGTACGTAGTTACGAGGGCATTCTGAAGTATCCAATAGGTTGGCGATATGCTTCGAGTTTTTCAGTCCCTAATTAGTGTAGCACCGAGAGGGCGGGGTGAGGGGGAGGTCCGAGAGAACGGAGTTATAGAGTGCGGGGGGTGTTTACGTGGCGCCACAGAGCTACGTCCGGTCGTCTAGCGTTAATAAAAACTGTCTAATTACGAGCGTTTACACAGATCGATATCGCACCGTATCGATTACAGAGTCATACACGAGTCGATCTCGTATAATTGTGTCGTTGCGATGCATGTCTTTATCTTTTCCACAGTTTCCCTCGCTCTCTCGGCTCTCTGATGCTCTGTCGTTTTTTTTCTTCTCTCATTGACGCTTTTTTTTCCTCAGTCTCTTTTGTATCAGTCATTATCGTTACGTATACACTGGCCATGCTTGTAAGTACCTTCTATTACATCCAGCTTACGAGCTCACGCTCTCACCTCTTCGGGTTAATGTGAAAATTAAAACTCCGAGGTTTGCTGTAATTTTCGTTGCCACACACAAGTCCCATCGTGCACAGGTGAGCAACTGAGAAATCGCGAGAACGGAAAATTGAGAAGGAGCTGGGCTCCGCCATTTTTACGAGATCATCTCGCGAATACACTCGAACCAGAAATCCCCGACTCTGTGGCGCTCTTCTTTACTATTCATTTTGTTGTTCTATCTACTACGAATCTATGTACAGGGTGGCGTGGAATTTCGATTTATAAAATCAGGTCTTGAAGGGAAATTTGTGGACCAAAAATTCCTCCATGTTTTTCGTTGTTATCGATTCCGATTGGCTGCAGATCGATCATCCATTTTTTCTCGAACTCGATACACTCTGAAAAATTTCATAGAATTATTTCAAAAATTGTCGTTCGGTATTTTATTTTTAAAAAATTAAAAAAATTAAAAACCGATCGAGGTTGAAATTAGCGTTTTTGATTTCACGTTAAGAATCGACGGTTTCGAAAATCGTGAATCCTGAAGAAAAATCCTCCGCGTTTGAAGTTCGATATGCGCTTTTCGAAAGATTTTTTCGTCTCGAAACGAAAAACGGTTCTAATTTCCCAGCGTTCTGATGCAGATGTGGGACACCCTGTACACGTAAGTACGTCTACTATTCTCGCACAAGAGCATCATCATAGTGCCTCTCAACTGCCAATTTTCGCTGGCTGGCAAGTTTTTTATATCACCGGAGTCTGAGACGGGGAGTCGGTGATGGAAGAACCAGTAATTTTGTGTACGAGACCGCGCGAAATCGTCGAATAGTTTTTCTTAGCAATGCCTAATCCTTGGCTATATGTATATGCATGAACTTAAGTGCGGCGGCGAAAGGAGCATAGTTTCTCAGAATTTACCATCAACTGGCACGTTGAATTATAATAATTTATCAGGCACTGGCCGTGGTACGCGGTTTTATAAAGCACCTTTTAATAAGAAGCAAATATTGATTGAAAGTTGAAGAGAAAGATGAAAAACTCATGTGCGAATTTTTTTAATTGATCCCTCGATTCTGTTCCGCACTGAGAAAACGTTTGAGGAAAGATTATTTACAATAAAGGAATATATCCACTTGGTACTTTTACTCAAACATTCATTAACTATTAGAAAAATTAGTTAATTGTCAAAAAATATCTTTGTTATCAGGATAAAATTTCATAGGCATAGCATTTCCTTGAAGAGCATGATTTGTTCGATCGCTTTTATTCCCCTCAACTCAGTAGATGTTTGTGGTCATCAAATTCATTTGCTATCAACAAAGTTTACGTTTGATCGAATGATTCATTTATTAATTATTAACAAATGTTTATTTGAGACAAATTCGAGAGGCTCGAATAAATGATTAATTAACTGTTCAAAAACAAATGAAATAAATCCTTTTCTGAGTGCGGAATAAAATTGAAGCTCGCAATCGAAGCCGTAAAAATGTTTGCACACGTGGATGATCGATAGCTTTGAGAATAAATCGAAGCCACAGGATCAGGAAACGTCACGAACAATTATGACGACGAAAAAAGGCTCGACGTGCTCAACAAATAAGAGTCCACGTTATCGGGGAATCATTCAAGAAGGAGGAGGCAACCGGTAGCGATTAAAGATCAGTAGCGATTTAAGAAGGGTGCTCTGTCAAAATGGGCCGGTACGAGAGCGTTCAATGACTGTTATACATGATACCGTACGGTGTGGAGCGATGCGGCGAGTCGGGTACGCGTATTGCGCAAAGAGTCGTAAGTCACCCGAGGCGAACAGGAGCTAAAGCAGCTCGAGAAACATATCCGCGAGAGATGGGATTCTCCCTGGCTATGTGTGTGATTCGATCATTATCCAAGACAGGCCTTGCTCTTTCCGCTTTTGCTCTTCTTCTTCTTCTTCTCTTCTTCGGCTACTGATGTTGGACTGGCGCGCGAGGGTAATTGAGCATCCTCGAGATTTCTACGATAAGATAGAGTGAAAAAGCGAGAAAGAGAAGGAGGAAGTTTCGAGAGGCTGCTGATATATCGATTGCTCGTTCACAGAAAGTCGTAACCCGGCTAACTCGGCATCCACCGAACTCTCCGTTACGTCCTTTTGTAGGCCAACGCCCGATTATACGTAAGAAGCAAATACGAGCACGCAGTGCGTGTACTACCGTGGTACACGAAGAGAACCGCAAACTTGCTCGCGACGCTGCTGTTCTTCTCTTACATCTTGGACAAGTATACTGGCATCTCTGTGCGACCACAATGTGCCCACCGGTTGCCCTGCTGGCACAACATTTATTCTCGTCTTTTTGTTTTTACAACGGGATGTGTTACACTCGCGTATACGCATTACTCGACCGCGCGCATATATTTTCATAAACATATTTCGGTGATGTACTCAATGGAATTTCGAGGTATACAGTTCATGCGGCAATTTAGCAAATGGAAAAGAAAACAGCGGGAGATCGTGAGGGCATTGTGTTGCCTCATACAAGTATCGAGCACGCTCGCATCCTCGAATATTTTAAATCTCACAAGTGTCTCTCTTATTTCACGTCCGTCATGAATTGACGTATTGAGAAGTTTGAATGATTTTTCACGCTTGTTGTTGTCCTCGAAAAATCGCTATAAATACCTTCCTTGACACGTGAAGTTTAAGCTTATTCAGCTTATTATTTCATATCCGCTCAAACTTATTTCATGAAAATTTGAGTCTGTGCCATAAAGGCGTCAATTTGGCACGCAGTTAAAGGAGATGAGGTGAAGAACCTCGTCAATAACCGGGTTAAGTCAGCCGATCAATGACCCTCCCGAAAACCTGATGTGCTTGCGCGTTTCTTTAGGTTTCACACCTCAAACTTTAACTGTTGTTACTGCAGTTGTTTGTCCGTCGTGTCGGATTAATTCCGTCGATCGCAGTTAAACCTGCGAGTGGATGCTGATAATTTGCAAAGAATATATTTTACCTGATTCAATTTCGGCGATGTCCGTCGTCTTGTTGACTCTTTCGACCGCGTGAACTACTCGCTTCTTAAGTTTAGCGATGTCTCTCGCAGTCTCGAATTTGTTCCAATTGAGGGTTGGCCGGACCGCCGGAGCTTCGGGATTGTCGGACTTGCGTGACGTGAAACGCAGCAATGCACCGAGCGCCACATCCGCCACTTCCTCCCAATCCTGCAAAACATTTTATCGATAAATTCACATTTTTCGCATACCGAATCGCGATTCTTGTTGTCATTGCTTTTGGCTCCACGTCAGCGATCGGTACGCAAGCCACCGAGGCACAACGGTCACCCAACCAAGTATTGACCCAGCCCGAGGCTCCTTAAACCTTTTTTGATAGCCAGAGCCACACAAGCATCGCTATCGGTTTTATACCTTTAGTATATACATATGTACAGATATATAAGGATATATAATTGCATGCGATGACGTTGAATACTCCAGTACATTAAGAGCAGGTATATATACCCAAGGTATAATGTATTACAGAGAAGAGGCAACGTGAGGAGTACAGGAGAGCGGAGCTACCGTATGAGTTCTCGATTCTCGTATGCGCGCACGCGGAGAGCAATAATCTCGCACCGACTGCGGGGTGCTCCGAGCAATATAAATCCATTACACATGCGCCCGCGATTCTTGAAGTCTTTGAGTTCTATGCCAAGAGTTATATGCGCTCATAAATAAATCCCCGGATGTATATATACGTAGAATTGTTCAACACACATATGTGGATGCGTTAGAAATTAAAAGGACGTAACCGACTCGATTGAGAAGGTAAAATGGCAATTTTTCTGAGCCTGAATAGAAAGGCCCTTTCGATCGTGTAGCAATAACTCGGCAAAATGCCTGACGCGCGCGCGGAAGGATATAAAAGTTTACGTACTAGCGGGAATATTAATTATCCGCGAGCACAGACGCAAAAATATATAAACTTGTTGAAGAAAAAGGGAGGAAAAAATATTTAGAGAGAAATAGGGGGATAGGCTCGCGTGTGTATGGAAGAATAATGAAAAGGGCTGAAAGTTGAAGAAAAACGCCGCCAATCGGTGCGAGAGAACTGCGCGTTCCGCGTGGCCAACACTCGCTGCTTTGGAGCGCGGAAAAAGTTTAACGAAAGAGTACTATGGGAGAATAAGGTGGAGTAAAAAAGGAAGGAAAGAAAAAGGTGTACCAGGAATAATCGAGAATGCGAATCTTTACTGGCGGCACGGTGCATGAGCCAGGACTCGGAGGAGTTGTGTGCATGCAATTGACTGTTGTACTTATATCTATACGGCTCTGTGGATTCCTATTATATAACTATATATTAATATCCATGTATATATGTATATATAAACGTACGACATCGTCGCGCAGCTGCGGCTCGAATCCGATCGCAGACTCGAGCATCGCGTACTTATCGTCGTTCACGTTCAGCCGTAGAAGAAGGAGCAGTAACCTCAGGGCGCACTGCAAATCGTGTCCAGCTCTCTCTCTTTCCTGCAACATGATATATGTCAAACAAAGATAAGAAACGTACTGCTGCTATCACTTTGTCATTCTTTATTCCCCGCGCCACGACGTTTCATTTTTATTTTTTCGCCTTCGTCTGTGTGCACGCTGCATCGTCGATTTCGTTGATCGTTATTCCGATGAAAAGACATTGCCACCGGTCTTGTATAAATCTACGAATTACGTGCTGCTGTCATCTCTTCGCAAAATGCAATGCGTGCACTTTCCACTCTTCCAGAGATAATATCGATTACTATCGGTACGAAAGCTCAAGCTGTGATCGTCCAGCACAATAAATACGAAAGTCTAACGAAGCTGCGAAGCCCAAATCTGTACCAATTGACATTCGGACCAATCCGTACTCGGCGGACCAACATCTGCACTCATTCGCGTTCTTAATCGAGCCTCCGGACCCAAATCAGGGCCAATTCGTTCAAATTTAAATCAGAACAGAGGATCGAGCGAACCAAAACAAATAAGTTACACAAAATATGCGTCTTCGGAGCTCCCAGAAAGGGACAATTCAAAATCGCCATCTTCGGATTTTCAAGCCCCTCAGCAAGGATCTTATCAACAGTACTCGCTCGGCTTTACCGATCGGAGAATTCGAAGAAAAAAATGAGCTCGATTACATCGTCTCCGTGACAGAATCTCTTTGACTGCGAGAGTTGGGATGTTCCAGAGCAAAGGATGTCGACGCCTTGGCTTTATTCCCGCTGTATTTACGTCGCGAGACTCGAACGATCTATTAAACCTGGCGAACCGAAGCAAAGAAGAAGGATAGACGTGCGAGAGAGTTTTATAAGGAGAAAGAAAAAGCTCTGGCAAGACACGAGAGATATGGTGATATGGGAGGAACGTGTGTGCGTGCCTGCGGGTAGAATGGAGCCGGCGCCGGCCTTCTTCTTCCTTCTCGCTGGTGCAATGTTTAGTGTGCGTATACCATCATTATCATACTACCCTACATATATACATGTACACATATAAATATATCATTAAGGCAGGGGGGGGGGGGGGGGGATAAAAATATATATGTGCTTTTGCCGTGGCTGAGAATATACTGTGGGCATGCATGTAACGAGCAATTACCGCTCGTGCGGCCGTAAGATCCTCCAAGTGGGCGAAGATCGTGCGATACGTCGATTCCAAGAGGGTCGGCAGCCCGGTAGCGGCCAAAGATCGGGAATTCCTTTCCCTGACGCCGCGGAGAATCCTCCTCTCGATGTTTCTCAACTGGGTCGTCAGCAGCCCGATCTCATTCTGATGCATGTTTTCCAACAGTGTATTTTACATATATATATCTATATTATCCACATTTATATATAAATATATATATATCCGCGTGTGGATATTCGCGAGAATGGTAGCGCGTGAACGGGAGCCGACGTTTTGCCGTCGCCGTCGTGGCGATCGCAAGAGAGCACAAGAGAAAAACGAGGGTAATTAATCTGCGATGATAAATCAGACGTCCGTCTCTCACGCGCCTAACAGACCGCCCTCACGGCCTCTATCCATTTCTATATCTATGTCTTATTACGTATATACGTACTTTGCATTCTCCCATCTTTACTCTCTTTTTTATTTCTCTTTCACCATCTCTCCGCACAACGCTCTGACTTTGTACTCTCATTATTTTACACTTCGGTACAACACACTCTCTTTCTCGATTCTTCTCCCATCTCTACAGATCCTTCCGGGGAGACGGGCCCGAATGTTGATTTTTAAAATTCAATTCAATGCCTGCCAAATCTGAAAATATACGAACGACGTTTTTTTCACACTGTTTCTCGTGTCTCCTTCTTTTTACAAAGTCCACGGGACACTCAGGTCGTAACACCAATTGCCATGTACCTCAAAAACGAATTTTACTTGCCAATTATTTTTTTTCTCGCCCTTCAACCTGTTATCTTCGTTCATTTTCAGTTTTGACTTTTATTTTCAATTTTAATTCGCACTCGAATTTTTAAAGGCCCGCTATGGGCCCCCGAGACTCCAATCTTCTCCCTCACCGTCTCCATCATCTCCATCGAGCTCGTTTTACAGTTAAAACCGCCTTACAATGTAACGATCTTACGAGCCTGTCCATCACGTCGTGGTGTTGATTGCACGTTAAATAAAATTGTATTCATGCACGTCTGTATTCGCTCTCGCACCAGTGTGCAATCGCCGAATCCCGTCTCGTGCCCTGGACTCATAATCCCCGTGAACAGACACACTCGCCCCGTTGCCTCATCACTCTCAAATCGCACCTTCGCCGAATCGGCCACTCGACGAACCCGGAACGACGAGATTGAGATCGGTTCTCCGTGTCATATTTATCGAGGTCAAAGTACAATGAGCGAGAGAATCAAATATGATGAATAAAATAAAAACAAATCGATAAATTGACGTTCGCGAAAAAATGGAAAAAAAATAATTGGATTTCGCGTCGCGAATCGTTTATAAATATAATTTTCAGGGATTCCGAAAATCTAACAATCCGCTAAAAAATCCAAAAATTTTAGAATCCTGGTCATCGCGGAGTACAAAGATTTGTCATGAATTTTTGTTTGTTTTTCGATCAGTAAACGCCATCGAGAGGTCAAAGTTGACTCATAAATCTACTTCAGACTTCTGGCTGACTGTCGGACCGCAAAAGTGGCTCGTGGAAGAGCTCGGCCGTTTAAGAATCAGAGAAATAGATTGACGTGCGTAAACACATGGATTTTATTCAGAAAAAGGCTCACCGTGATACGTTTAACGCGCTGACGAGACGCGAAGTGGGCCTCGATCTGACTCTGCACGAGCTGCAGATGGTTCTGACCGATAGTCGCGACGTAACTTCCGGGATATCGTGACTGCAGTCTGGCAACCAGCTGCTCAAGTACCAGGGTCATCGACAGTGGATCGTTCGATTGTATCCTATAGCGATTGGTGCTCGTGCCCGCGACCAACGTAACAACGTTACCGGTATGTGTGTGTTGCAATCCGAGGGCGTTCGAGCACGATCGCTGAGCATTTTCGCCCATGAATTCTGTACGATTATCGAAAAATTTTCTTCAATTTTCGGCCTTTACGATCCATTGATTTCTGATTTTTTTAATCCCGTAAATTATCTCGATTGATTATTTTTCATGAGTCGCATAATTACCTGGAAACAGTTGACTGAAATTAACGAGAGTCTCGTCGTTATTTTTTATTGTGGCGGAGAACGACGCGGTGTTCTCCGGTGGACAAGCTCGCATAAACATTCTCAGTGGCAAACTGGCACTTTTTTGCAAAACCCTCAGATTCCCATCGTCCGTTTCGTAGCTAGCTGTTACTGTAATCTCCCCGGATAGTGGTGGTTGCCTTTCGGCCATGTGAATCGTCGTGTGGAGTACTTGGCGATCGGCTGGGCAATCGAAATTCGATTAATTATTTTATAATCAAAGAATTTCTTGTTTCTCGTTCGTTCCCTAATTGTCAACATCGCTAAATCGCTTGCTGGGTAATTAATTATTTTTTTTATAGATCGAATAATCAGTCGCTATGAAAAACATGGAAATGGACGAGAATTTTTACGCGATTCAAATTGATCGGCTATTAAAACAATTGCAGCAAGGAAAAATGTCTCTCAATGTTGTATTCGACGTAAACAAACTTGTGGATCGGGTCAATAATGATTAATGGAGTTTAAAAATACTCACAGAGATTGGCGAAAACGTGATAATTATTGGAGACGAGCAATGGCTTGGCAGATTGAACATTGACCTCAACATCGTGGAGCGGCGTGTACGACGAGAGATCAATGCTCACACGACACATCATGTTACGTCCTTCATTATCTTCGCTCGTTTCTGTTACAGGACACGCTTCAAGGTCCTTCGAGACGTTGATAACGACGAGAAGCTCCGACTCCATGGCCGTGCTCCTCAGTTTATCAACTTGAATCAGGCGTAACAACAAATTCATCATTTTAATCGAAAATAATTGAAAATACAGGAATTTATGGAGAAAAAAAAATTCCACTGGAAATATTTGATTAATTAATTTTCTAATTTATATTGATTCGTTGATTATTCGCAGGCAATTTTTCGTCTAGAAAAATGAAAATATCTCGTAGCAATTTTAACGTGTTACCAGAATGTGCTGCGTCTTTTGTTTGTTTGCGCAATTGGAGTAGCTCTTTTTCGGCGGCCTTGTAGTCGAAGCTGCGACGATGAAGAGGCGGGGCGATGAAGAGAGACGGCTCGGCGCCGAGGTAGCATGCCTCCAGCCGGCCTTCGTCCGAGAGGATGACGATGACCCCTTCCAAATGCTGCGGACGTGCATTCAAATACATACCCATTATATTTCATGTGTACGTTTGTATATGTGCTTGTATTATGGGATCAGGAGTTGTCAAGCTCGGTACTCGAATCGGAGCGAATCAGGACGGGATGAGATATAAACTCAACGAGATGCCTCCAGCATCCAAAGTACCGGAACAGTCTATAGGGCTTTTCAGAACACTCGTTCGCTATCGTTTGGCGTTTTGATCAAACAAATAAATTCCAGACTCCTTGCTTTTTCAAAACAGTGAAATTTCATCGAAAAATACATTTTTTTAAATTTATCGAAATTTTATTCTCCGTACAGCAAAAATTTAAGAACGTCTCTTGGACTTATTGTTTCTATCGAACTTTCTGCATTTCCTAGCCTCAGCCCTGTGAAGAGGAGCGACGGAAAAATAAATTTTTGATTTTCCAATTAATTGACGGTTTAATTTTGAATTATCCTCATAATTGAATGGACCTGTACACGACACGTCTATAATAAGAGATACGAGCATTTATTCGGTTAGGAATTTCGCGCTCGTTACAACTGGGCATTAAGGAAAAGTATAATGGCGAAAAATGAAACGACTTGGTGATTCGAGTGGCGCGAGCGGTCGTCATTTTTATAATCTCATGGAGTTGTGTGTATGTGTATACAAGTTGGAACAAAAAGATACGAACCGAAAGTTTACGAGTCGCAGTTTCCCTCGAGAGCCAAAACGAGGGACCTCGAAATTCCCGGATCATTTCTTCTTTTTGTTCTCTTCTTCTCAAATACCAATACATATATAGCAACAAACAAGTTCGTCAAATGGACCATTAGCTTATCGGAGCTCCGTATGGGACCCGAGAATTTCTGTTTTGTCGGTGTCAAATGGCCCTCCCAATCTCTCAAAGAGAATATCCTCTTTTTCCAATCCTCTCCTTGACAAAGTAAATCCGGTGAAGAAAAAAAAGAATGGGGAGACCAAAGAAAAAAAAACGACACCTCGCGTGACGCAAGTGACAACGCCAATGTCCTTCCAATTTCTCGGAGGTTATAGGTGGGAAAAGCATCTATTTTTACACTCGAATCTTTTTAACAAATACGTGTACGTGGATTTGTATTTTTTTTCCCCAATTCATAGCAATTTTTTTTCTTCACTGGGCATCAGTGAAATTCTTGACTTTGTGAATTCGTTTCTATAGAAAAAAGACGACACAATCTTCCGGTTCTGTCTCCCATGATTTTCCCTTCCCGCCCTCGATCGATTCGAGCCGGAAATCATTTAATTAACCACAAGAATAAATCCAAAATTGGCTTTCCGTTTGTTGACTTCGAGTGAGTCAAAAGGTTAAGAAGTTCAATGAAATTCTGATAGTGTTAACAGTGACCATTAATAAACACGAATATCAGGGACTGATTAATACGGCAATCATTTCTAATTACTTCTTCTGCGGTGGTCCAGATTCGAGATTTTTCGAACAAACTGAATCGGACGAAAAAAAAAGTTTTTTCGTCTGCGAATATGGTAGATGGGTTTGTTTACGACCATCCGGACGTTCATCGTGAATTTCATGGTTAACGAATCGAGCCCTGAAACGGCGAGTTATTCATGGGGAACGATTTTTTTTCAGATTTCTTTGATCGGAGTGCAAATATGAGAATTTTATATTTTTCAATTTATATTCCGGTCCCCAAGGCACAGCATATCGGGTCTCGGCTCTCAGTTGGGATATTTATGATCAGCAAATCGATTCGCTCATGCTCTGAACACCCGACCGGACTCTCTCTAATTTTCCTAGGCAATTTCAATATTCAACAAAGATACTCTATAAAAATTCAAATGGAGAGATAAGCCGAAAGATATTCCATTCCTCGTGGAAACGTCTTTCTGATCGAGCATTAACGAAAATAGAACTTCGAGCGTAAGAACCGAAAAATAATCGTTTTGCTTCACGGATGCGAATTCTGGTCGAAGAGAAAAATGAATTTAATGCCGATAAATGTTCGATTTTTCATGCCGAGTGTGATTTCTGGATTAAAAATGTATAAAATGGACGCTGCTCCGATGTATGGAGGAATCGGTGAACTCGGACAAAGTTCTTCCTGGATGTGAACTCGGTCGGTTTTACATCGATTTTCTTGGGGCTTTCGAGAGCTTTTGCTCTCGAATATCTGCGTGTGAATCTCACAGTTCAGAGTCGTACGAAAGGCTCGTATTCCCGCGGATAGATTATCGTACAGTGAGATCTTGAGTGCAAAATAAGCTTCGTACAAGTTTCTCTCTCGTAGTTCACGTCCGTGTATGTTTCACCTCGGTCCAGGAAGAATCCAATGTTAACGGAAGACACCAGCGTGAGATAAACCTCGTGGCTGGGTCTTGAGGTGAATAAGCTACATGGATCTAGTTTTAAGAGTTCAGAGATCTCATTGGAAGTTCGTTTGCTAGGATTTCGTCGAACAAACGCCTTTACAACGTTCAGTTGTCAATTCAGCGATGTACAGAGTGTACCTCGAACCACAAGGTCAATAGATCGTGGAATTCTGAAGAGAAACGATATTAACAAATTGGGAAAGGCCATTGGGCTTTGTTGGAAAAATCGGAACGTACGTGGAGTGGGACTGTGAGCTCTGTCTCTTCCACGAGACAATGGATTGGCCCGAGCGGTAGAATAGCCAGAGGCTTTCTTCTCCCAAGATTTAGTGACCTTTTGGAAAGCGCAGCAGCTCGAGACCAATTCATAGGAAGAGTTGTACATGCAAAAGCAATAAGCATCATAGTACGCAGAGTCTCGTACCAACGAACAGAGTCGAGGCGAAGCTCGGAGTACGGAAGAGGAACATGAACGAAGCGGAAAAAGCAGCTCGCTCTTGGAGCTCTAGAAGGTCTCGATTTCGTTGTCAAAGGCCATCTTTTTCTCTCGATTACGCGTTATCGCGTTCGGCAGCGTTGATAACGAATCTACTCCGGTGTCCCGGACTCTCACATGTTCGTTTAAACACGCGCTTTTAAATACATAAATACTGCGATGTGTCGAATAAAATGAAAGAAATAAAATAACTAAAATTCTTCTTGAGTTTCCTCTTTTTTTCCATTCGCTACGATATATCGTCTCTTTTCGCGCTCGGGCTTATATTGTACAAAAATAACTGGTCGTATATTCACGATAGTAGCCACGCTGGCACGCGGAAAGACAAGCAAAAGTCACATGGCCAAAGAGGCCATGTGACTTTTGAAATGATGAATAAATGATTTGACAAGAGAATAACGAGGAGGAGAGTCGGAGATATTGAGATCTTTGAAACTGGGTCTCTCAAGCCTCTTCATTAATCATTAAATAAAGTACATTTTAGTTTATTCAACACCCAAGGGTCATAGGCACTCGGTTATTTTCTGCAATCAACATTCAGCTCGAAAAATTCAACCAAACTCGTCCGAAAAGGCGAACAAAGAATGGTTAACAATTTCGACTCGTAAATTTTCACTTTCCTCTGGAATATCGAGCACGAACTTTTGAAAATCATTCGTCCCTCGAGCGACAATGCTTGCCAAAAATACAAATGCTCAGTATCAGTGAAAAGGTCATTAAGAACGAAGCTAAAAATATCTTAGGAAACGTAAACATATGAATATAGCGATTGAAACGAATGTTTACCTGAAAGTGGGCTCTGGCGATGGCGACAGGTGTGAAAGACAATTGTGCGGACCACTTGAGCGTCGTTCCTTCATAAAGCAGAAGCGTGTCAGTGTCGGCAACGACGAGTACCATCAATTTGCCATCCGGTTCTGTAACAAGACAAAAAAAACAAAGTAACAACGTGCGTACGAGCACGCGCGTTAACGCATTGTTTTTCCGAGCAAATATATGCATTGACACACGCACAAACACGAGGACACATTTATTTATGTTTATGAACGTGGTGACACTAAGCATGAAACGGAATACGCTGCGTTAACGACTTTCCGTGAGTTATTTATGAAAAAAAAAAAAACAAATAACAAAAGATTTTCATGTCACAAGTTTGTTTTACGATTTTCGATATTTTTTTTCAACCCCCTCTCGTCCTGAAAGGATCTCAGGAAAAAGATCGTTCCAGTCCAAGTTTATTAACAATGTTTTCTCGAATGACACACGTCGTGATTTTTTTTCGATTAGAAAATCCCGTTATTTTTTTAATTTATTTCGAAACTGTGATCGTCGAGTCTTGAAAAAATTGTTTGCTGGAAAATAAAATACTGCAGTACACTTAATGTTTACTCGATGAAACACACGTTTTGTTTACAGTACAATTTCCTCGAGCATTTTTATGGAGTACCCATGTCGTTCGAATGATTAAAAACTCATTCGTACGTGTGGATTTTATTTCTATACATAAACATGTGTTACGTGTTTACCGATTACGTAAGCTCGAAAGCATACTGGATTGTACTCGAGTCTCTTGGAGTATTTAAGAGCTGTACAGTTGTCACGGAAGCAGTAGAGATTCCTCTCCGCCAGGACGACGATACCGACCTCGAAGCTGCTCAACGTGACGACCTCGATACCGAGGACAGCCTCGCCGAGGTTGTACGTCCAATCTGGCTCCAGTCCTCTCGTACCTTCCATATCCCTTACGACGTCGGATCTCCGACCGGATTCTGCTATGTTTTGATATCTGTTATCGACCAAGGCTCATTATTACATATCGATTAATATTCCAGGCATCATTTTAATCTCTTCCCCATACTTTTTCCATTTTATTTTCTTATATTCACGAATTGTCATGAGGTAAAAATTTTCCTTCTCCCTTAAAACGTTACGGAGTACCGGAACGTTCATTTTTTGGCCGAAATCGATCGCCCAAGACGCCTCCCACCCGAGCAATGCCATTTGGAATAAAAAGAATTGATTCAAGCACCAAAGCGACCTCTAAAAATGATAAATTCAACGTCTGACATCGGCGAGTCATCGAAACGCAAAGAAAAATCCTTTTACGTTCGTTCGCGTTAAAAATATTTGAGGGAATCATCAAAAAGCCCGTACCAATTACGATCTTTTTGGCTTTGGGATCAAAAGCTTTTCAACGTGCCAAATAACCATCGGAATCTGTTGTTTCAGACATCGCCGTCTACACGCGATTTATTTCGCAGGATTCTGCGACAAATAATTTTGCTGGTCGTAGGAAAAAATCATGTTGAATTTTTCATCGTTGGAATGCAACGAAATTCTGTTTTTTCTTGAGAAGAGCTCGTAATTATTTGCAAAACTAAATAGACACCCAAAATTACCATAATTTTCAAAAATCAATAAATAATTAATGGAAAAAGCATTTTTCGTTGAATCTCAACGTTGCAAACTTCAGAATCACAAGAAAAACTGGTTTCGCGATATATTTTATAAACGAAAAAAAAACTGCTCATTTTCGTTCATCCAGGACTGTGGATCCCTCAAATAATATATTTGGGCATGAAGGAAAAAAGAGTGTTTGCGACGGAGGGAGAAAACGAGCAGCATATGACGCAATGACGTTTGGCTGGCGATATAGTTGGAAAAATAAAGCGAAAGAACGTCGAGGAAAATTTCACAATGTTCAACATCTCGTGAACACGGGGATAAAATGAAGCTGCATTAGAAGTGTATGAGGAATGGAGTGTGTGCGGGTTTATGTTTGCTGGCTCGTGATGGTCTCTCGGCTTGTGCATATCTCGCGCAGCAGCCGGAGCAACATAAGCTCAACTTCGTATATGGTTATACATACTTGGTAACATACATTATTCATCGAGAAATACATATACACAGCTCGACTATTGCAACCTGCGCTCTTGCGAAGAATCCCTCTCCCCTCTCCCTCAGCCATACATATTTATATGGGCGTGTGTGTCGCACACCTGTGCATTAGTATGTGCATTCGTTTATCTGTGTACGAAGTTACGAGCGTGTAGAAGTTTGGCTGAGAGAGAAAACGTATCTGTGCGTCTCTAATGGTACATTGCTCACGGTAGTACGATACGAGAGGAGGGGCATCAAAGATATCCGCGTCTGTAGCTCATGTTCATAAAAATGATATATACCGGAGAACATATCTGGAATATCGTATACATTACGATATCATGCGACTAAAAAACTATCCGCGAGAAACTATAATGCTGGCTACTGAGCAGCCAACACACAAAAATACATGAAGAATAAATTCATGACGATTCATTAATTAATCGGTACCAAAGAACAAATGTATAAATAAATCCATCAATTATGTCTCTGAAGTTCGCAACTTTGAGATTCAACGAAAAATCATTTTTCCATTTGTTATTTATTGGATTTTGGAAATAATCATTATTTATTATGTTCATTTAGTTTTTCGCTCGCAAATGAAAATTGTTACATGATTTTGAGCTCTGCTAAAAAAAAAATGGAATTGCGTTGCGTTCCAACGATTCAACATGATCATTCATTAAGCGATATTGTTTTTTTTTTTCGTCAAATTCTGTGCGCACTTGTTACGAGGAAATCGATGATTTAGGAATTTCAAAACGTTCCCCGTGTCTTTCTCCGTTTTAATATTTTTGTGCAGATCTTACGATCGGTTTATCCTCAAGGATGTACACTGTCGAATCGAAATAAATCGATTGAGCGATCGTCCATGAACAAGACTGGATTTGATTGCATGCGTATACCTGTTTAAATAAATAAATATCACGGTTCTGAGATTTTTGTATGTTCGTGGATTTGTCTATGCGAGAAAAGCGTTTGAGTAGTAAAGTGTATAAGTTTCAGTGGATGAAGTGTGCATTGTCACGAGGTGACCCGTCTATAAGTCTCTCGTAGTTTATCATTTTGCATACTATGTATGGACAATTGTCATGTGGACGGAGTGCGAGCACGTTCCAATTAGCAAAAGAGACGAGAGATTGAAACGCCCGTTTAGCTGTTGCAGCTTGTGCGAGCTCGGAGCTCGTCACCGCATGAAAATGTGCGTGAGACAGAGAAACAAAACGAGGGAGAGAGAGAGAGAGAGAAGGAGATTGAAAAGAGGAAGAAAAAAGATGCAGCCTGCAGCATCCATTTGCTCTGCGTTCCTTCTCAACTGTGTTGCTATCGCGCAGAGCTATGTTGGTCGGTGCACGAACGTCATTCGAATAATATAATTGTGTTTTCCGTCGCGTGGGCGCCAATTTTTTTTTTTTTCATAAATTTCTTCTTTTTGCTTTCATTTCTATGCTCTTCTCTGCTCTCCTCGTTCTCGTCTTTCGCGCATAATCGGTTTTCCCCGTTAGTTACTAAATCTACGCACGAATATCCAAATATATCTAGTGGAATATTTTACAACCAACTTTTCCGAAAGGCCACGATGAGCGTTTCACTTTACAAATGTCATATCTCACGACCATATAGTGTCAAACGAATTATCATTGTCTCGTAGTCGGAAAAGAGATCTTTTATTCATGTGGCAAAACTTGAAGAAAAAAAATAAAATAAATAATCCATTTTCTTGCAGAAAAATGAAGCATTTTCTTACTTTTTCCAATTTCCGGCTTAAAATCAATCCACGGGATGAAATTTGTGAGAGAAAACCATTAATTTCCATCGGACGTTGGCTAAGCGTGACTCAATTCAATTTAAAAAAAAAATTCATCTTAACTGACCCCCATTACCCCACATAATGCCATCGTTCTTAATTGTACAGCCGAGAAGAGTCGCATATCATAAAATACGTAGAAAACATGAAGACGGCATACGAGCTGTCCCAAGTTTTATGTTGTACACTAGGAATGCGAGATAACGTGCCTGTAACATTCCAGAATCCAGCCGGAACTCGATGTGACGAAGACGTCGTTCCGGGAAACGTAAACGATCGGCTCAGGTAATAGACGATTGTTAAATGTTTGAGCAAAGGTATGAGCCTCCTGCTCATAGAACAGGAGAGTACCGTCGAGACACTGAATGCAGAAGAAATCGCGACCTCGAGCCGAGCCGAACGGTCCAGCGGTGAGTGACGCTGGAAATCGCGACAGCTCGTGCTCGTAAACTTTATCCAGGATGCATCGATCGCCTGTGTGTCACAATTTTTTCCCTCGTAAAAATCACATTGTTAATTAAAAACAAAGACCATTAATAACAAATAAAACTTGACGACTATAAAAAATTGCCATTTATCCGAAAAAAAAATATGATTATCAATTAATTTGAAAAATGTTATACATTAAAAAAATTCCGAAGCCTCCTGGTTGTTATGCACCAAGGGGCGCCAAAAATGTTGTTTCATTTACGAACTTCGTCCTTGATTTGGAGTTGAAAACAAAGCAGGAAAAAATTTGAACGATGTAGAAAAATTCAAGAGTTTTTGCCAGTTGAATAATTAATTGATAAACAATTTTTTGTCGGTGCACGTGCGTCAAAAAAATGGCAAATTAATCGATCCAAAAGGAAGAATGAGGAATTAAGATTCTGAATAGTCGGTGCACAGTAAAGGTAAAAAAATAAAGGACTGGCAGAGAAGGGCAGGTGGCAAGTCTAATAGGGAGTGCGTGTGAAAAGTTGGTGGTCCAGAGGGGCGTTGCGTGTATTAAAAAATAAGAAGCAACTATAAGGAGAGGATAAATGATGGACAGGGAATAAATAATGTGGAGTTAAGTGACGGGAGTTCGACGAACCGTGATCGCTGGATTCTTGGCTGAGTCCGATCCCGTAAACGACGAGCTTCTCGGGTGTTAGTATGGCCAATCGAAGATCCTGAGAACCCCTGTAACAACGAGCGATTACGATCTGTGTTTAAGGTGACGTAAAATGACCGGCCGAATGGGAAACGGCGGCGATCTCCGTGCACAGCAGCGGCTTTCTGCATTTTCAACGAGAGACAGAAAAGAACGAAGCACGCGGAGAGAAAGAGAAAGAGATTATTTAGCAGACGTAATCCGCATGGGCGCTTGTACATTTAAACGAAAGGGAACGAGGGCTGAAAAGAGAAATAACCATCAGGGAAAAACGGGCCTCCAGAGTGAATGCTAATGAGTTCTCTCTGTCGGCGAGAATCGCGTGGCAGGAGGTAACGTCGTAAGCACGGTTGGGAATGCACTGAGAATCAAGGGACAGAGGTAATGACCCTGAAAACCTCCTTAATGCCAAATTATCCCATAAGCAACCATCTTACAATTTTAAAATCACCCAAATGCCGGCATTAACATCACTTTCGCATCTCGACACATCCAGAATGGCGAATTAAAAGAAAAAATCGATTCTCCTTGCCCCGAGGCTTGAAAATAATAAACAAAATAAACAAAATCTCCATTCGTCTGATTCGAGGATCGGAAAGAAAACAGAGAAACGAATTACGAATGGAACTTTAAATAATGTCGACGATAAATATGACGTGGAATTTTTCATGGTTTTTTTTCTGGTTCCTCTAATTTATTGTTAATGAAGAATAATAAAAAATGAAAAAAACAAACATCCACGTGAATTAACTTATTGGATAAAAATCAGGATAAAATTATGGTGAAAAGTTGACGATCATTCGATTAGAGTGATGCGATTAGTTCACCCTAACTTTGTGACGTTTCGTTGAAAAATAATAATCTAATCGCAAATCGTTCGAGACAGGGAGCACAGAGCGATGGGCAAAAAAAAAAGAGAATGCGCTGCAAAAACAAGCCAAAGATTTACCGATGAGGCCGAGCATCTTTAGTCATAAATGGTAATAAAATATTCTACGGTAAAATAAATAGTCACGAAAGCGAATAAATCCTCGTCCGATCGTCGGCTACACCAACCACTCAACTAACAAGCCATAAATGTTAAATATGGCGACGAGCATGTATCGCTTCCCCATGCGATTTTAACGTCTACATTTTCCCTGCATTCCACACGAATATTTCTATACTGGACGCGCCGAGCTGATAAATGCTCGAAAACATCGTGAATGTGTGGAAAAATTTGTCGAAAATACAAGCTTCGTAACGGTCTCTCCGGGGGTAGAGTAAATATAAAATGTCAAAAAATTTCAGGGTTTTTTCAGCGTCACTGATTTTGCAAAGCAAAAAAAATTTTTTAAATGACTCAAAAAATTCTATTCAGAAAATTAGACACATTTTTTGTATTTTATTTGAAAAATCTGAACGAAAATGTGAAAACCCAATAAAAAATAACATAGAATGAGGTTGAGATGCAATTAAGTCATAAGCTCAATGTTACGAGGGTGCATGGGCGATTGCATCTTCGAAGCGGAGGCTGCACGCCGACCGAGAGATTCATTCACTTTGTGCAAATGACGAAAACGTAAAGAAAAAAGAAAGACTCCATTCCGGCAGCCGTAAGTATAACACAAAACTTACGTAAATGGATTTAGAAAGAGAAATTTGTTGGAGAAGCTCTGCGGGAGAACCTAATTGCAGGCGCTAAGTCTGAACGAGGCAAAACTGCCATAAATTAAACCTCCGGCTTCATCCTCTAGTTGAAGTTTATCTGATAAAATACTGGGCTATTAAGGTGCGTTACAGAACGAAGCTTAAGTGAAGGGAAATATATATAGTTGCTTAAGAAACTCGTAAAATTTAATACACAAAGTGTATGCGAGATAAAAACAATTTTCTTACGTCGAGTATCATTTTCGTCATCACGAGATTTTCACTATTTATTCAATCCAGAAACAGGACACCTGAAGGTGATCATAAAATGAATCCGGCTATGATCGTAAAAAATTGAATTAATTTTATTTATAGAGATGATTACGATATAATCATCGTCAGAAAAGAGTTCGATATTGACCCTCATTACCCCATACGTCCTGATAAAATGCCTGACCCCCGTTACCCCAAGGGACAACGGTTCATTCCGCGAGAACGACTGACCCCCATTACCCCAGAAATCTCTGTGTTGTTATACAGGAGCATAACCTCCTTCACATTATCTCGAAATATTCATATGGAGAGAAAAATGTACTCACGAAACAAATTTTCCAGCTTTGAGATCGATTATGCAATCTGCAAGTTTTGTCTCGATCATGAGATCTGTAACTTTGTAACCTGATGGGGCTTTGTTCTCGCCTATCCATTGTGACAATGGGCTATATATCCGAAGATTTCCGCTGTGACTACCAACCACAATAATGTCACCTTTCTCCGGCCCGAATAATGGCGCAACAAGCAAACACTGTCTGTCGAATGTTTCACCCGTCCCACACTCGGTTCTCCACCATTCTTTCGTCTTGAAAAGCGACATTTTTTCTAACCCTCCTCGATTCGTTTTTTTTCACTCCGTTAACTATTCATCTCGCGTGTTTCGTCAAATCGCACAATAAGTGCGCTTTACCATTGAAAGAAAATTGTAGACTAGAATACAGAGAAGGCGAGAAATTCGTCGAGGGGGATGGAACGTTGTCATGGCGATCGTTGCAGCAAACATTTCGATACGACATGTACATATCGGTCGTCCTTTCGTGAATTAATTCTACGAAACCTATAGAGTCTTTTTACATATTCGACATCTCGCTATATATACCTTATAATTGAGGCTTGACATTTTTTCGTGTGACGAAAATCTTTCTACAAGTCTGCTATATGGCATTTTTATTTTTGACTCTTCTGGACCTCGAAACGATGATTATTCCTAGTAACTCTGCAAAAATCTTCGTCCCTGGACATTGACAATCGTTGCCACTAATTGATCATGGTAAAGAAATAACGGTTGAAGTGATAAGGTTTGAGTTTTCACGAATACTAAAATCTAAAAGTCCTATCCGTCAGGTGGCAGCATCTTACGTGGCCATTCCGATGATTTCCGATGTAGGGCGAACGGTACAGCTGTTCAATAGCGAATGACGGGTGATGGGTATCTCGACACATCTTCGCACACACGTCTGTCAAAGGTTGTCATTGGTGACTCGAAGCGAAAAGAACAGTGGAATAAACGAATCGATTGTTGTTGTTTTTTAAATAAAAATATGGAACCGCAAGATATATATTACAACAAAGCCGAGTACGTGGAAACGGTAAGAATTCCTTGATCACCCGCGAAACTAATGAACGCTGAAGCATCAACATAACCTCTCACCATCACAATTACTATTCACCTCCAGGCTTCAGGGAACAAAGTTAGTCGTCAAACCGTTCTTTGCGGTTCGCAAAATATCGTTCTACACGGAAAAGTAATTGTTCAATCAGACGCGATTATTCGCGGGGACTTGGCGAACGTCAGAACAGGACGATACTGTATCATTAGCAAAAATGTCGTCATAAGGCCGCCTTACAAAAAATTCAGCAAAGGGTAAGTCCAAGCAATGAAACGCAAATTTCTTCCGACTATTTCTATCGATTTGATGAAAATTGAGGCACGGCATTGCGAGGGTAATTCGGGTCACACCATTCTCAAACTTCCATGAGCGCCGTTAACCTCAAATTATGTTTTCAGAGTCGCTTTCTTTCCGCTCCAAATGGGCGACCATGTCTTTGTGGGGGAACGGGCGGTTGTTAACGCCGCTGTTGTAGGATCTTACATTTACATAGGAAAAAATGCTGTCATTGTGCGTAACAAACTTTATTCACACATTAAATTTTTTCGCCGTAATTTTTCCAAATACGGCGATGCAACTGATATTCGTCGTCCACAGGGGAGGCGGTGTATTCTAAAAGATTGCTGCTACATCGAAGACGGAGCTGTTGTGCCTCCAGAAACGATCGTCCCCTCGTTCACACGCTTTGCCGGCAACCCCGCAGTCTGCGTAGAAGATTTGCCGGAGTGCACGCTGGACCTCATGCTGGATTTCACTAAGAATTACTATCAACATTTTCTACCGGCCCAAAAGTAGTATCTCTATCAAAATAATCAACCAAAATAATTTATTTACTTATACACACTTAAGAATAATGCATCGCAGTCAAAAATGCTTTTCGCTCTTTGCTTATACGGACGATGGAGTAAATTTTATAGAAAATCGAGTTTGTGTTGTTATTTTCGACGCTGCCAACCTTTAGTCCACTGACTCTTGTTCCAATTCCGGTTCTTCCGATTCCGAAGAATTCCTGCAAGAAATATTTTTCTTTCGGACCGAAATAAGAGATTTATCGAAGGAAAGTTATCGAAAAATTAGATAAAGTCGTATTTAAGGAGAAAATGATTAATTTTTTTATCGGGAACTCGATTATGATGCAGGAAAATACGTCACAGGTATTTATGGATCGAACAAGCCATCGATCACTTCGAATAGAGTTTCATTGGATCGCTCACCATCTGTGCCAAATTATTTCCAGCATAAAGATGAAAAAAGTGATGCCAGCACCATAGGCCAGTGTCATAAAGGCGGCGTAACAATCCATTATGCCAACACTGACAAAATTGCTTTGTCCCTGACAAACAGGCTTGTCGGTATAGAGGCGTGAGATCTCACGATACTGAAGTCCAGTTTCCCGGATCCACAAAGCTCTAGAAAGAAGATAGGAGCGTGTGGAGTTTTGAGCGTGAAATTTGAGGCCAGTGGCTCAGGGAATTGCAATTTCCAAGAACCATCAAAAAGTTGGACTGCACGTGGTTTTCTTCGAGAATGTCAATGAAAATTGGCTCACCCAACGCGAATAATTTCACGATATGGCGATTGATACTGAATAATGAGAAGCGGATTGAGCACTTTGAGGTAATCGATCTCATGGATACCACATTTTTCACCCTCCTCAAAAGTTTCTTGCATCACTTGATAACCAGCTCCATACTCAACATGAAAGGCAAACAAACCTTTCCTCATTCGACTCATACCTTCCTGGAGATTCATCCATACTTCCTTCTTGCCCTTCACCTTGTTCTCGTAAAATTCCTTTCGTTCTGTATCTTGAGCAGTCTGAAAACAAGTTCAACAACAATTTCTACCACAAAATCTCAGTTTTATCATCCAAAGGTCCATGCATAGAAAATATTCAGCATGTCAAAAAGCATTCCCATCCCAATATTCACCTCAAAATAGTAATGATTGTAAACAACATCGTAAATGCCAATTTTCATAGGACTGTTCATAAGGTCCCGAACCGTGTTAATCGAGTCTGCAGTCGATTGAAGAAGCGCCACTATATTAGCAGTATAAGATGCGTAGAGACTCAGAGCAGTCACGAGAAGCATGAGGACGATTATTCGAGTGGGAACTCCCATGGGCTCGTAATATGAACCTGAATCATCAAAAATACAAAAAAAAATAAGTTTGGTAATTTTACGCGAATATTTCGGGGTCCGGCAAGAAAAAGCACGATTTTATCTACTTTTCTGGACATTACGCCAGCCCTCGAACGAAACAACGACCCGTATGTGACAAAGGTCACAGTAAATGAAACTGGTAATGACCTTGTTGGGAAACAGCGCCCATGACGACGAGGAGATCGTCGCTAAAAGTTGGTTCGGCATGGGCGTTCCCGTCGGTCCAATTTCGTTGGGGAATTTCCTCTTTCGATTTCATTGAGTATTCCCACTTCATAGCCAAGTATAAGACTCCGATAACAATAATGAGGAGAACAGCAATGGCGATCCAAACGGAGCGTTCGAAGGGAAGAGTAAAAAGATTGCTGACATAAGAGAGAGGCGGTCGTCGAAATAAAAACCTGGACCTAGATTCATTTAATATTAATTCGTCAAGATGAACATATGGTCGCCCACGTTGCATACAAGTCAATATTTTATTGGCCTTAATTTGAATAATATACAAAACTCCTATTGACACACGCGGAAGATAATAAATATGAGACCTTACGAGTGCCCTCCATATTCGACATCTAATCATGCAAATTAGCAGTCATCTATACGAGCTTAACGAGCCAATAATATGCGTACATCATTCTCAATTGACATCTGGTATGAAGAACGAATGATTTATATTCATATGTAAGGAATGCGACGTATGGGTAAGGAAAACCGAGGCTAGACGAGCAGTACCTGGTGGCGACATCATTCCCGATATTTAATTCAGTCCCGAACGATTTAATTTCAGCAAAAACATAATTTTTCCATTTTTCAAAAGATTTTTTGTCCAATAAACGAAAAAAAATCATTTTCTTTTCATTTTTATTTATGATTCGGGGGATCTTACCCAGTTGGAGTGTACAATTGAACGTAGTCGACTACTCCGATACGATCAGGTGTGAAGAACGTGGCCGAAGAGCCGAGGTCTATTTCGCGAGTTCTTAAGAGCTCTATCATTCCGCTCCAGGAACCATTTTTTTGCACGTAACCCCACGTGTCCCGTGACGTGAAAGTTACTCTGAAATAAAATCGGAATTGGCCATTCGATCTTACGATATTCGAATGAGGTTTCGATCTTGCGATTCGATATTTTTTATAAATATAAAACTCAGGGTCAAATTGACCCAGTGTGTCAAAAAAGTGGACACGTTACAGTGTGTACAAAGGATTACTTGACAATGACGACAATACAAAGACTCACGTGGCGTTCATTCTTTTTACAAGGTGAAGGATCCATGGATAATTGGATTTTGTCGGTGCGTCGATGTGTACGTCCTGATAATCGTCGAGATGGTTGAAAGTGTCATTGTTCGTTATCTTAGATCAGAAAGAATATCGTAAGCCGCGGGATTCGGAATTATATAAAAGAATGCACAATTCTAAATGTCACAAATAGTCGCAATTCTGTCTCTTTTTTTTTTATTAACTGATACGAGCATCTTTGGAGTATAATGAGACTTGTAAAATTTCAGATTAGATTTCATCGGTCTAGAATGTGTGAATCATTCGACACAATTTTTCGCACGTTTTGAAAAATTTCTCGTTATCTCCATTCCGTCGTTTCGCCGTTTACAACGTGAGAATGACACTGTCTATTCGATCGTTTGATAAAATAGATCGAAGACAGTTATCAGTGTCGATGTTGTTGATCGAAAGAAATGTGCAGGAGGGAAAAGCTCTTTTTTTTATTGTAGAAGAATAACATCGAGAAGAGAGATAATTATCACAGTACATCGCGAAAAAAATGATAATAATCACATTACAGTATAACTTTTATGATTTCTCGGTTGGAGTTTTGTTAATTAAAAAATATTGAGTTGACTTACAATCAAGCAAGATTTGAGCTCGGTTTGTCGGAGATCTTGTCGTCTCCTGGACGTAGGATCGCGATTACGAAGGATAAGTCCTGTTTCCTTGGTCCAATATCCCCGATCCTCGAGGATCAAATCCCCTCGGGAGCTTGGTCGATACAATGACATGATTCTGACGAGATTATCATCTAATCTACGACTCAAAGTAACCTCGCTGTCAGGAAACATATGAAAAGCACGAAAATTTTCCATCACCCACGAAACATCATCATTCTCTATTATCAAGTCCACATTTTGTGTTGTGTTTTCTTCGTTCTCGACGTTCCGCAGATCCTGAACCAACAACCATTTTGCTGGAGCTACGAACATTCTACTCCCATTTGCCTGTAAGGAAAAAATCAACTTTATCCACTTTGGTTCACCATTATTGGGGCCCGACAAGAAATCGAATGATGACAACCTTGGTTAAAACATCGAAAGCCCCCGAACAATCGAGGTCAAGAACGATGATGTTTCGATGATCATCGTCGGGTCCTAGTCTCATAGGATCAAAATTATCAAACGAATTGGTGACTCCATTGATCACGTTATTCCGTGACATTTGCCGCGAAAAATTGATGGTGTTCTCTGCAAAATGACATATTATTTTCAAGCAAATTGCTTCTTCCGAAAGTTGTATAAATTTTCGTACGACTGACAAATGAGTTGAGAAAACTAAAAAAAAATGATTGATTTGCTCGAATTAAATCTTCAAAGGAAAAACAATTGATTTATTCTTCATCGAACGTTCAATAAATAAATTGAATCACCATCGTTGGAACAGAAAAGAGCTGAGATCGTGGATGATGAGAATAGCGACGTAGAAACATCGACGATAAAATTTCCCAAGGTCTTATCAATGGGATGAGATCCAACGAGACACGAGGAACTGGCGATGAAAATTAAGCCAGAAATAATGAGAAACATTCCGTTGTTGAAAAATCGCCGTTATATCGTGGAGTGATAGAAAAATCGTACTAAGTCTCGTGTCTCCAGTCGAAAGAAGGCGATACTTTTTTCTTACGTCTATATCTTCGACTTTGGTGTTTGACTGTCGCAGAGATAGGGCTGAATTATTAAGGATCATTTTATAAATTCATAGGGTAAGTTTGTCGAGGAAAAAAGTGTCCACGTTGATTGCGCATAAAGTCGATGCGTCGTTAGCAATCATGGAAAAAATGAAGGCTTCAATTTGCCAAGCCGAGAAACAATTTTCTTTGCTTTATTCTCGAATCCCGAGAATCGTGCGATTGTTGAAAAATAAAGGCTTCAATTTGCCAAGCCGAGAAACAGTTTTCTTGGCTTTATTCTCGAATCCCGAGAATCGTGCGATTGTTCTCGTTTCTCATCGAGTATGCAGGCAGAAAGGAGACAAGAAAAAGGGAAATTGAGGGGTAGCAATACGTCGTTCAGGAGTGTCCAACGAAATAAAAAATTCACATCAGTTTTTCAAGACTTCTTTGTTTCATGTTGGGCGTAAAATATTTGACACGAATCTATCGATGGAAATACATCTATTATAGACCTGTACATTTTTCATGTATTCATCGAGCCTCCACGAAAAATTGTAAACATCAACGTAAGGCATTGATTTGTTAATCAAAAATCTACATCCGTCGCTGTATCCAAATTCGCTCGAGCTGCTTGCAGATCGTCCTTAGATGAATTATCTTCAAAATTGAACCATCTGTGCCATCCAACTTCGAGCATAAAAATAAAAAAGGCGATGCCAACGCCATAAGCGAGTGTCATGAAGGCCGCGTAACAGTCAATTGTCCCAACGCTGACAAAATTACTCTGTCCCTGACAAACGGGCTTGTCAGCGAGGAGACGAGAAATCTCGCGATACTGAAGTCCAGTTTCCCGGATCCAATAAGCTCTGTGAAAAAGATGGAAGCGGGTGAAGTTTTGACGGTAAAATTCGAGGCCCTGGCTCAGAGAATCGCAATTTTCAAGAATCATCAAAAAGTTGAGCTGCACATGGTTTTTTTCGAGATTGTCAATGAAAATTCGCTCACCCAACTCGAATAATTTCACGATATGGTGATCGAGGCGCAATAATGAGGAGTGGACTGACGACTTTAAGGAAATCGATCTCGTGAATGCCACATTTTTCACCCTCCTCAAAAATTTGTTGCATCACTCGATACCCAGATGGACACTCAACGTGGAAAGCGAAAAGACCTTCCTTGACTCGAGCAATACCATCCTGGATGTCCATAAAAACATCCTTCTTTCCTTTCACTTTATTTTCGTAAAATTGCTTTCGTTCAGGATCTTGAAAAGCCTGAAGAATTTTTATCAAAACGTGGAAAAACAAAATGATGAACGAAAAAATAACCAGTACTGCAAAAAATCGTTTTGAACAGACACAAACGGATTCTGGTAATTGGAACAATATTCACCGGAAAATAGTAGTGATTGTAGACAACGTCGTTGAGGCCAATTTTCATGGGACTGTTCATGAGCTCCTCCACCGTGTTGATCGAGTCTGCACTCGATTGGAGAAGAGCCACTATACTAGCCGTGTAAGATGCATAGAGACTCAGAGCCATCAGGAGAATTACGAGAACGACTGTTCGAGTAGGAACTGCCATGGGCTCGTAATAAGAGCCTAAACATTATTAAATAAATAACGAAATATTATTAACAAAAAACAAAAAAAAAAGGTAAATGATTTCTGC
The DNA here is from genome assembly GCA_030522525.1 of Campopleginae sp. 14b. Lineage (NCBI taxonomy): Eukaryota > Metazoa > Arthropoda > Insecta > Hymenoptera > Ichneumonidae > Campopleginae sp. 14b. The sequence continues at coordinate 32,974 of JAPYYS010000167.1, forward strand.
CGATTTCGAAGCTCAAAGTATTGCGATGGAAATGAAACGAAATTTTTGCCATGAATACGAATTCAATGTCGAACTAGCCGAGGTAATGACTAATTAAAATAAAATTTCGTCGAGCCGAATATCCGGAAGTGACAAAGGTCACAGTGAATTAAATCACTCGTCACCTTGTTGGGAAACAGCGCCCATCACAACGAGGAGATCGTCACTAAGAGTCGGTACTTCATTGTGGTTGCCGGTCCAATCAATTTCAGGGAGTCCGTCTCTCGAACGCATTACGTATTCCCACTTCATGGCCAAGTATAAGACGCTGATTGAAATAATGAGGAGAACACCGATTGCCATCCAAACGGTCCGGTCGAAGGGGAGAGCGAAAAGGTTGCTCACGTACGATAACGGAGGTCGTCGGAATAAAAACCGTACCCTACAATGATTTTCATTCATTCGTCAAAGTGGACATGCAAATGAAGTTTTTATTTTTTCGTAAATTTCGGTCATTCTGATTGTGAAACGATTTTTTTGTTGAAATTTCTCTAATTATCAAAAATTGACCCCAATACTTTACACTAAAACAATTTTATTGGTAGCCATGTCTTTACCTAATTGGAGTGTACAATTGGACATAGTCGACTACTCCGAGACGTTCCAAGGTCAAAAATGTCGCCGAACCACTCATATCTACTTCATGATTCCTCAAAAGTTCCATCATACCACTCCAGGAACCATTTTTTTGCAAGTAACCCCATGTATTTCGAGACGTGAAGGTCACTCTGTAAAAAAAATAAGGGCATCATTCGGAAAATACTGACTCGCCATTCTTGTCGAGAGTGTCCATTATCTCTTTCTCTAGATTGTTCAGAGGTCGGGGGTCGGGGTAATCCCTAGCAGATATAAACAATATTAGATGTAATCATACGATGCAGAGACTCACGTGGCATTCATCCTGTTTGCAAGGTGAATAATCCATGGGTAGTTTGTTTTTGTCGGTGCATCGATATGTGCTTCCAGATAATCGTCGAGATGATTGAACGTGTCGTTTTTTGTTATCTGAGATAACAAAAATCGTAAGCCACAGGAAAAATTCACAATTCTTAAAGTTTTATCTTTTTTTTTTCCTAAACCGATGCCAGAGTCTTTGAAGTACTAGGGAACCTTGTAAAATTGTGAATTAGATTTGATCGTTCTAAAACGTGAATCTTTCCATAATTTATTGGACGTTGGGAAATCCTCCGTTACCTTCATTTGCAATGTGGATATATTTGCACTTGTCATTTGGATCGTTTGATAAAATAGATCACAGACAGTTTGATCGGTGATCGAAAACGATGTGGAAAAAATATGTTTTTTTTTTTTAATGAAAATTCGTATATAAATAAAATGAGACGGAAGAAATGTTTGCAATTTCATAACGTTATTATGTTTGTTGGAAATTCAGGGAGAATGAAGAACTCATTACATATTCTTTATTATGAGCTGGAATGGACGAAGCTTAGGTTGATTTTTTTTTTTTTAGTTTAATAATATGAAACAAACTTACAACCAAGCAAGCCCTAAGCCCAGTCTTTCGGAGATCTCGTCGTCTCCTGGACGTAGGATCGCGATTACGAAGAATAAGTCCTGTTTCCTTGGTCCAATACCCTCGATCTTCAAGGATCAAATCGCCTCGGGAGCTTGGTCGATACAATGACATGATTCTGACGAGATTATTATCTAATCTACGACTCAAAGTTACCTCGCTGTCAGGGAACATGTGAAAATTACGAAAATTTTCCATCACCCACGAAACATCATCATTCTCTATTATCAAGTCCACATTTTGTGTTGTGTTTTTTTCGTTCTTGACGTTTCGCAGATCCTGAACCAACAACCATTTTGCTGGAGCTACGAACATTTTACTTCCATTTGCCTGTGAGAAAAAAATGAACTTTATTCACTTCGGTTCACCATTATTAGGGCCAGGCAAGAAATCGAATGATGACAACCTTGGTTAAAACATCGAAAGCCTCCGAACAATCGAGGTCAAGAACGATGATGTTTCGATGATCATCGTCGGGTCCTAGTCTCATAGGATCAAAATTGTCAAACGAATTGGTGACTTCATTGATCACGTTATTCCGTGACATTTGCCGCGAAAAGTTGATGCTGTTCTCTGGAAAATTACGTATTATTTTTCATGCAAAATGCTTCTTGCGATTTTTTTAATAAGTTTTTGTACAACCAGGAAATGAGATCAGAAAAATAAAGAAAAGTCATTGATTTGCGCGAATGAAATTTTTAAACGAAAATCAAAATCGAACGTTCAATCAATAAATTGAATCACCATCGTTGGAACAGAGAAAAGCTGAGATCGTGGATGGTGAAAATAGCGAAGTAGAAACGTCGACAATAAAATTTCCCAAGGTCTCATCAATCGGATGCGATCCAACAAGACACGAAAAACTCGCGATAGAAATTAAACCAATAATAATTAAAAACATTCCGTTGTTAAAAAACCGACGTTATCGTCGAGTGATAAAAAAAAAGTACTAAGTCTCGTGTCTCAAATCAGGAGAAAGCCACTTTTTTTCTTGTGACTGCATCTTCGGCTTTGCCGCTGGACTGCATTGAGACAAGGTTGAATTATTCAGAAGCAATTGACGAATTGAAACAGGAACTATGTCGAGAAAAAATGTGCATACGTTGACATCACAGGAACTCGATATGTCGTTAGAATCATAAAAAATGAATGATTGGACTCATGAAGTCAATGAGGAATTGTCTTCGCCATGGCCTCAAATCACGAAAATCGCGTGCTCGCTCTCGTTCCTTATTGAGTATGCAGCGAGCCGGGTAACAAGAGAAAATTAAGGGGTTCGTAAGTGGTTCATAAGTGTACGAGGGAATAAATAATTCACACATTTTTCCTAACAGTTCTTTGTGTCTTGTTCGCCATCGAACGTCAAAGAGAACGTTACGAAATATTCGACACGATTCGATCGACAGAATCACATGCGAAATATTTGTGTATAAAAATTCCGCTCGTTTTTTAAATTGTATACGTAGAATCTCCATAAAAACTCCGCCATCAATGATCCGGAGAGATTGTGATATCCACGGAGCATCACGTGTAGTTGATTCGAACCAACAGCTGCGTGCGTTTATTGACGATGAGATTTAAACGTCCCGCAAGTTCCAGTAGATCGATGATCGTCTGGACGTGAGTTGTGAAGTGTAACTTCCTTATGTGACTAAAGAATAAAATCATCTTCGACATATAGCGTCATGCAGAAACCATCACACGTTCCGCCGATCTCAAAAAGTAGGGGATAAAAAATTCCAAGACCGCGTGATTGACGGATTAAAAATCGTATATTTGAATATTAAACAAGAAAAAGCTCGTGAATGTTTCTAAGAACTAGAGAATCGAAAGAGAAGGATTTTTCCATTAAAATTCACCTACAGGACACCGGTAACATTAACTTTAGCCAACACAGTACACGTGTAATCGTCTTATCGGTCTTTTATGAGTTTATGGCGACCATAATCGTTGGATGTTTACTCGAGCTTCATAAAATAGCCGAACCTCAAGCGGGTTCACGTTGGATATTTCATAACTTTCCATTTCCACTGAAGCACTCTCTTGCTCGCTCAGATCTTCAAATTCTCGCCGTTTCCTATCCGCATCGAATTTATTGCCACATTTTATTTCAACTTCGATAATTTCGAGGATTTTTTTATATTTTAAACATTCCAATGAATGTTGCTTAATCTATTGCGATCTCGTGCCGGCAAAGCATCCTGTGACATACTCATTAGCGCGTCGTGGTAGAAAGAAAGAGGAAAAAGTCACAAAGAAAGAGGCGATGCACGTGATTACATTGATATCGTCAAGTGCGTTGATAACACCGACTCAATATTGATCATCGTCTGAGATCTCACGTATCGTGTGCTGTGCATGCTTTTCAAATTCCGCAGGTGTTATATTACATCCACGAAGAAGGTGAATGATTTCGTATCAACTAATAAAAACGATAATTAATATCTCGAAATCATGGATTCATTAGTACACGCATGAATATATTTCAGAGTTACCAAAAAGTTCGTCAGTCCCGGTGTTCAAAGTCACGAGCGACCAACAGATTGAAATTAAGATTTTGGCAGGAAGCTCCCGGGAAGCTGCATAACCGGATCCACACTCGACTCAGTATTTTCGTCGGTTGTTGTAAAAAATCAAAGAGTTTGAGGGAATTTTCTGGGGTAAGTTTCAACTTTTTTGGCCCGAACGATATATCGAAGAGTGTCGAAAAATATCGCTTTTCATAATTTACATCTCTCCACTAATTTCTTCCTGTTCGGATGATTTTTCCTTAGGAAATTATTTATTGGCGTCCGGATTTTCGAAGATGGCGAATAAACTTCCCCCAGAGACATCGAATCCACGTATTTTTAAATATTTTCGTTTTGCATCCCTTCACCTTTCATATTGCAATCATTTCTGGAAAAAAAAATAAAATGTTAAGTGTTTGGAAACGAATTCTTCGTTTTTATCGCAAAAAAATCGTGTCGTTTCTATTAATTTCTGGATCTTGAGCCATTACTAGTGATGATTCAGCTATCACAATTCACATTTCTCAGAGGCTCGTGGTGTTGGTGTGCTTAAGAAGCTGTAGAGAGAATCGCGAATGTTGGTGGTGCTGGTGTCGGTACGAAAGATAAAGAATAATGTATGTTTATAGCTGGAAATCGAGCCCCATGAGAGTACACGTGACAGAGTCGTTCACATGGGGGGCTTGCGTGGACAAGCAGTGATTGGAGCATGAGAGCGAGCCTCCAATTTATTTCTCCTCGTGCTGTGCCGTGGCTTTTATCAGCAAAGTATCACGAGAATAGCTTGACTATCGTGCGCGGTGCGTCGTTACAAGCGACGAACGTTCTTCACTGTGATAACAGTGACATTCGTCATCGGATATAACGCTTAATTAGCTTAGTATCACGGAAAAAGAAGATTGAAAAAACTCATCAACGCACCTCCTGGATTATGATTCAGCAAGATGCAGAGCCTTGGCTGTGGCTCAATTCATAACAAAACTGTTTGTCATTACAGCCCCAGTTTGGATCGTTTTGGTCATCGACCGTGAACGATCAGTTTACATTTTCATCAATGATCGATGTGTCTACGAAGACCTCGATTAACGGAATCTTGAGACGTGGCAGTCGGCGATTGGATCGCCACGAATCGTGAAGAAAGCGGCGAGTCCTGTGCACAGACAACGGCGCATTATTTTTTGAAATGCACCAGCCACGAGCATTGCACTTGCCCGTTCTCATGAATCGGAGTTCGACTGTTCGTAACAAATACCACCGATGTAGCGTTCGTTACATTCCATGGATTTGCAGCATGATCTCTCATACTTTCTTGTTTATCATTTCCAGGAGACTGTGTCGTTAATGTGACAGCAGATAATTGTCAGACTGATGCTTATCGCAGATAAACCGAGCTCCAAAGCCGGTGAAACAAACGCAGTCAGCATTTTCCTGTTTATTAAAAGAAAATTCAATCATGTGTAAAGAAATTATAAATTCATTTCATCCATATTGTTCCGTACGATTTGAACGGTCATCCATAACCTTCAGCGTGTCTACGACAACGAAGGATCGTCGAAAAACATTATTCAAGAAAGAATCGAATAAATTAACTCCAACTCCGTTTTTTTCCATATATTTCTTCATTGTTTGTCAGACAATCGTCACGCGGAAAGTATTCTTCGAAAGTGACAATACGAAAACACCGAAAAGCCATTGCACCAACAAAAAGTGAGCCCGAGTCTTGCAAGGGTATTGGTAGCAAGATATCAACCGAATTAGAGCCTCATTCGAGCCGCTCGATAGACGAGCCAGATAATTGAAAAGACAAATTAAATCGCACTCAACATGAAAGTTCTCGTTGCAAATCCGAGGAGGTTATGATTTCAGGAAAAGTGTACGCTTGGGATATTTTTGTCTGGACGCATGATCGTAAGAACGATTATATATAAAGCCAGTGCCAGCAATTTTAATCTTAAAAAACATTTATTTGCTCCAGCTCAATAAGAAGTGGCTCACATCTCGTAGCGGAATTTCGTTTTATTTATAATCATTTAATTTGTTACACCGTGACTGAAGAAACCTTATCATTGACTGCGGTCACGTCAAGGCCCAAAATACTAATAAATGCTCGAAGATAATTAAGGAAAATGGTCACGTCATCGCTTTTTTTTTGTTTTCTTTCGAAATGAATGAGTTTTTTCACTTCAGTTAAGGAAAATCATCGGAGCAATGTTGGTAATTTATTACTTAATCATCCACTTGTTTACGTCGAAATGTTGTTGCAGGCAACAGAGAGTGAAGAGTAAACAAACACTTTTTCCAAATTTGGTGAAATTTTTGACAAAATTGCTCGAAATTACATTTAAAATTAAAATCTTTGTTTTTTACGAGGAAAATCGTGATTTTTTAATGAAACGAAATTTAAAAACTTTCCCATAACCAGCGGAAAACGAAATGGACGTCGAAGGTATATGGAAAAATTAGGAAAAGACATTTTGAATATAAATAACTGAAAAGCTATTGGAAACGGTCTTCAATGGTTTCATAATAAACTTTACAGCTTTATTATTGTTGAAACTGATGAGTCTTGGGATTCCGAAGAGTTTGATTTTGTAGGACGTTTATAACCCTCCGCAATAAAGCCCCAATTCGATGTGATTGTATTTTGAACGAATTATAAGCAGGTCGTAAAACAATTGAAAGCCAAAAAGATGGAGGGACAGAGGGAAAGAAAGAGAGAAACATATTGCAATTTGAAGATGAAAACGTGCGTTCCTGAGTCTCGCCGGAATGGCGGGGATGAAGGACTGACGATTGGTCGGTATGCGCGAGGTGTCGATTGTCTAAAGTGTTGCGAGTATCGCCGGCTTCCTGCCAGTGACAGAGTAACCGCCGTCCCACGACGAGTTGCTCGTCGCTTACCTCTCGAACTTATTTGTGTTTACGTAGTTCAACATTTTTCGCCTTTGTTTATATTTCTCTGATACAAAAGCCACTCGTACGAATTGAACAATTTTTAACGGATTGAAAAACAATTAAATTAATAAATTCACGGGTAAAAAAAAACGTCGCATATATCTCGGATAAAAATCGCGATAAAAATCGATCGGACGCGACGATCAATCGAATTTAAAAATCAATATCAACATCGAGAAAAAAATGGGCGTCGATAACGGCAAAACGATTGACCGGAAGCTGGACATGAAAATCCCGGAAATGTTCGAGCCGGAGCCTTACACTCCAAAAAGTAAGTCAATCGAACTTTCTTGTCTAAACTGTCATCGCTGTTGAATTTTCTTCGATCGCCAATTTTCGATATTACCTCCGATGGACGACTCTAGATTTAAAAATAGCCAATCGATCATATTTCCTAACGTTATCCATCATAAGTTCTTAACGTTCTGTTAAACTTCAACGACAAAGCACATTTTCATGTCGCAACCTACGGAAAGAAATCACTCGAAAATTCTCTCGAACAAAATTCTTTAAATTCCTTACTGCAGTTAATTGAGCATTCAAATAATTATCTTCGAAATCAGTACCATTTGTAAATAAGTTTTAATCACCTGTGTCACATTGTTCACACTTTATTTAACTACCAAATCTCGACAGTCGTCCGAGGTGAATGTAAATATTAATTTTCAAGGCAACACTAAAGCATATATCTAATAAAAACTGTGGCTGAGTAACACGTGGATTGTACCTGTCCGGTAAGCCTCGCTGCCCTAGTGCCCTTAAAACCTACCCAGCCTCCATACTCGTTCTCGATGCTCATATGCATTTCCAGAAGACTTCATACAACCATTTGATCACACTACAAATTTATAAATAGACTCAATCACATCGATCTGTTGCTTATAAAGTTGAGGAACAATTCTGCTCAAGGCAATTAAGTGCCTGGATTTCATGTTTCGAGGTTTTCATCCCTCCAAAAAATTCCTTCAGGGCCCATTAGCACGTGGAAGAGAAATTGAATCAACTTTCCCAAAACTTACCAACTTTCCTCTTCTAAGCTCGTATTTTACGTAAATTTAAAAAATCAAATTAATGACAATTGTGAATTTATAATTCAAAGTCCCCCGAGCCACAAGAAGGAGACATAGAATTCAAATTAAATTAAGTTTCATTTTCTTATGGGAAAATAAATTCGAAGTGAAAAAAATGGTGATTAATAAAAAAGCAATAATTATTTTTCTCCGTTCGATGGTATTTCGATGCTGAAAACCTCTGAAAAGTTAAAAAGGTCTCATTTATGAGACGCTTGTGATCGAGTATTATACAACCGAAGCCAGAACTCGTTATGAGAGAAAGAAAAACCTTTCATCGGTCGAAATATTTGTAAAAGACGAGCCACCTGTTGTCGTTCGTTGTGTGTGTTTCGTGATCGGAGACAGCACTAGCGTGTTGGTACAATCTTGCAGTGGTAAAGTGGCTGAGAAATAGTTGAAATTCCCTGAGGCTGCTTCGAACATCGAAACAAAACACCGGTTTTTGACTCGTCGGTGTTTCTTTCTCTGGAAACGAGCCAGCTGATCGTCGAGAGTGTTATTACAAAACTCCAATCGATCGTGCTGGCGGCTGCGGTTCAAGTTTATGTACACGCAAGTTCAGCATCCACGTTGAGCTGAAATTATTTCTCTTTCTGAAAAAAAAAAACAAGAAAATCGATGGACATATTTTCATAAACATAATGGAACATAATTTATTGATGCAGTAATTTACTCGGAAAATAAATTGCTTTTTTTTATCAGCGAATACAATGTCTTATCGCGATGCATGAGCATTTTTATTCGAGATTCAAATATTTACCCAAGTGTATGTAAAATTTAGGAGATGGATTTTCAGATTCCAAAATATCGATCACGATCGGTCATTTTACATTTTTTTCATTCGAATATCCGAACAAAAGTGCACAATTCGATCGCAGATAATCGATTTTTTTCCCCAATCATTAAATACGTTTCTCCATCCCTTTTCCGAATTCCTTTCTTTTCTGCATCTGTCACGGGCAGGTCTTTTAATACTTTCCGGAGTTTCGAACACGACTTACTTGCGACAACGCTTGAAACTTGAGTTTACCTACTTTCTTCAAAATTTCCAGTAATTTTAATTGAGTTGCAGCTGTTGCGATGCTTAATTGTCGTCAGTGCCATGAATTATCCGACACAACTTATGCGATGGTATTTTCTAATGTGCCCGATTGCACAACGACTGGGACAAAGAGTCGAGCCAAAGCTTAAGTGTAACTTAGTTGTCGGATAAATTGTTTTCGTTGCAGCAGGATATCCGATACGATTAAGTACTCTAGACATCTCAGTACATTCACCTTCTTCTTCTTTTGTGTAACTTACCAGTGGAAAGTGGGCCAAGCACCAGTCGACGTTTTTTTTCGTTTCACCACTCTTGGCTCTGTCGAATGTCTGCAAAAATGTATTACTTGCTGTTTAAACCGATCCTTATAGGTGTGCCCATGACGCAACTGTCAGGGGATTCATAAAAATTTCATCCTTCAGATTCTCCTTAAACTTATTCGAACGTCTTGCTAATTTTTACTCTTTAAATATAAAACTCAGCACATCACACACAAACTGTTTCGATTCATATGTTTTTGACTTTCTATAACGTCACCAAAACGATTACTCAACACTTTATATATTTTATTCTGATTCGTTGCTATTAACCGGAAAATCAATGACGAAAGCATCGAAGAAAGTTTTCCAACCTTTTTATTCGTCTGGAAATTTTTTTTAATTTTTTTAAAACTGGCATGAAAAAAATATAAAAAGGCCCCACGACAAAAGAATGACCAAATGATTTCGACAAGCAATTCTAATGACTGAACAGTAATTGGTACTCCGAAATTCTATTAAATAGTCGATCATGACTTCCCATATTGTTGAAGGGATCAAATAAATCCCAGACGATATGGATAAATTGGTATCTTGATGTAAACTCAGCAATAAACGCTGTTTGTTATCTATCACTTTGCACCTGGCGCGTGGGTGCCGAGACACATATTTCCCGACCCGGAAGTAAATTCAATATCTATATGTATACGTTGTCATGATTTCTCTGCATCATTGACTCCATGCACACGTTCGCTGTTGCTTACACTTACGTTCGAAGTTTCGAGTTGATACACTTGCATAATCACGAAAGCTTGTATTTTACACGTGTCATGGTTCGGACTGGATTTTGCTGACGCACATGAAATCGTGAAGATTTTGGAACGCCTGAGACTTGAATCATAAAATATTAATCTTTTTCTCGGAATTGATAAAAATTTAACACAAAATAATTAAGCATTTGAGACACTTGTAGAAATAGAATGCCAGGATTCCGATTCCTGGCATTCCCGACAAATTTAATTCGAAGATTAACCGTATTTTTCCACCGATTTTCCTCGAGATGATTGATTTCTCCTCGAGTCTCATGAAAATCGAAAAATATAATGAATCATTCTCAATAGAAAATAACAACGTGGGTATAAATTTAATTTTACTGATGGTAGCAAAACGATTAATTCCACGTTCACAAGACCGATCGAACATTCAATCATTCGTAGAAAATGAACTCGGAGAATGCCAAGAATCCGCGCACGCGTCATGTTTTTACGTTTCTAGCGATATCTCCGATAGAACCAATTTTTTTTTTTTCGCCAATGATTTATGGGACCTTGATGAGCGGTTTTTTACCTCGGACTATTCAAAGGGGTTCCGCGTTTCTTTTCCACTACTCATAATCCGTAACGATAAACACTCCCAGCGCTCGATATTCTTGCTCGATGTATTCGGAAACAGAAAAATTGCAAATATTTTAGCATTCAATAACGACGAATAATATTAAATAAATAATTAAAATCTTTGATAATTATTCCCACCGACAAATCGTAGCAATAAATGTATAATACTCGGTGGAAAAATTACCTCACGGATGACATTGGTCGAAACAATAAATTCATCAGTTTCATCATGTTGAAGTTTGCATCGTTGGAATGCAACGAAATTCTGTTTTTTCTTAAGCAGAGCTCGAAATTATTTTTCCAATATTTGGTCTGGACAATAAAACGATTTTCTCTTGTGACCCAAAAACTAAATAGACACAGAAAATTGCAATATTTTAAGAAAACCAATAAATAATTAATAAGAATATCTTATTGAATCTCAACGTTGCAAACTTCAGAGTCATTCAGTTTCCGAGTATCCTGGCTGGGATCCAAGAAAAGGATACATTTTCGGAGTCCATAATTCAGTGATTTGACATTTTCATTGTCATTAGATGATCCAAGGGCCTTGTAGAGTGGCAAAAAAACTTGTTTAGTGCGTCGTAAGGATATCCATTTAAGAAGAGTATATATATATCTGGTAAAATATATCAACGTCGGGGATTCCCGACATGGTTTAGCGAATCGTGTCCGGAATGAAAATCAGAATGAGCCAATACGAGCTCACGGGACAGTCGTCAAATGGAAAGGTTTAATAAAGTGAAAAATGAAATTATACGACGCTGGTATCGCAAGCAGCACGATCCAGGATCGTCGCGATCGACATTTTTCCATTCATTTTTCTTAACTGTATAATTTCATTTAACGAGATGTTTGAAGGATGGAAAAGAATAGACCGATTGGTATATAACAATCGACGTTCCCGGTACGGGACGATGCGATTGAAAAAAGTTGAACCACCGCTTGTCGACTTACGATCAGCATTTATAGATTATCTTTCTAAATATACGAACGATGGACACTTGTTCAATTCTCGCAGTGCCTTTCGAGAATCCGATCGCACAATTAGAAAACGTTTCAGCCTTGAATAACCTCCCCTTAACAATAACTCGATGTTTACAGTTGTCATTCCTTGTCCACAATAAAAACATAGCTGGAAAGATAATGTTTCGGTGGAAAACGATGAGGGCGAGTTTTTATTGATTCATTTGAATGAATAAAATTATTTATGCAATACAAAGTTCGCACTTTTGCGTATATCGAATCGAGATCCGTATATCGAAACGAGCTGGTAAAAATTCCTCTCACTTCCTCCCTCAAATTCCGCAGTCCAGTCGACTTTAATGCTAATATAATTCAGTTGAGACGACTGACAAATCGCTGACAGTGCATAATCAGAAATACAAGGAAAAATATCGTATGACCATTTTTCTTCCAACGTATAAGGAATTTTTCATTAAATTCTTTAAGCTACAAAAGACACACGGAGTTGAGTAAAAGATCATATTTAAACGATCTTATCGTACGTCACTCGAGTGTCTTGAACCTCTCGCGATCCCCTCAGAAGCTGATCCATGCTGATCTCGATTTTTTTGAAGATTAACAGTGACACTTAACACTTTCATTAATCCCGGAGTAGAAATGGCATGCCCCTACATGTTCGAGTGCTTGTGAAATATTTTTCACAGACACAGCGAACGAGACATTCATCGAAACAATTGAAACTACGAACTAATCGTTTTTTTATCGAATTTCGATGTTTGGAATTTTTGGAGTAATCTTTGAAGATCCATGTAAATGTTGTGCTACAATATTTATATGCGAAGAGAAAAACGCGTGACTATAACTAACAAGGAAACTTAAGAGACGCGATGGATCTTGAAAAGGATCTGGAAATCCTGCCTAATTTCTATATTTACGTCCTTTTCACTGCAAACTCCTGACAAACGTAAATTCAATGAATATCGCTATCGAGGAGTGTTGGATTTTTCAAAACGTACGACAAGAATATGTAGAGCATTAGACATATGGAGAACTGAGTGTTGTACGTCACGGTCACTCTGGAAACAGGTTTCATTTGTCATGAATTGAATAAATGCGAATTTCTTTATCGCTCCAGACTAAATTCCTCAACTTTGTTTCTCTCGGTGTCTCGCATCCTGTCTCCAACCCATTTTCCGTTATTCCCCTTCGTCTCAACGTGTAACTATCAAATTTTTAATGACCCTTGCCAATAAATCAAATATAATGATCGAACATTCCGAACGATCGGGTGAAGCCCGAACGGTAACTAGATTTTTTAAGCGACGATCGCAATTAAACGTTTGCCTTACAAATAATTAACGAAACTTGCTAATTGGTTGATCGTTCAACTTTCAATTTTTTCTACTGATCAAAATTGAGTGACAATGAAGCGTTTAAATTTCTATTGATCCGACACGCTCGATCCGCTGAACGTGACGAATCGTGTACACACATTCAATTTAGTAATTCCACATTGATTCGAAAGCGCGTTCACCTCGACCCTCAGCCCACGAGCCGAAGACGCTCGGACATTGCGATTAATTCTGCACATACGCAGAGCCTCGGGAAATATCATTTCTTAGCAAAATAAACACTTAGGGAATGGCCGATGAGTCTGGAAAAGGTGGATTTGAAGATTCAAGGTAGCTTGTGGACCTTGACACTTCCCCAAGAACTTTGTGTACGTTCATCTGTAAAATTGACATTTTCAAACGAAATCGACGAATTTGGGAATTTTTCATTTTTTTTTTTCGTTGCTAAAACAACGTTGGTTTATTACTCGTTGCGAGTTCGAGTCTCTGAGGTGGAGTTTTGACTCTCGGAGCTCTTTCGCACTCGTATCCGAGTAACAATATTTATAAATACGTAACTATTCAGTATCGTAATAATAGAATAGCCGATGATCGACTTTACTGGCGCTCTTTATTGCTCAGAAGCATATGAACGTGTTAACGTGATCGAAGGCCATCTGGTTTGCGTTGAATTTTTATTAAAATCCATCAATTGATTAACATTTTGCTAATTTTCTCCGTGCAAAGACGATCACGAGTACGATAAGGCTGAGGTAATATTCCGACCGATTACAAATATTCCGTATCCTTGCAAGTGTTATCGGAAAATTTTATTGCATTTATTAACTTCCCTTATTAAAATGATATTGTGTCACTGGTCCACGATAGTTTGTGGAATTGGAAGCAATAAAAATGGAGCAAGATCTAGGCCAGACCGGATGCAGTCTCGTAGCTCCTTCTGATCGATCAATGCCAACGTCTCACACGATCTATGTTGTTGCGGGACTACTCGCGATGGTATAACTTGGCTTGCCTTGCAACACGCTTTTGTACATCACTCTCTCATTCCAAACAAATAGTCAAGCTCCTCACAATCACAATACCCGTATGTCCTAGAGCTCAAATTGTTAATTGGCCAATGTATCAAATAGTAAAATCGTACGACAAACGGAAACTCGTGTTAGGAAGGAACACAAACGCACGTGAGGCCGTGAACATCACCTTGTTGACGTACGGCTCTTTACGTACTGAAATTTAATGACATGCTGCATACTACCGACAATTTCATTTATCGAGACCTCGTCGATAATCAAACTCTTATTCACGAAGGTCGATAGACTTTTGTTTAGCTCAATTCCAAAGTTATTCTTACAATTCCATTGTCAACCATTCCTCCACTCTTGTCACCAACGAATGTCATTGTATGTAATTACAAATTGCACAACACTCCCGTTGACGGGATCCAATTAATTAATCAACAGAGTTTGTGCATATTCGTGATTTTTTGTCGATTCTATAAATTCGTGATAAAGGAGAATGGTAAAAAGAATGAAAATCGTTGCGTTCGACGGATTGATTTATCACTCAATATATTTTTTTATTGCCAGTCGTTATTGCAACTTTTTTTTTTTTTTACTGTTGCAGTGAATCGTGTCACGTTTTATCATTGAAATTGACAATTCCTTTGATCGTATCAAACGATACTGAATATGTTGTGCGTCCAATAATTGGATAAAAATCCCAGTGTTTTTTTTTGTATTTATCGTATCAAGCATTTTAATGCCACGCGAAATATCGAGAGTTTATCGTCGATTATCAGTGTCGAAGAACTCAATTATCTCGTAATAACGGAACGTGATAATTAATCAGCATATTTTGAAAAATTTCTGTCCTCGAATATGTCAATTCATTTTCGTGTTAATTACCACGTTCTGGTGTAATTGATGGCAATTTCCTGTCACGATAAATGAAGCCTGCGGACAAAATGATCGTGGAACCTGTAAAATTGGTTGACAATATCCGCGAAACTTTTGAAATCTTGAAAAGCGCGGTGGCATGTTGGTCAGTTGTTGATGCGGAAGTTGTTATTCTCTAGTGAGGTTTTTTCCTATTCTTCCGAACGTTTTTCTCGGATTATGCATGTCCGCTAGTCCATGCTTGCTCATGGATTATTGTCATTGCTCTGTCACGCATAATCCTTGACAAGATATCTTCAACAATTTTCGTGACGCGTTTTAATTAGTTCGAGCAACGACAATAAGCCACAAACGAGTAAATTTATATCGTGGGAAAAAAGTGTTACGTAAATGAAATAGATAAGACTTAACAACGTTTTTACGGATCGTAAAAACGATTTTCAAATAATTAAGGATCTTGAGGAAGCGGAGGATCTGTACTCGCTAAGGTCAAATACATATTTCCAAGTTACAGAACAACGGGAACAACACGAAGACGAACGACGAATGTCACTTTTTTATTTACGAGACAAAAGTTACAGCTTCGATGACGAGAGTTGTAATCAACTGTCACCTTCTTCATTGGAAGTTTCTCATTAGTATTTTTACTTATTTTCTCAACCTCATTTACGTTCGGTATTGCAAAATAATTTCGATCATTTTCTTGGGACAAAATAAAATGAGCGACTTAATGTTTGCTCGTGCAATAATTTAATAAAGTTTGCCACGAATCCTTAGAGCAAGTTCCTGGCGATAGAATCGCCTTTTTCAATTAATTTCCCAGTCGATTCGCCACAATCTTGTGTCTATAATGAAAAATCACAATCACTTTTTAATCGCGTGATAAAAAGTTTATTGAGACTGATAAATGAGTGAATTTCTCTCGTTTCTTTGCCGGGGGATAAAAATTCACTATGATTCGCGATTAAAAAGGTGTTTGATATCGCGTTCTGCTTCAATGAGTTCGTAGCAAGCGGTGGATTTGTAGTTCCGGGGAAGAAAGGTGAAAGCGAGACGAAAAAGTGGCGGCCTCCTCGCTTATATTGCTCGAGCGATGCGTCATCGTATCCCTCGTTCGGAGCAAATTCTTTGGATTGTAATAGTTTGTAATAAAATAGAAATGATCAGGAAATCGTTAAGAAAAATCAACGAAAATTCACGAATTATGGGTGAATTATAATTGCGTCGCATTGGCATTGGTACAGAATTTTTTTTATTCATAATGACTTGCAGGAAAATGGCCAGATCTCTCGAAATGATTTTACAAATTAATTCAATTAATTAACGAAAAAAAAACGAAAAAAATAACGTAAGAGTTGCAATTAACCTCGACCATTGGTTCATGCTTCGATAAACCCGATCGTATATGTATATATAAATGGAAAAGGCATGGTCGTTTTAACGACCGCAACTCAAGGTCGGAAGTCCATTCTGCGAAACAGTCACAGGTCGAGTATCGGACAGAGGCAGGTGGAAAATCGGCAAAGTATGACAAAATTTTTCTTCCTGCTTCATTTTCTTGAATGTTTTTCTTGTAGAATTCCTTTACCAATAATTCCCGCGAGCTCAGAGTTTGCATTCGATTAAAATAGAAAACAGTACATTCCCATAAATAACACTATGAAAAAAACTGACTTATAGTTTTTTTTCGTTTGACCCCACTCCGCAGACTCGACCTCCTACGCGACGTGCACCGGAAATGACATTTTTATTGCCTAACGAGAGCTTCCGAGAAGCGAGTCAAAGAAAAAGTGGAGAAACTCGCTTACCGGAAACTTTTTTTCGCTAATGAACTTTAGTCCATGTACCAACAAAATGATTGAAATAATTTTTACTTTTTTTCATCCCTTCGTCGGAGAGGAAATTCGGAGTGCAATGCTGAGAAAATAAAAAGTACCAATTCCACTCAGTCGTAAACTCGAATCGGCGAAACTTCTCATCGCTTCAGCTCGATTTTGAAAGTTTCGAAATTCTTCCGGCCAGCAACAGGTCTCTGTCGGAGCACGTCACGTGGACAGTATTTACATATTACGTTCCAGAAATGGAAAGTCACTGGCAGCGTGTCATTTTCAATAAAATTCCACGAGACAGTGTCGTTAACCTCCGAGACAAAAAAAATCAGCTGACTCAATAAATGTATCGATAGTTACGATCGCCCAGAAGCAAAATCAAAAATTTATGGAAATTCGGGAATCCTCAAGAAGCGATGATTCGCGAAATTGTCTGAGAAGAAAGTGTGATACGACGATAGAAATATTTCGCGTACCAATCGCGGCGGCAAAAAACGGGAATGTTATAAAATTTACTAAAGTCAATGACTGAACCAAAATTTTGCATCAACAACGCATATTTGAGGGAGCCAAGGAGGACTCCAAGGGTAAAAGACATTTATGAAAATCCTTGAAGAGAAGATTACGATTGAGCCGCGCGTCCTTACGTGCTTAGAATACTGTACGGAGTCCGGCCTTAATTATTGGAAATTACCGGATGTTTTTACCACGCGACTGGCCCTTGTATCGCGTCATCGTAACAAGAACTTCGTTGCCCCTTTCGAGCGAATCACATCTCATACTTAGTAACAGTGACCCTCAATTACGTTGAATAGGACGCGGAATTTACAAGGTACTGAGAGCAAATGAATCGGTAATCATGAAAATTCAAATGCGTACCAGATATTATTGAAGAATTTTTAATCGAAACCAGATGCAAAATGTCATTTGAGCGATTGTGGAATCAGATCGATTTTAAATTAAACAAAATCATCGTCAATGATTTCCGATCAGCAGATAATTGTCGCAGGTTTCTAAAAACATGACAGCACCGGAAAGCTAAAAATGATAAGAGATTGGGAAAGATGCAGAATCTGAGATTTGGAAAATGATTAGTTGTTGACCTTCACTTGAATAAAATACCGGATGCCAGGAGTTCGCGACAGGTGAGAAGGTTTTGTGGAGCCAAAACTTGTGCAGACCTCCAACATCGAAATAGAGGCTTTCCGCCCTTCTTTCTATGTCTCTCCACAATCGCTGCGGGTTCCACGAATATTTAACTCATGGAATGCCTGTTTTTTTTTCCATCGGTAGCCTGGACGATGCATGTGGCTACAATTTGCGTCTGGGCTTCATGTGTCTGTACACCGGAACAGCGTATCGATGAATAATGCATGTTACGCTTGACCACACGATCCTGTAGTAATTCCTCCGTAGTAACCGAACATCTTCGGGGAACTTGCATCGTTGCATGCCCAAATACTTTTATGGCATATTTCAAAAAAAGTAGCACGATTTGCTGCGTCGTGACTCCGAGCCAAGCCCCACGATCTTCGCCACAAATAATATGAGGAAAAAAAATGAATAGAGCAAGAAAATTGGGAAGGAAGCTTCCGAGCCCCTGATTCGGTGTTTGTGCTTACGAATGATCAATATCGCCTAATTATTGGAACCACGGGCTCCTACAGAAACGCAATCATCTCAAGAATCGGTTTAAATTTCGAAAATTCGGAGTTTCCAAAAATGGAGATGAATTTATAGTCAGAGCTTGTGATTATCAACACAATTTGCTTTCGTGCACTCTCTTGTAAGTGCGCCTGGCAGTTTAAGATAATTATGACATTGATCGAACGCATCGTATTTAACGGGAATGAACGTGATTTCGAGATATGGAAGGATTTCTCCGAGTTTAATCGACTCGTCTATATGTACGCGAGCAAATATCACGATCGATAAATGTGGATCGTTGTCGCTTCATTCGTGTACGATTAAGCATGGATTGTCATGTTCGACACGTTGTGTCGTAGCATTTATCGAAGGAGCCATACGAACAAATGGTATACAATGAAAAACGATGTGTTTGTTGTTATTACATTTTATTATCCTGGCTAAATTGATGCGATATACAGTCACGCTTGGATCGGTGCGTGACTTAGTTGTAAAATGAAACTCGACACAGATACTAAAGATTTCACTCACTTTTTTGTCTCATATACACGTCCCTTCACTCTTCAAGAATATCTAAACGTTGTAATAAAAGCTGAGTCTGTCAAAATTTGCACATGAACAAATTCATTAGCAGGATGTTAGCACACTAAGAAAACGTTTGAGAAAAATTTATTTACAGAAAAGAAATATATTTAGTTAGTACTTTTACTCAAACATTCATTAATTGTTACAAAATTTGTTAATAGTCGAAAAATATCTTTGTTATAACGATGAAATTTCATAGGCTTAGAATTTCCTTGAAGAAAATTATTTGTTCAATCGCTTTTATTTCCCTCAACACAGTAGATGTTTATGGACACCAAATTGATTTGCTATCAACAAAGTTAACGTTTGATCGAATGATTCATTTCTTAACTATTAACAAATTTTTATTTTAGACAAATTCGAGAGGCTCGAATAAATGATTCATTAACTGTTCAAAAACGTTTATTTTGCCGAAATCAACTTTACGTTTGTTAGCAATTAACAAATCCTGGTTCGTATAGTTAAATCCGTTTCTCAGTGCAGTAATCGTATTTATTTAAAATGGAAACTCTTGCAGCACATGCACAAAGTTTCGCTTTATTGTCAAGAGAGTGTCAGGCACAAGGAGAATTATTGCTGCTGGATTTCAAAATAATTCGTGCTCCATTATTTCTAACGTTAATTACGCGATTTTTTGTTTAATTTTCTAGCGATAATGGTGCAAACGTAATATCGATGAATATCTGACATTTTATATTTACATGAATATACAGATCGAAAATAAAGTCGAGGATTTTGCGTGATGACTTTATTGCCTCGCGTTGCATGATTTAATCGGTGGGACTTTAATTGATGTCCAGAAAAATCATGTGAGAAAAAGAGAAAGAGAGAGAGAGGCAAGGAGAGAGAGAGAGGGAAAGAGCGAAATGCAATTTCATTAACACGAGCTCGTGCTCACTCTTCAATTTGCTCTACTGTACTCATGGGCATAAATACGATCATGCCAAGGGGATATATTAAATTGCTTCATCGTCGAGTGTCGCTTACCAAACGGGTATAAATATAACGTACGTATAAATATACGTGCTATGAAAGTGCGGCGAGGAGCTGCGATTTGATTGGTCTCGATTAATTGTTGTCGGTGTTAAGCGAATTCCATAATTTCAATGCTTGTATCACACTTACATACATGGTTGTGTGTATTTTTGTCGTGTATAAATATGGTAGGGTTACTAGTCATTCGGATTCATTAAACAATAAGCGAACAGCGAGAAAGGGAGAGGGAGAGGGAGAAGGAGAGAGAGAGGGAGCCACACGTATATATCTTCGAGCAATCTTAATAAGAGACCTATGAGACGATGATAAATCGAGTTACGGCAGGGTTAATATCACCGTGCAAAAATACTATCGAGCTCCCATCAAGAAACACTCGAACGCCTCAAGAGCTCTAGAGATATTAAGCATGATTATCATATACGATATAATGACTACCTATCACTTGTACCAGATACAAGAGCGTTAAAATTGTGTACGATTAATAATTGACACATGAAAGACTGGGACTTTTCAACAGTTTCGCTCTCTTGTCTTAAGCCACAGTTTCTTTATCTCTGCGGCTGTGATTCTGAAGTTTTTAGGCTGTTTCGAGACTTTTTAATATTCCATTCACTCGTTACCTTTTTTGCTTGAGCTTTTGCGAGTAATTTATTGAAAATCTGATTAATTTAGTTTTTTCCAATATTTTAGTCATATCGATCGATCTGGACCGATTGAAAATGACGCTTGATTTCTTTATCGATCGAAATCGATCGTCCAGGATCTGCAGAATGTGTGATTGCCGATTCAAACGCCATCATTGACCCCACGAATTTGATTCGTCGCGTCCGGCTTTTATAAGAAACGAGAATAGATCATGAGGTATATTCGAGGGTTGCGATTTGATGACAGTTCTTCAAACTGTGTATTTTACGATGTATCGCCGGATGTCGGTGGTTAAATTATTCGAGACATCCTGGTGGGTCATTCTACTGACAACTAAAAGTAGCGAACCCTCCTTCCTTCTTTTCGACCTCCACCAACGTTTCCACATGCATCGATTACGTTGTCCTTGTCGTGCCAATGCTTCGCTAGTCGTGGCCATAACCTAATCACGGTTTTATCAATTTTTTAAGCATCCCGAGGCGACATCATTCATTCAATGCAGCCGTTGCATTCTTACTGATAAATCGATGGAACGCTCGTGTGCATTAAGTTCCAGACGTGAGAAAGTCTCACTCGCCGCATGTTGATCACGAGTTTTACTATTTCCTGCCTTTCCTCTCCATTTCTTCTTCATCGGTTCGTAAACAATTGCTGTACATAGAGGAAAAAAAAGCTTCGAAAATTCATGTCGCAAGACGCTGCATGCAAACCAAGCAACAATGCACTTGACAGGAATTCCACTTTCGGGCTCTTTCGTCAATGGACGTACGATGGACGTAGACAGAAAACTGTCTACGTCCAAGAGCAAGACCTTCGAAACTAATTTACCATTTGCTATGGTAGCAGCTGAATGACTCGAATATTTTTGAAAATTCAACGAAACACAAAAACGGAGGAAACTTTTTTTCTCTCATTTCAAGCCATTTCAGCGTTTTTTTTTATTTTTTTTTTTTATAATTTTAAACACATGGCACGTCCGACTAATGAAGGAATTAATTACAAATCAAGGTACATCTAAAGCCTAGAAAAAAGCTCAAGGTCCCGGAAGCTTTGTGTTGACATACACGCCGGATTGATCGTCTTATTAGGGTCAAACATGTGCGAGCAACCAAATAACACTCTACAGAGAGTTTATTGGACTTTGCGTCGAAACACGTCTCGGTTACACGCACGTAATCAGCAAATCGTCGACATCCTCGTTCCGACGTCGTTGTAATATATACACACAAATCTTCATATACGTGCGTCCACCTATGTAGCCGGGATCATAATCCCCCATGCCTTCTGTTACACTCCCAACATATTTTTGTCTTTCTCATCGTCCTGAGTTTCCCTATCCCGCGATTACGTCATTTGCCAAACCTCGCTGACAATTACGTTCTAAAAAAAGCGTGTACGACGCAGTTGAATCTGCTTCTGGTGTGCCAGGTCGAAAAAAATACGGAGAGGATTACGTCTCATCCGTTGGGTACGAATTAAAGGATCAAGGGCCTTTTACGCACAGGTTTGTGCATAATCGCGTATTCTGTTTCGTAAATACGGGGTCACGGAGGATCAAAACCCTTTCCCGCAAGCGTGTAACCATAAAAGAGAAAAAGAAAATGCAACAATGAATGGGCAAGGCCATTACTCGGTTGGATGACCGCTCAACCGAACACCAGCTCGCGCGTCTTTCTCGGGGCCAGAGGCAGTTTTCACGAGAGTTTCTGTGATGGGACTGATCAACTGAACTTTAGAATAAAAATGTGGACAGAAAATGCATTGTCGATGAAAATACAGTTTCGATCTCAAAGTTCATTACTGAAAAGTCCGCATTAAGGTGATAAATGAGCAAAAATTTCTCGACACCGTTCGATTGATTACAAAAAGGCTTCGCCAGCGGGCGCGGGCCAACGTCAAAAATCCGCCGACCACGACGCTTTTTGTAATCAGTCAAACCGGTTCGAAAATAAAACATTTTTAAAACTCAACGATCTCTCTCGCACTCACAGTGGCGAGATACAGGCGGATCAATCACCTTAACGGCAGGTGTCTGCAACTCTCATGGTGTCTAGTTTCCTACGCTCATACCAGATGTCATGCCGATGCAGTCGTAATCGATAAAAACTGAAAGATATAACTGTTTTATCATTGTGGAAGGTAAACCGATCGTCAATAACTCCAGGATCGAGTGAGGCACATAAATTCTGAATGAAACGAGAATCAGACTCCAACAGATGGCTCTGTGAGTTGGATTTTCAAGAAAATATTTTCGAAAGAACGTTCTGGTGTACCGAGCCAGACGAGTCAAGAGAATTCCGTTGCATTCTCGAAGTAATGGGGAAATTGATATCGGTTAATCCAGTTGCAGAGTCTCGTTAAGCTGTGCAGCTATCGGAGGAATACTTCCGTAATAATGATGAACTGTTATCGCGTTCTATGCAACTGATCTTGACGATATAACCCGCACAATCATTCCCATATCCATATCGTTCGTAATGGCCACAAAAAATCGACATTCACAATTTTATTTGCGATACAACTGTCAAGAGAACTCGTTGAAGGTCATCGCGTCATAATCCCACCCAATGCGAGTGTGTGCTCTCAACTGAGAGACGCCTCTTCGAATCATAATGCAATAAAAAATGTATTTTTACACGAACCGATTTACTCGTCACGCCATTTTATCGGAAGATCCTCGTTTAGTGGATGAATCCTCCGTTATGGTTTTATCGAGCAAAGGAACGCCTTCGGTACTCGGGAACTTTGGGAGGGAATTCGATGAACGAGAGACCGGGATTTTGGTCCAGATCCTAGCCTAATGGTTGGAGGAGCGAATGTTTGAAACTTGAAATCGCTCAGCAGTGATGATCAAGTTGATGGATTATAATGATCCGAGTTCATGGGTCAGTGGGTCAAAGTACTTTTTTGTTATCAGTATTCGTACAGCACAGACTCAAGCACGAGCCTCGATTGGTCTTGGACGTAATTATACGAATAGTCATTGTATGATCGTCCTTCGCCAACTTTGAGAATTAGCAATAAAAAAAACTCGTACACTCGCTGCGTCACGTTTTGACGTTGGCAACGCTGGGATTTTTTTACTGTGAATCCGTGTGGTAGCAATCTTATGCAATAATGTCTGCAGGGCACGTACATTGTAACTGTTATCGATGAGCAGTTTTTCGCCTGGAATGTTCATTGACTTCCCATGCGTGTATCAGGCAGGGTTTTTGACACTCACGATTTTTCTTCATTCCAGACAGTCTGATCGAGTCGGAACTTTGACAAATTGATTAATGGAATTATTTTGATAATTTCGCTGACGAAATCATGAATGAGATCACTTTTTTTATTTCCGTACATGACACGACAACTTTCATAGTTTCCTCAAAGGCATGAGGATGATATTTTTATTGTCTAACCACGAGAAACGTGACACAATTTTTCGGTGTAATTTACTGCGTTTTGCTTCTTCGCTAACACGCGAACCAAAAAAATGAATGAATCGGGCGGGGGAATTGCTCAAAGACAACGCACCTATGAGCTTTTTCTTCGTACAGTTCAAACGCCGTAACTGCCTTCAGTATTATCAGCCAGCAGTGGGATGAAGCCACTGAGTCTCATCTTTTAACGTCGAAATGAAAATAAGGAGGATTCTAACGTTGACTCAGT
Organism: Campopleginae sp. 14b; assembly: GCA_030522525.1. Classification (NCBI taxonomy): domain Eukaryota; kingdom Metazoa; phylum Arthropoda; class Insecta; order Hymenoptera; family Ichneumonidae; species Campopleginae sp. 14b. The sequence continues at coordinate 57,347 of JAPYYS010000167.1, forward strand.
AGTAATGTGGGTTAATAACGTGTACTTAACGTAATACTCCTGACTATTCCGTTAAACAAGATTTCTCTAAAAAATTTGTTTTCTGGTCGAAAAGATTTAGTGGAAAATTATTTTCTCAACGAATTGGGCTCGAAATTTTATCTGGAAGGAAAGTAATCAGTGAGGCATTCGAAGGCTAGGCTCGTTTTTCGACTTTTCCTGGCTCGATCGTTCGACGTCAGATCGATAACGAAGAAACAATACAGTCTGCTCCGTATCAACGTTTCAATAATTTTTAACTCTCGCAGAAAAACTGATCGAACACGAAACGATCGTATCGAATTTATTTGTTTATTGATGCAATCGGGGTTCGCAAAGAAAAATGGACCCATCATTCGAGCGGAAATCCGAGCGCAATTGATTGTGCATCGGTCAGTTTCGTGGGCAGCTATTATTTGTCACTGACGGATTGGCTATCGATGTGTGTTCGATATGTCATATCCTGTGATCATGTACGATCACGTGTGCTCAAGTCATGTGTGTGCTGATTTTTCTTCCTATTAATACTGTCAAGCAAAAATACTATTTGCACAGAGTTTCGTCGTGAAATCACTAGGAATATCTACCGAAGCCCAAGCAGCAATAATCAGTTTTTTACGACGATCAACGTGCAAGGAGATTCATGCTAAATCGTCGCCACGAAAACTCATGACGCATTCACCATTTTCGTGTTTTTCCAGAGGAAATATTCATAAATAAGAAGTACTCAAGGGCTATGATTTTTTTTTAAGGAACGTCACAATTAAATCGGAAAAAAAATTATTGCCGAAGCAGGCGTTTTATTTGTGGGCTGAAAAGTCTCGTATATTTTTGTGCATTATCTTGATGTGCAGCCAAGCAATTACTCATCATTATCTCACTTTGGGACACTGGTCCAGTTTGCCAAGCAATAATACACGATAATCAGTGTGCTCCTGTTATCTTATCGCTATAAAAGAAATTGGACGATTGTGTACATCCTCAAAAGCATTAAAGTGTCAAAATTTTCAGGTTTATTTTCATTCACTACGAACTGAATGATTGATAGTTTTTGGCTTTGGTTTTTACTACAATTTCCAAATCATTGGTATTTTTATACCAACGTATGAGAAAGAGGTTGAAGTGCAGATTCTTCTTACCGCTGGTGCTGAGATGCCGTTCGAGGTCGAACACGAACGATGCTTAAAATTTGAAAAAAAATTCTTAAGCAAGCATTTTTGGCACATTTTCCGAATCTTTCTAATTATAGAAATTTCACCTTCGAGTGCTCATTTCGTATTTCCCTTTCAATTCTAAGTGAACCGTCCAACATCGAAACAGCTCGATAGAAAATAGTAAATAACGATGTTGACATGCTTTATTATAAAATTCAGAGCTGCTGTGACACGATCGTTCGATATAATAATTATCGAAAAATTAATTGAACCAACGAAATAATATTAACAAATATCGTCATTTTTTTCTATCGCGTGCATTTATCGAGCGACGTCAAAGTTTTGCGCCTCGTATTCGATTACACAAAACAATATTTTTTCTTTTATGCTTAGTCATTGCGATTGCACGTCCGAGCGGAATTTACACGGCTCATAAATCTCGAGAAAGACAATAATTATGGCGCATAACTGCACGCGAATAACGTGCCCAACAAAAACAACGCGGAATTGGAAATCATCGTATCGAAATCTCTCGATTCTCAGCCCTTCTCAAAATTACTTGCACAAAAATATTTGAGATTTTTATGAATTTTTCCTTTTTTAAGAAATCTTCTTGGCAATGTCGAAGCTTCGATGTTTATGAACATTTATCCTAAACTTTACGTATTTAGAATCTCACAGCTCGCTCTCATTGTCACTAAAAATAAAAACGACTTTTTGGTTAACAGCAGGAAACCTTGGTCCATCTTGACACAAGAGATAAAACATTTTTTCCTCCGCGCTAATAACATTACTGAAATTCGATAGTACAACATTTTTAGAATTTTCGTTCAAGATCTCATTGTGTTTACAGTCGGATGAGTCATTTCCACACCTATATATTTACCTCGTCACCTTGTAGTTTATCTCCGAAAGCGAAACCACCGCGAGATAACTAGTTTGGTGCTTAATTGACTTTCCATCATCACGACGTATTTGGATTCAAATATTAATAACTCCCGTCCGCGCGGTTCACTATTATCGTGTAATATTTCATCATTCGATTCTTTGCTTTCACATCCATAAATAGAAGGAGTCGTCAAAGCCGTAATAATTAACACCGGAATGAAATGCATTATCAAAATGACTAATGATTCCTAATAAATGCTCATGACGCTACCTGAATAATAAGGCTATTGCGGAGTCCGAATTAGCGTTTGAAAATCTTTGGAAAATGAAAAGGACGGCATTGGGACGTAATGGAAAATCCAAAGTACCAAAGTCGCGTCGTTAATCCACCTTATAATTTGACCGTTGATAACGAAATAGCATGAGCACCTGAAACGAAGGTCAAGGATCCCGCACATGGGACTTTTTTATTTTTGCATCATCGCGGGCAATGCTGAGAACGAGTGGGTAACCGCGCGCGCGCCCGAGGACTTTCGCAAGAAAGTGTCTCGCTGGGCTGCATTTACTTACCGGCGTCATTGCATCTTGGATCGAGTCCACGCACAGTATTATATTTATTTTAGACTCTGTATTTTCGCAGTGTTAATCTGCAAATAACGAATGCACATAGTGTCAGAGAACGCGAGGAGATGCATATATTACGCACATATATATTCTTAAATCCTCGCAAATACGTATTGGAATGAACGTCATGTACTTATGCGCTTAATGCAAAGAGGGCTTTCTACCGATGCATTTTTATAATTGTATTGGAATAACGCTCGAGTGCCAGTCTTATTCTAATAATGGAAAGGAAGTAAGAGTTGCTCTGCCAATCATAATATTCTATAGAGCATAGTGATTCACTGATCCACTCATTCATAGATTCAGCTAATAAAACATTTCACCTTCTTATCACGAATGACATCGATAACTTTACCATTCGAGTCCATTAGGTTTGACATCGGTTGATTGAACGTTCGAAAACTATGTTACGAATGGGGACGATTTTTTGTTTGTTTGACAAAACGAATCCAAAATGACTGACATTTACGCCGTTGATTTCCGTTCGATAAGAAACAACGAGCCACTTTCCCATAAACCTGTAATGAATTTAATTTTCACTTTTCGATAATTTTTTTATTGACAATCAAACATAATTGCTGAATAATGATATCTCTTGGGACTTCGTATCGGCAATTATTGTTGCTTATTCCGTAAAAATCGCTGGTGCTGAGTCCCTACTTAATCGATAAAAAAAATGAAATATATCACAAACACGAGAAATTATCGTGGCGATTGGGAGAGGATTGAGAGCAACAAGTTGTTCTGTTCGTCTGTCTCTTCATTCTGAGCATCATGATGCCATGATTTTTGCAGCATTATTTTTTATTTCGTACATTTTTCATGACTCAAGTGAAAATTTAATTTTTTATGTGATCACATAATCGAAAGGAGCGTTCGGACGATTACGCACTTCCGGAAATTCAACGAAACGAAAAATAACTCTATTTCCAAAGAAATGGACGAGAGAAATTTGGATTTATACGCGTACAAAGCAGAGAATGGGGAGAGGATATTAGTTTGCTTTTAAAAAGTCGCGATCTCGTTCAATAATATTCCATTTTCTTTGTATAATGAACGAGCGGGAAGTTGAATAAAAAGGGAGGCGCAAAAAATGATTGGAATAAACCGATACTCGAGGGATTTCGTTAAATTTCCATTCGAAAGCGCGACATCGCGTGGAAAGCTTCGAAAAAGCGCCGCGAGGGTGATGATGTCAGAGATCACGTGTTGCCGACGAAGCTGTTCGAAGAGGCACGAATTCAAGTGTCGAGGATTCTGATTGGATGGTAATGAGGCGGGCTTGTAGCTGAGTTTGCGCGGCTCATGTAAAACTTATACTAGCTAAAAGCGTATATTCACACAGACTCACACACAAGATGCTCGAAGTTTCATAAGTAAACATAGAAACGCACACGTCCAAATATTTAATGGAATGATGAACATATGCGTGTTGGAGTTAAACACGAACAGGACGGTGATACGTTCATGCGAGAGATTAAGAGCGATAAAGTAGAGAGAGAGAGAGAGAGAGAGAGAGAGAGAGAGAGAGAGAGAGCGAGACGGAAAGAGAGATGACGGAGAAATTGGAAAGAAACGGAGTATGCAGAGGGAGATGAAAAAGAGAGAAGGTAAATAATGCGAAACGAGGAACTCAGAGAAGGACGAAAAATGTATAAAGAAGGAAAGGAAACGACGGAGGGAGATGAGAAGACGAGGGAACGAGACAACGAAGCAGGGGGAAGAGAGAAGGAAAGAAAGACGAAGAACGCAGTGAACGAGAGCAGAGAATGGAGAGAGGGGAGCGAGAGAGAGTGGAGCTTAGGGGACGTGGATGAAGAAGCGAATGTGCGGAGAGGAAGAGATGATAGGCTCGAAGGCAAAACGAGGGAGAAGAGCAGGGGAAGAAGAGAGAAATAGAGAAAGAAAGAGGAGGACGGAAAGCTGCAGAGTCGCTCTGCAAGAACGAAAACGCGATAGAGAGAGATGGAAAATGGGAAGACTGGTGAAGAAAGGAGTGAGACGGCGATTGAAGCGAATGCAAGAATACGAGAAGCGAAAGAGAGAGCGAGAGCGAGAGAGAGAGTAGGAAAGAGCGATTAGAGGCTGTATGTGTGTTCACTGACAAGTGGGAGACCGGCTCATGAGTAACTCAGACTCGTAGCGAGTGTGTCGGGGCTGCTATACATTTGCCGCGTAACAGCGCGATATCGTAGTTGGTAATCGAGTTATCGGCGTGTGCACCGCGTGCACAAACGAAACCGGAGTGCCACTAACACCGTCTCGCGTTCTCACCGTGCGACGCGCATCCTATAGACAGCGAAAGCGTGGGGGAAGGCAAAGACGAGGCAAAGAAAAAAGAAGCAAAGGCGAGAGGGGAAAAAAAAGGTGATCTCGAGTAGTAGTAGTTGCGGCAGTCAGCACAGTGCTCGTTTAGTCTCGTCGACTTTTGTCGTGAATTTTCACTCTTCGCGGCCGGCTTGTGATCGTTTTCCGTGCTTCGTTCACACAGACACACTCGTACAGAGACCCACGGATACAAATTGAATCGATCGTCGGAGTGTTTAATTACGGTGCAACAAAACGTCCACAATCTTAACGAATCGCTCAACTTTTCGTCAGCTTTTCTCATCACCAATTTAAATTGGAAGAACAAATTTGAAATTGACGAAACACGCGGTCGAGCCGCGGCCGGAAAGAGTACGTAATCGTCGAGCGAGTGTCTTTTATCAGCTCCCGACAACACTACGTGAGCCACGTGAAAGAGTGTGTTATTGAAGCGATTACGGAAAGCCCGAATTCTAGATAAATTAATACCGAGAGAGTTGCGCGATCGAGAGATTGGGGGATAGAGGAAGAGCGATAAAAAAAAGCGAATGTCTTTCATCTCGTCGTCGTGGAACATTCGTCGGAGAAGAACGAGAGTCAAATCCCGGTGTCGGAGGTAGTTGACGAGGACTATCCAAATCTGTACATATAATAATAATATACATACTAATACAAATATATCCATTAGCACACAGACACGCATACGAATATATTTATATATATTTATAAATATCTAAATATCGCTTGATACACTTGCTACGTCTTCGTCTCTCTATCTCTCCGCTGGAAAAAAGAAACGAGAAGTTTGAGAGAATCAAACGAGAAGGAGAAATAAAGGAAAGCAACACACTAAGCAACAGTCGGAAATAACGTCGTCTGCTGTCTCGTCATCTCGTTATTCCGTGTTTCTAAATACACTCACACTGTGTCGGATACATATATATAGGAAAAGTTTTGCACCAAGAGCCAAGAACGTGACTGGCAGCAACGAATCGTCGTTCGGAGAACAATATTCGCCGTGCATTACTTTTGGGAGTTTCTATTCCATTCGATCGCTCTACAATATCGTAAAACATTCGTACGATGAACGGAAGGCAGCAAGTTAACGGTGATAACCGAGGAAGAAATGGCCACGTGCTGGTATGGGAACAACCCGGTCTCGAAGAGCCGGATAGGCGACCACACAAACAACGAGGTACGTCCAACCTTTTTCAGCCTGATCGATCCCTCGTAGTTTTCGGAGTAAATGAGTTCGCTCGAAAACTTTAAAACCCTCGAGATTTATCCATTTTTCGAAAACTCTCAAGAAACTGAGTCTATTTTTTGTCTCAACAATGTCAAATGTTTTTTTTTCTTCTCGTGAATCAAAAGTTGAAATCCCGAAAAATATTGGAACTTTCGTTCTGACGTTTTCGAAGATATATTTATGAAACCGACGACGAATCCGAAGAGAGAAAAAGAATCGAAATTCCTTGACGATGCATTCAAACGACGACACACCGTACGATATCGATGTAACGAGACTCTGCGTCGAAATCATCCACCGCGATCGCAGCTGTTTAGTTCTTTTTTCATAATTTTATACATACAACCAATTGGCAAGTGTTTCGGCACCGAATCTGGTGATTGGAGCGTTTATTTCCATTCTAATGACTAACTGTCACTAATTAATCGAATGTCACTTGTCGAACGAGTGGCAATGCACATTCCCACCGGTTCCAACTGCGCTAATGAGCGCATGTCACTCACCCACATCCTGTCTATTTCATATAATTCTCCAAAAATCCTCGTCTGTCAACAAAATCGTACGATCTGCGTCGTTTACGCAAATATTGTCAGTGAATTTCACGTATGAGCGTTTGCAAAAATTTCAGGCCAAAGTTCATCGATCAAAGCGTGCGTACATTGTTATTCGAGACTCTCTGGTATATAGAATGCGAAGTGTATATATCGACGCAATATCGCATTACAATGATTTGTCTTTTTCCAAGGCCGGACGTGATTCAGAAAATTATAGTTAGATCATTATTTTCATTTGCTCCAATTATGAAATATTCTGGAGCGCGATCGTTCCATTATTTCCAAAAGAATCCTGGACTCGCTTTCATTGTCATTATTTTTTTATTTCCCTCTGCCTCGTCCACCCTTCTGCAGTTCTCGGAATATCGAGGGTCCCGAGCCGCCCTCAGTGTACGGAGTTTTTGCGCACGTCCCATGGAAGGATCTTACAGGAGACATTGATCGGCAGACCATGGTCGCACGAGGCGAGGTGCAAAAGCACGTGCACGCACATAGCCGGTCACGTGGTCGATCAAGACCACCCGGAGAATCCCCCTCACGCGCATGACTCGGAGGAACTTTTTCTTTTTCACTCTTATCCTCAGCCCCTCGTTCCCTTCTTCTCTGTCTCTGCTTCGCCCTGCTCTTTATTCCCTTTCCTTCTTTTTCTTCCACCCTCCTGGAGAGAATTTTATTACCACGCAAAACTGCTATGAAATTCGATCGGTTTTATTCTATGAAACTGACGTCACATCGAAAGTTTTTTATTATGAAAGCCTGTACGTCGAATTTAAAATTTGTGTCGTCTACTTTCTGGCTTGTCGTGATTTTGACTCATCATTAGATCTTATCGCGAGGTGAAAGAGCGATAAATGTGTTGAAAAGTTTAGACATGCTGCGATTCCTGTTTAGAACGTCAGCTCGCTTTGTTTGTTTTTTTTTTTTTTCACCTCCGACATTGGATAAAGATCGCGGACTATTAGTCATATGATTTCGTTGGAATAATCTCCGAGTGGATTTTCAAATGATATTCCGTCTGGCAAGCCACTCGAAATTCCTGCCAAGGACTTCTGCCGATCCCTACCGATAAGTATTTATATAGAAGTGGCCCCCGCAAGGACGTCGAGGATCGTGGTACACGAGTCTTCATTCTGCTCTCCACCTTGTTTTCGTCTTACGCTCGGCCGTTTACAAACTTTTAATCTTTCCGAAGCAAAGGACGAGGCCCTCGAAGGATATTCTCAGCTATTCACTTCTCCGAAGGATTAAGGTCCCATTATGAACTCGAGAACGCGTGGAACTGTATAGGATAACCAACAGGAAACCGTCCCCTTATGGGATCACGTGATCTGACTTAAATTCCATATTGTCCCATTCGAACGCAAACCGAATGCCTTTCTTTTGTCAATTCGCTCTTTTCTTCTTCACGGATTCTGACCCCGACGAATATTTTGAGCGAAAATTCTTAGCAGCTGGACTCGAGCACATTGTGAAATGTTCCGATCCCAATGGCATCTCCACAAATGCAATGCCAAAGGGAATTCATGTCCTGGACATGTGTTCTGAGAAAAAGCAAAGAAAATATCGGGTTTTTCAAAAATCCTTATCTTCTCGAACAACAAGAAACGTGAAGAAACACGAACGCTTATAAGCATTCGTGTTTCTTCAATAACGTGTAAACGATAGCCTATCTTTGAACGTTTCTCGTTATCTTACGCGCTGCGTGGCAGCCCAAATCCATAAAACAAACTCCGGACGTAAATTACGAAGATCCTCTCGCCTTTTCCTTCTCCTGCACTCGTTCGATCGGACACGGGAATCCCCAGACCTGTAACGTTACTCCTCACACATTTCAGACGTCAAAAAACGCATCGATTGGTCGCAGGCGAATCTCGATCATCTACAAACGAGTCCGGAAACTTGTGCGACCAAAGTTTCACGTCGCTCTCGACATCGAACTAACTTTCTTGCTCATTGTTGAGATGGTTTAACTGAAAATCGATCTTATATCTCATAAGTAGACAAAAATCCCAAATTACTTCGAAACGTTATCATCCTTTGTTGATAAACGCAAAATTTGAAGACTGACGTCATAAAGTGTCGGGGATTGTCATCGCAGAAGTGTTCACGTGCGCGAATCGCACGAGCGAAACGCACAGTCATAGTTTATCTTTCCCCCTCTCGTACTTTTCTCACGCATGGGCACTCTCGAGCTGTTTTTCGTCATTAACGCCAGAGGAAATGAATGTTTGCAAAAGTTCGATCACGAACGAACGATATTGGGAAATTAATGGATGGCACATTGAAAAATATTAAGTACTGAATCTCGTTAATGATAATTGCGTAATAATTATTCAGAGTTAATTTTAAAAAAAAATTATCACGCGCTTTTCATGAAATTACTCGCAAAAGGAATTGGTAAAAAAAGAAGTTTGCGAACATTCGACACTATACAATTGCAATGATGTCGACGGCAACTCGCTGAGGACAGAGAAAAGTACGAAGAGAGGGAGTTCAGGCTATTTCGAATGGAGCCGCTCGGTAACCACGTGCTCGGTGGCTGCCAGATCGCTCACGACGACCCCCGAGCGTTCACGAAACTTAACGAAGTCGATGCTAGATCGCCGGAAAACACACGTTCGTCCTCGAACCCTGACTCATCCACATAATACGTGCAATCTCCTCTCTCACTCGTTTCCCCTCTTCCTTCTCTCTCCACTTGTATTCCTAGCGATGGAGGGGATATCCCCTCCGTTGCTTCAGAACTCCAAAGTACATGCTTCCAATGATGATTGATATTTTTAGCTTCAGAAAAAAGTGTCGTACAAAAATTTGCAATTCCACAGTCGTATTTCCCTTTTTGACTTGCCTGGCATTTTGAAAATCAAAAATTATCCAAATTTTCTCAAAATTCGATTTCAAATTTAAACAATATTTCATTCGATTTATCTCAATACCTACGTTTCCAGAAAAATATTTCGAAAAATGAAGAAAAAAATTGAATCAACGTCGTTTTGAACAACTTTTATCGAAAATCTCTTCATTGTTATCCTGACGACACGTTTCCTCTTACCCGCAAGCTGATATATCTTACGGTAAAACATTGGCAAGTAGGACTTGTCAAAAGTGACATGCCAAATCCTGTATTTTCGGTATTTTGGCGTTAAAAATAAATATTTCAAGAAGAGGACATTGCAACTAATAGATTATTAAGAAAGTTGGCCAACAATACGTTTCGAGAAAGATTGAGCCTGAAACATTTACAGTGTCGAATGAATGGCTTTGCATGAATCGCGAAAAGATGAAACTTTTACTAGAAAATTAATGAAAATCTTAGCCAATGGTATAGAGTTAACACGGTTTCAGCCCTAATTGTGATGGATTAGCTCAACCCTATCGATTGCCATATTCAACTATTTTGAGCACATCATCGGACACTCCCTGAGCAAAGAATTTACGTTCCGATGTTTATTTCGCGGTTAATTAACTTTTAGAAAAAAAAAACGGGTGAATGGCTTTATGAAACGATGACGAGGAATGCAGTGCAATGAAAATTCTAGGTCACGAAAATGTCAGTTGTCGTTTGCATATTAATCCACGATTCGTCCACGTGAAATCACGAGGAACTTTGATTATTAATAAAACGATCGATTTCACAATAAACGATCATCAAAATTATTTCATAATTACTTTTCATAATTACAATTGAATGGAATAATTGATTGCATCATTAACCACTTTGGGGAATCGATGAGAATGTTTTTTGATAAAACTGTAAAAAGTGATTTCCATAAACATGCGAAAAATCGAGACATATGAAAATGTCGCAAAGACCGAGTTACGATAAAAAATAATTTGATCGGCTATAAATAATGTTAAAAAAATGTTTCTTGTTGGAGTTCAGGAGAAAACGGTGCTCGTAATTTCAAGTACGACGGTACAAAAATTCCGATACTCTTCAGAATCGTCCCAAGTCCAATCGGAAATACACCTAAGAGAACGAGAAAATGTTTTCAAGAATAGTTTTCGTACGTGAGAGACTGAGAGTGTCCGAATGAGCGACCAAAGACTTTATAACTGGCAAAATGCCATTAGAAAGAAGAGAGAGAGAAAAGATCGAGGCTCGTCAGGAACTCCTACGCATTTTTCTCGCTATTATTAACCATTCTGATTACTGTCTCGTCAAAGTGTATAAACTATACAGCTGATAAACAATAGACATAAGTTCACGCGTGCATAAAGTCCTCTTCGTAATCACTCGATCTTTTTAATCCGATTATCGTCTTCGTCATCCGTAAAATATCCAAGGATTTATGCGACTCATCGATTCGAAACTTGTATTGAGAAGAAAAAAAACAATCGTAATTCTGTATCGATGTGGATAATTATTTAGAAGCCATCAACTCAACATTATGTTTTTGCAAACGTCAAAAACTTTTTTCCGCACGTTCGCACTGATAAAATCCCCGATTTTTATCAACTTTTGGCCATGAACGATTTTTACTTTTCACTTTACACGTTCTCATCGATATTATTCAAAAATGTTATTTTCAGGAGCTTCTTTTGACGTCACCGTAAGACAAAAAATGAAAAAGAGTATTAACAGCTCTCATTGCGTAATGTCCTGTCGCTGTCTCTTCTCTCTCGTTCTGCCTCGTCCATAAATTCAAAAAACTGTACACACGCTCATACTCAGGAGCTTGCAGACTCGCAATTCAGGGCCAAGTTGCCGCCTATGACAAGACGACTGACTGCTCCCACTTCGTATACATTGGGTTAATCCGGGTCAATCGCCCATTTCGCTATGTCAATCTATCTTCGCTCAATTTTTTATATAATCCATTTATTCCGACGAGCGAATCAAAGTAATTAGAAAGAAAATATTCGTTCGCACTCGCGTTTTTCACGCTTTCTTTCTCGTCTTTCTCATTGTCTTTTAATTACTTCAGTTTTTATGGCTCGCTGTCGATTTTCCGAAAGAAAAGTCAAACAATTGTGTCATAAATCGAGACTGAGGCGTTAATATATGTAGGAAAATATATACCGGACGCATCTTGAGAAAGAACGATCGGGTCTAGACTTATTATCTCGACCGTTAGCGCAGCCAGGAAAATTTCTGACGTCCCAACAAGAGAATAACCCGCTGTCCAGCCTTTTTATCGCTCCGTAATCGCAAGTTCTCGGTCAATTTTTTGTCGCGTCACTTCGAGTACCCCCTTTAAAGATAAATATACGTGCATAAAAAAAATCGGGGACGCAATCGACCGATGCACAAGTCATCAACGTTCTTTCATGGATTAATATGGTTTGAAGTTTTCAAACTATACTAATTCATATTTCGCAACATTATCGTCAGTTCATCATATTTTGTGCACACTGACCTGCAAGAATTCGCGAAGCTTGTCCGAATAATGGATTCTGAGGATTCCATGCCGATTGACATTCAACCCCGCATCGAATACGAGGTACGAATTTTTTTTTTCTCACCCCTCGTTGCGGACGCGTCGATCGTTCGTCGGCTCAACGCGATTGCTTTTCTATTGTTATTTATACGTGTGATAACAAGTGGAAATGTTCGTATTACGTTCTCGATCCTATCTAAACATAAATTATTATTATTATCATTATTATTGCTCGTGGTGATAGGCCGCAAAGTTGAGATCTCGATCACCGTTTGGCAGCGAGACCCGCGTCGATATATCACCCAAATTTCGCACCAACATTTATTTTTGATCTGGTGAGCTCAAGCTCGCGCGTTTATATGCGCATATAGATGTCACGTGTTCTGCAATATATTTATGTGTACGATTATCGATACCAATAAACGGACACATTAGATATTTCAATAGACCTCAATCGATCCTACACGTTGTATTTTATTTTCTGCATGATTCAGAAGAAATTTGCGTCCGGGGCTGTTGCTGGTTGTTGAAAAAAAAAGTAGAATGATGATTTTTTCGTTATTTATAAATTTGACAATGTCGACAGGTCATTGAATTATTCATCAATCAGTTTAGTTGGGAATTTGATGAATTTCTATAGTTTTTGAATGATTTCTTGTTGGCTTACTGTGAAACATCTCTAGATTACGAAATTTCCAATGTCCCCTTCTGCTTCCAAGACGAGGTAACCTTTCGCAAAAAATAATAAATGAAATTAGCATTATAATCGCGAAACCAGTTTAGCTGTGATTGGTTAAACTCTGCCCTCTCGCTATCTCTCTAACGAACTTCGTCATTATTTCGTGTTTTATACTCTTACTCGTACAACCCACGTTTCGACGTTTACATTTTGCAGAAATCTGTACGTGCTCAAAAATTAAAATAAATATACCAATTCTTCTGATTCGATATAATTTTTTGTTCCCTTTACCAGTGTGTGCGTGTGTGTGTGTGTTTCTGTCAAGGTTACGAGCAGCCACCGTAATTGGCGAGAAAACACGAACGATAACATTGCGTTGATTCAACTTTTTTAGTAACTTGCTCCGATGCACGGGAACGCAACAAAATTTACTTTTCGACTAGGAAATCAATCCCGAAGCAATTAAATTATCGACAAATACCTCGTCGCATTAGTTCCTTTCCGATTATTTTGCTAACGCATTCAAGCAATTGGATAAAGTTTTATTGGATTTCGAGACCCAAAAAATGTTAATTTCCATTCGCACATTCATTTATAAGACTCGTTACGATTTCGATTGGCTTTTACTGGGCTTTGATAAATTTGACCTTATTTGTGTACACGCGTTTATTCGGCTCGTAGGTAGTTCGTCTTTAATTTAATTTAATCAGTGACAATAATGGGCCCTGTGCTCTTTCTTCTTTATCATTGCAGCCCTGATCGGGTCACGTCACGTAGTGACCTTCATGCTTTTCCTGGGAATGGCGAACGCCTACGTTATGCGAACCAACATGTCCGTCGCAATTGTCGCAATGGTAAATCATACAGCGGCTGCCGGATCCGACCACGATCCTCATGAGATTGCCGACGAGTGCGGAATCGGAAACAGCACCGACGAACTCGATAACGATCCCGTAAATTGCACAATTCTATTCTCATATTTTAAGATATTTCGTATCGCGATTATGAAAGTAAATTGATCATTTTTTTTTTTTAGTAAAATAGAAAATTCTAACCAATTTTTATCCAATCGGGAAGAAAAGGAAAAATCTTTTCACTTTTTTTTATTGCCAGCTTCGAAAATTATTAGCATAAAATCTTATGCGTGCATCGAGACAGCGATAAAACCAAAATTTGTGCATGTGAGTCAGGACTCTTTAATTGCCACATTGTTATAAAAAATTAAGATAAATTTATCCATCAATTTTTGTTTTTTTTTTTTTAAAGACGCAGAAACGATTTGCGTCAATTGAACTTCGATCTACGTCATTTTTTATCATGACGTCTGTGTAATGTTAACCAAACAAAACGAAACAATATGTTTGACTCGATTATGGGGGAATGTGGATCAATAAAAATTCGAAGACTTGATCGAAATGATTTAAAAAACAGGCAAAACTCATTTGTTTTTGGATTTTTCTTTATAGAGCGCGGATGGTGAATATCCATGGGACACCAAGTTGCAGGGCTACTTATTGAGTTCCTTCTTCTATGGCTACGTGATAACTCAGATACCGTTTGGAATATTGGCGAAACGATATGGATCGAAATACTTTTTGGGCATCGGGATGCTGATCAATTCGGTGTTCGGTTTGCTGGTTCCTATTTCGGCACGTTGGGGTTACGGTTGGTTAATAGCAGTGCGTTTTATCCAAGGCCTCGGCGAGGTAAGTAAATTACCGAAACGTTTACGATCGAACGTAATAAATGATGAGAATGAGTGAAATACAAGAAAAAAGAGATCAAAGAGTGAATGTGACGAGGCAGAATGAGATTTAAAAAAAAAAAAAAAAAACGGGAAAATAATTTCAATAAAGATTTTCATATCCCTTTTGATCGAACAGTTTCATTTTTATCTTTTTCCAAAAAAGATCAAACTTAGAACGAGCCGTCGGCTTGATTGAAAATTGAATTAATCGATTTTTTTTTTCTTTTTTCTTCAATCGTGGCAAAAAAATATAACGTTGATAATTCGACAAAAAATGCATTAATGCGAAAAAAATTAGATTTCAATACGGCGAAGAACTTGGTCGTGCGGCAACTCGAAGAAATTATGTTTTTTATTCTCATCAAATAAGCTCCGCAATATTACAAGCGTTCACATTTCTCTGAGAATTTGCTCATTTTTGAAAGCCCTAGAATATTTACGATAAAAAAATGAAACCAATATCCTCAAAATGTTTCATACGCTCATTGGAAAATAATATTAAAAATAATGAATAAACGTTATTTTTTCGCTGCGATTCGTCGATTTAATATTCTGAGATTCGTGTTGTGCCTGTCGGGAATTAATGCCGTGAAAATTTTATAAAATGGATTTTAAAAAATTGAAAAATAAATGAAAATAGTTAAAATCGGTTTTTGTTATTTGCAGTAAGGGAAATATTGAGTCTCCAATTTCAATGAGTCTTTCGTTGGTTAAATAAATAAGAGGCCAAAGGGCTAAAGAAATATTTAGAAAAAATTTATTTCTTTTATCCTTTCCTTTAAGAAATAAAGTCGAGTGTGAACGCTTTTTGATTGTACGGGTGTATTTCCTCCCCCCTAGGAATGGATTATCCCTATTGCAGGGTCCGATCGTGCCGTGTACGCATGCAATGCTGGCCAAGTGGATACCACCGAATGAGAGGAGCAGGATGGGCGCTTTCGTTTATGCCGGTAAGCAACGCTATCAATCGACACTTCGATCGATATCGTTCGAACCTTCTCGCCCCGTTATTAAATAGCGCGGTCATACCAAGAGAGAGAAAGACACGTGAGCCAATTATCCGCGGCTGTGTACTCACTTCGTGTCGTTGTGCCTAAGACATCCCCTCGATACTGTGAACCTGTCAAATTTACACGATGACCAAATTATTATCCGGTTCGATCCGCGCCTCCTATGCCATCCACGACGGGATTCTGGAACTGTGGAACTCTGGACTTTTTTCTCATATTTTATATATTTCTTATTTTATTCATATCCATGAGATAAATATTAAATAACAAACTATGGATATATATTTATGTTCTTCGAAACTTTCCAAACTTGGGTTGAACATGAAAACCTGAACGGGACTAAAAATTTACGAAAAAAAAAGCAATCACCATTTGAAAGAGAATTAATTTTTTAATTACACGTCCTGAACGATGAATCGGCAAAACTAGAGTCGAACATTTTTGACGAAATATATTGTGAACGATTGATATATACGAATTTTGAGATGAGAGGGAAACAAGTTTGTACGTTGAGGCTGCCACAGCCGATTGTAGAAAGTATCGTTCGGAATGATTGCCCGGAACATAAATATATAACACGCTGATAAAAGAAGTTTGCGAGAATCGAATGAATTACGATATCGTTCAGACGAATAAATATTTCAATGATAAAATGAAACGAATGTCAAATCGAGCAGGAGAAAACAAATAAATCTGAAAAAATATTTCTTCGTCTGTCAGCGATCGTAATTCTTTTGATTCGTTCAAAATCTTTTAGCAGTTGAATATTCACAATTTTGTTATCGATTTGAAATCGTGTTTTTCTATACCGGTGAGCAAAAAAGTCAGGTGTTTGTTTTTTTTCCCATACAAGTCACGTGATCCACTAACTAATTTGGTCCTTTTGGATTTGTCTTTTCTTCGATATTCTCAGGTGCCCAATTTGGTACTGTTATATCAATGCCACTGAGTGGCTTGCTCTCGAAATATGGATTCTCCGGTGGATGGCCATCAATATTCTACGTTTTTGGTGCTGTCGGGACTATCTGGTGCATCGCTTTCCTCATCATCGTTCACGAAGATCCGGAAACCCATCCCAGCATCCCGGAAGACGAGAAGAAATACATACTCAGCGCTCTTTGGGGTTCGGCCGGAGTTTCCGTGAGTTTATCTTTTTTTTCGTCAATGCAAATTGATCATGAGCCTCAAGTATGCATCGACGTAATACCACGAATTGAAAAAACGAAAAAAAAATTATTCGTCACTTCGTTACTTCACGAATCCATTCGTGAGGTCCAAAAAAAGGCGAGAGGCAAATTAAGAAGAAGAAAAAAAACGAATATAAAGTGAGGAATGTTTTTTTTCTATTTCGTGGCATCGCGTCGATGCAAACCTCAGGCTCATATAATTCATCCAAATCCCTTACCATTTAACATTATTGGTGTGAAATATTTAGAGTGAATAAAGTTGGTTATTGTGCACGGTTTATAGTCTCCACCGGTACCATGGAAATCCATCGTCACGTCGTTGCCTTTCTGGGCAATTCTCATTGCCCATATGGGTCAAAATTACGGGTATGAAACTCTGATGACGGAATTGCCAACGTTTATGAAACAGATTCTTCACTTCAACATTAAATTGGTGAGATATTATTTTCAAACATTCATACAAATTTTCGAAAAATCCTGTAGTCCTTGATTTTGGAGTTTGGAGCTGGAAGATGGCTCGAGTTTGCTTGTGAAACATTTTAGGGACTGTCGCTCAATTCTATTTAAAAAAAAAAAAACGCGAAACTCAATTTTCTCCTGTCATGAAAAATGTTTTTAGGCAGAAAAAGAAAAATAGAAATTCATTCGCCAAAGAAAATGGTAGAGTTGGTTTAATCGAAATGAAAATTTTTCAGAACGGCGTCGTTTCCGCTTTGCCTTATCTCGCCATGTGGATTTTCTCGATGGTAATATCTCACGTCGCCGATTGGATGATCTCGTCCGGTCGTTTCAATCACACAAAAACACGCAAGATAATCAACAGCATTGGTCAATTTGGACCTGCGATTGCACTGATAGCAGCTTCTTATACGGGCTGTGACAAGTGGTTGACCGTCGCGTTACTAACTATTGGGGTTGGTTTCAACGGTGGTATTTACTCCGGTTTCAAGGTCAATCATCTTGACATATCGCCGAGATTTGCTGGGATCCTCATGTCCTTCACCAATTGTCTCGCCAATCTCGCTGGTCTCCTTGCGCCTATTACAGCCGGACATATTATCGTTGGAAAGGTAAACGTCACGAAGTATATCCCTGCACATGATAATCGTAGTCGAATCTAATGAAATTTAGCATAAATCAGTGAGAATGTGATCGACGTCGTTTAAAAAATAATCTCTTTGTCATTTTGGATTTTCAGCCCACGCAAGCCAAGTGGCGAATGGTGTTCATCCTGTCGGCGGTGGTTTACATAGCGTGCGCGCTATTCTACATAATATTCGGTTCGGGGGAGAGACAAGTGTGGGATAATCCTGACAAGGACGAGGAACAGAAGAAAAAATCGAAAGATACGGAGGCAGGAATAAAAAGTTTGAACGAGACGCAGCACTGATTGTTATACTGACGAGATAAAAACTTGGGGTTTTTCATCAAGCACGTCGTCAGATAATAATGGAAAAAGAAAATGGATTACGAGTCAACACGCTTCGCGCGTGAGAAAGAGAGCAAGTTGGCTATTTCTTTTTTTTTTTTATACTAACATTCATTCCCTCCAGATTGTTAAGTCGAGCTACAAACAGAGCAAAAAGAGATGTCGATGATATAAAACGAACGATGCTCTAAACGGGTGCGATCTAGGTCAATTTTTCTTTTCATTCTTAAGCTATTTTTCTTCTTAATCGTAGTTGCCAATATTGTCTCAAACATACGCCGATACACGAAGCTCCATTGATGCCCGATCGGACAATCGAATATTAAGAGCTACGGAGACTTTAATATTTTGTACATGCCAAAAACGATAAATAGTTTAAGGGAAAGGAAAACTCTTCGGATTCTGATAAATGTTGTTTCGTTACTTGAAAGAGCCAAGATTGTTGCTTTTTTTATCCAACACACTTCGACAGTGTCTTGAATATTAGGACTCGAAATAAAATGACTCGGCGACTGGGCAATTTCGTGAAATATATCTCTCTTGGCATTGAGCCGAAAAAAATTGAATTTAAATTGACTTCTGAAGATATAATTCATGGCGAGATTGTAAGAATCCTGAAGGAACTTTGGCGAATTCGTTAAAACAATTTGGCTCAGAACATTAATCATGGGCGTCGGATATCCGTAAATTTGTCTCTTATCCATATGTATCCGGCTTGGACAAAAGTTCATCAAAACAAAACGAAAAAAAAAACTAAAAAATCACAAGAAGCACAAAAAAATCATAAGAAATTTTTAAAAAATATACATCCTGTCGTCTGAGCTGGATTCGGCGAATTCCGAGTCGACGTCGAGGCAGCAGTATTAGAGTAGAACGCCACAAGTTCACCACTCTTTATTATTTTATTTTTATTATCAACTACTGCCATTTTGTATTGTTCGACCACAAAAACATTACTAATCACACAAAACGAAGAAAAACACTGATCGACCTTCATTAGGCGATACATTTCGCAACGAATCGTTCGGACCGTACGCCAAAATGTTCATGGAAACCGAAAGATATGGAGAGCAAACGAGAACTATCACAATACACGAAATTTATTTAAAAATTTATCATATTTTGATTATTAAATTTCGCCAACTTTCGACTACACGACACAATACACAATGGTTCATATAAATAGTGTAGATATTATATGTTTCGTAGGATCGTAATAAGTTATAGACTTAAATGGATTATTAATTGTAGTTATTTATACGTTTATGAAGAGAATGAGAACGAGAAAGTGAGTAAACGTGAGAAAAAGAGTGAGGAGTATGTTTGAAACAAAAAAAAAACATTGTATTTTTAAGGGAAAAGTTGGATTGAAACGAATTCAAAAATTGTACGATAGATTGCATTTTTTTCTTCGGTTTCTTGTTCAGTTGATTTAACGCTTTTCCTTTTTGTGATTTAGCACAAACTCCCGATTGATAAACTTTTTTTTTCGACGAGTGGATTATCCTCAATTTGATTCTGTCGTAATAGAAAAACACATCTTGCTGGCTCATTTGTTTGTTCGTCCATTCTGAATGGAGAGCCCAAATTACGTTTTATAGAAAAATCAGATTTTCTCGGCCACCCAGTTGTCTATTTTTTACAACTTTCTCAGAATTTATAGCCAATGGTTAATTATTAAAATTTATACATAAAAAATATCGATATACAATTCTTCCTACACGATTTTGAAAATCGAGGCTGCGGATCTGAGATTGTTATGACATGTTCTTCCGAATACGTTATTAAAAGGCAACCAAGCGCAAAATTTTCCAGCATGAGATCGAAAATTCGAGACTATGATTCGTTAAGCATTTTCGAAAATACGGAATGATTAAAAATTCCAGATTAACGAAGAAAAATCCAAATTTTCTCAAAATTCAGATTTGCAAAAAAAAATACCAAAATAATAAAAATTATTGCTAGGGTCAAATTGACCCTGTGAGGAAGGAATATTTGAAAATCATTGCGAAGATAAAATCTCCACGGAATTTATTGAAGGAGGAGAAAATCTCTTGATAAATTAATAATCGGGAATATATTTTTTTTTTTTTTGAAAATCTGATCTCGAGAAAATATGAATTTTTCTCAGCACGAGCAAAGACGTGCATACATTTTTTGCGAACTGCTTACCGTTATGATTCTCGATAGATCGTTTGTGAGAAAGGAACGAAAAAATGAAAAACTTGTACGACGTGCGAAATCTGTTTGCGACGATTGCTGCTTCCGCTTAAGCTCTGCGTTCACGATTTCTGGTAAACTTTAAATTTCTTTGCTACAGACGCAATCGTTACGACCAATACATATCAGAAATAAGATTAGCCAATAAAACGAGCGAGAAAAATAATGAAAGTTGGTACGCGGGCAAATATCAATCCGGAGTTCGTCCCAACGTCGTTGAATCATTTGTGTGTGAATAGAAATAATAGTGGTAAGTGTGATCGCGTGTTAAATATGCGATTTTTGTATGTCCTCTCCGAGTAAAATTCTTCATATCGAGAAAAAAGAGTGCCTCCAATAATTGTGTCTTCTACACTGAGCATTCATTAATTTCTACGAAATTGTTAAACTCCCTAAAATTGTTGTTAAAAAAAAAGGGAAAAAAACATCCAATTTTTTTTCTTTAAAAAAATGGGTAACAGCGAAAAAATTCTATTTTTCGAACAACGCTGTACTCGAATCCTGACGAAATGGAATAAACAATGATTTTTATGGGCAAACATTGCTTAAACGTTTTTTTCAATCTCAATAATTATGATGTTAGAATAATGTAAAAAATTTCAATTTTCCAGTCGACTTGTAAGCGTTTACGAATTTTCAATGATAAATAAATGATTTCATGCCCAATTGCCATTGGAGAACGCGATGAGCAATCGATCGTACAGAAAGAAAAAAAAAATACAAAAAAAATAATAATTTTTTTAATGTCTGCAAAATCGTCTTTAGTCCGTATCAGAACAATTTTATGAGTGAAAATTCAATGAGTCGTTGTTCAACAGCGTAATACATGTGTATGTATTTATACACACTTATACAAATGTTCTGTACAATTGCTGGTTTCTAAATTGTGCGCCCCATATTTTTATATGAATATATTTCAAAACGATGTACATAATGGTTAAAAAAAAAAAAAAAAAACAAAAAAACGCATGACCCGAGGCCAATGTTGTAAATTCATCATTATATATATTTTTATCGTTGGGAATATATATGCATATGTGATAATAGAATTGCAGACAAATACATCATCTTATACAGCGTTGAGTAGATATCTTTGTCGTTTATTCGTTTTTCTCTCCTCCTGGATCTCCGATTTTCTACACGTCGATTTATCCAATGAATTCAAATAATTTTCACTTGATTCAAAAGATAATTATCGCGATTCGTTCAAGCTGCTACTGCTCTATCAAAATATACTATATCCATTTTTTCCAATTATTATGATTATTTGTTATAAGAAATGTTATATTCTTCGATTTTTGGATGCCGAAATTTTGATGGAGATCCGGGGATTATTTTTGGGGTGAAAAATTAAGGGAGAACATTCGAGTAACCCGTTGAATTTTTGGAGTGAACCAACGGGCGAAGTAAACACCATAGCAGAATCCGCGTTAAGCGAAGCGGGTTTGTTTGGGTTATGCCGCTGCCAGCGACACTTGCGAACAAGATCACATGGCTCTCGATCCTCCCGTTGTAATAATATTTCAATTTTTCGTATATATTCATTCGATGCGAAACTGAACGTTCACGAGATATTTAATCGCTAATTTTCACAGGTTCTCGCCACCTAGCGGCTAATGTCAACATTTTGTTTTTACACCAACTCTTATCTTTGCTCCGAATCTTTGTCTTTGTAATATCTCGCACAAACACTCCAGACTTTACACTTAGCAAGTTTCGATTTTGCGGCGTTATCGCGTCGCGGTTTATTCGTGACTTCTGCCGGAAAAACCTGGTCACCGTTAAGAACAGATGTTTTTCAATAAATGCTCGTCACCAGGCATTCGACAAATGTTTCAATTATTCATTTTGTAACCGATAAACCAACAAATGTCAGAACGAACATAGGAATGCGTTTCGGTTGAGTTGCAGAAGGTTGAAGAATCTTGCCTTAAAAAAAACGGCTAATTTTACACGGATGTTTGTTTTTCATTTTTCTAATCATCAAATATCCGACAAACCAATTGAAAATATCTGTAAATACTTCACCAATTTCGTATAGCAGCGACCGTCAGACTGTGCATATTCGAATTCCATGGCTTCTCGGAATTCCTCCACAACCAACGATTGGTAAAGTAGAAAGCGCAACATCATCATTTCCATCAACACGATTCTAGCACCCGTATGTGTGTGTAGTGTGTAGTTTACTGACTCGCTGCATATAAACAAATCTACAGTACAGAGCCCTCTGCTATTCCCTCGACTGATTTCACGGAGTTACTGGTGACGTTTTCGAATCCAACAATCCTGGTGCACAGAATCCCACATGTTCACATCGAGGATACCACTTTGAATTAAAACAAATCGTGAAAGATGAAAAAACAACGTGAGCCGGTGACAAGTGACCCGGACGAAGGTTTTTTGTCCGAAATAATCGTTGCTCTCGTTGTCGTTTTAGTGACACTAGGTAATTATCCTTGTAATTTTGAGGCTAATTCGAAATCTTCCAATTCTTCAAGTTATACCGAAGTTTTAATGACAGGGAAGTGATTCGTCCGTATGTTGTTCCCTCATAATTCCTTACGAATGAATCCCTAAATGTGCAAAATCATCCTTGTTTCCACTTTTCGTGAAATAGACAATCATAGATATAATTCTTAAAATCACCACAAAAACAAGAATCAAAAAACTCTCAATTCCTTCTCTGTTTATCAGCTATCTTTCTCATATGGAAAAGACGAAAATCTGTCGCAAGAAGTGTACTTCTCACTGGGCTAAGCGACGCAGGCAAAACTGCACTCTTTACTAAACTGGTGACTTCAGCAGTAAAGAAAACTCAGACTTCCATCAAAGAGAATGTTGCAAACATTCTTATAAATGACGTGAGTTAATTATGCTATTTCCGAAATTACACGAGATTTTTTTCAAGCCTATTACAAAAAAATGAGATTCAACGCTAAGAATTATCATTGAGCATTTATTGAGACCCTGTTGCCTCGTTATTCCTAGAGATCCTTGACGATCGTTGACCTCCCTGGCCACGAGCGACTGAGGTACAAATTTTTTGACAAGTACAAGAATTCAGCCATCGGCCTTGTCTATGTGATTGATTCCACGACGTTGGCGAGAGACGTCAGAGACGCTGCTGAGTGAGTATCGTGATCCATGAAAAAAAAGGGCACACTATTATGGAAATTGATTGGAGAAGCAGCGGCAAAGTTTAACGCTTAAAATTTCTACAGATTCTTGTACACGCTGCTATCGGACAAAACGATACAAAAGAACATTGAGATCCTGATATTGTGCAACAAACAGGACCAAACTCTAGCAAAAACCTGCGAGGCGATTCGAACTTTGCTGGAGAAAGAAATCAATCTGTTACGCTTCACAAAAAGCAATCAACTTGAAGGAATCGACACCACGTCTGCGAATTCCTTTATCGGAAAACAAGATCAATCATTTGAGTTTTCTCATCTCGTTAATAAAGTCGATTTCGTGGAGAACAGTGTTTCGGATACTGCTCAATTTGAGTCATGGTTGAAAAAAGTTGTATGAGGTTTTTGGAGTTTGGCAATTGCAAAAATGATGTTGAAAACGAATGAGAAAAAAAACATGATCGATAAATATAAAACCATTTATTTAGAATATATATTTCAATCAGTGTTACGTTTTCATCGACTCTTTGTCATTGCTCTCGAATTATTTATGTTTCATTATTAAAAAATGTATGCACTACGATTTACTTGTTGCGAGTTTCTAGTTTGTATACTGGGGATATTGTATTTCGGTGAAATAAAGACGGATCCCAATTTCCCATATTTTTTTAGATTTTTCGACTCATTTTTTACTTTTACTGTTCGATTTTTCGAGCACTTTGGTCGTCAACAGAAAAGATGGCGTGTGGGCTCAGTTGGCAGACGGAACTGCAGCTCAAAGGTTCGTATCACGGCCCCGATATTCGTAGACAATATAATCATAATAAAACAAGTTCCAGAATCAAGTTTAGTGACAGAGTGACTCTGGACACTGGACAAGAAACAACGCAAGGTAGAAATTTCATTGTAGAAAAGAGAATAACGTTCTATTCTCCATTTAATCGAGAATCGTCTGAAGTGTGAAGAACAAAATAGTGAATTATAGTCCTTAATGATCCCCAAATCTTGATTGAGAACTGAAAGTTGAAGAAAACAATAGTCCTTCTCTATTATTGTAGTTAGTGAATCGTAAACAATCAGCTATTATTATTGCAAGAATTGAACAGTGGTATTTCGACGAATTACGATATTGTTTCTGTCAGGCATCGACATCCGTTACATGGCCGTGAAGTTTTTACCTCAATTACGATCGTTCTTGAGTCGTGTCCCTGAAAATCACTACCGCTTCGTTCCGAAAATCACGTCAGCTGTTATAATGTCATCGGGAACTTCGACCTTCACTACGGACCTCGGGGGTAAGTAATTATAGATTTTTTTCTATTCGTTGAATTCGTTGAACACATTTTATGAAATAAAAACTACAACGACTCGTTTCTTGTGCAAACGCAGCGATGCGAATCAAGTACAAAGATAAGAGCGAAACTTTCACGGAGGATCAGCTGATCACTAAAGAACCTTTTGGACAATTCAAAGAATGGTTCGACGTCGCGAGCAAAACACCCGGCATTCAGGAGCCCAACGCTATGTGCCTTGGCACCGCGACAAAGTAATGATGTCGACAAATAAAAACATCGATACTTACGCATCGCGTAAGGTATTATCTTACGAATAATGACAATAATCAATATTTCCTAGAGACGGTTTACCTTCCGTCCGGCCGGTACTGCTCAAGGGATTCAGCTCCGAGGGATTTAAATTTTACACAAATTACGGAAGCCGCAAAGGGCGCGAACTCGTGAGTAATGAAAAAAATCGAAATTCACGAAATTAGTCTCGGACTTTGTGAATACTGACGCAAAAGTGAGAAAATTCATATTGCCAATAATATTTCGGACAAAAAATAGATTCCGTATTTTGGAAAATCTGAGAAAAAATAATTTTTAATATCTGGGATTTCTAGAGTGAAAATCCGAACGCAGCATTGACGTTTTTCTGGGAACCTTTGCGCCGAACTGTCCGGATTGAGGGACGAGTGGAAAAAACCTCTGCCGAAGATTCGGACGCGTATTTTGAGTCCAGACCATTTCCTAGTCAAATCGGAGCTCATGCGAGTAAACAGAGTGCAGTTATTGGAAAAAGAGAGACACTCATGATCAAAGAACGGGAATTGTTGGCGCGTTTTTCGGAGGGTAAAGTCGAGAGACCCGAATGCTGGTAAAAAAAAAGAAAACATCAAAATATCAAATAATATCTTAGTTTTTTGACTGAGATAAAAAATACGAGTCGAGTCAGATGAATTATTGAATTGACGCTTTTCCAGGGGCGGCTATATCGTGATTCCGCATTCCGTCGAGTTCTGGCAAGGTCAGAGCGATCGTTTGCACGACAGAATTCGTTTTAGACGGCCTAAGGCAGGCGAAAAAATCGACAACGTTTTTGTACATCAAGGAGAAAATGGATGGGTATACGAGAGATTATCTCCTTGAAGAATAACCCAAACTTGTAAATAGATTTTCACATCGTCAGCTTACGACGGTTGAAACCAAATTTTTTATTAGTTTTATTGCGTAAAAAATAATCTAAATCAAGTTTTGCGTCTCGTCAATTTCATAATTTCTCTCTGCAAGCCTGAAAGATAAATTTGTTCCGTTTCTGAAATCAATTTTCATCGAATTTCGATCTCTTTGCGACGTAATTTCGAGATTAATCGATTAATTCCTTATTCATTTGGAAATAATTAATGTTTCCCGACCTTCTGTGCTTTTCCACACGATTTCGACGTCGAAAACGTTGTCCTCTTTTATCAGTGTCTCGAATTGTCGCATTCCTCCGCCTACACCAAAATAATACGTCTTCCCTGCCACGTATCTGTGAAAATAAGAAAAGAAATTATTACGCTTGTCAGTGTCTAAAATTATAAGCAAAAAGGAACATTGTCTTCGTTTCTGATGAGTTGGCGCTACTTAATTAGGAAATTATAGAGCAAAAATGTATTTTTCACACCGCGAAGGCCTAGCGATGGTTTCGCATTATTTTTGTGAAGACAGTTCAGTAAGGACAATTCACAAAACTTAAATTTCTTAGAAATCGCTGCAGTAACACGACAATAAATAAAAGTGAAATTGTACAAACCCAACTCCGTTGCTTTTTAATGTTTTTTTAAAAACTTTGTAGAGTTTAGACTGGTTGGCAGGATTGTAAATCGTTTCGCTAGTGATTATCAAATCGTATTTGTCTTGCTCCTGGGAATTTTTACTCAAAAATAATTCTGCAAACGACTCCCAATCGCCGCAATAAAATTCACATTTTTGGCTGACATCTTGGCCTTCCTCGAGATTCAGCAAAACATTGGGTATCGTCAAAATTTTGATGACTTCTGAATTCTGTGATATCAATTATGTCAAAATTAATTTTCATGCCCTTTCTCCGCTCGTTTGTTCTGGTATTTAAAAAAAAAAAGCAAGTTTTAGCAATGCAGAAATTTGATTAAAATATTTCTGAACAGATTTTGAGTCGAGAGAATGTAAATTTCGTACGTAATCCTGAAAATGAACATTGGATCCTTGGAGCAGTGTCAAAATACCAAGGACCCCGGCACCGCAACCCAAATCCAGGACTTTTTTGTTTTCCAATTCTATCGAATTTTCTATCAAATATTTTCCCAAATCGTAACTGCATTCCCAAATTTTCAAACCACCTAGTGGAGATAAAAAAAATAAGAGTAATCCATGATTTTTATGGATTGGTCGTTTTCTTTTTTCGAGTAGTGGCAAAATTTTGGAAAAATCACCCTCGTAAATAGCAGGCAGTAAATCAGAATGTTGTGACTCGGCTTTCAAAATATTCTCGTGATCATCGCTGCTCAAATTTAGAAAAAGATTTTCCGAGCGAATGGTTTTGATGTTTTTATTGCAGACGAGAAATTCTGTGTAATTTTCGCTCGTAAATTTGTTCTTAATCTGTTCGCGTGACACTTGGATTTCCGAGGCCGGAAACCAAGAGAGTCGCCCGTTCGAATCTCCTTCTTCATCACCTGCCGAAGACAAATCGACACTTTCAAATTTTCCCACCGTACGGTAGAGGTAACCTCAAATTGTCCACATTGTTACGATTATATTTCACTGTTTTCATGACTCACAGGCATCGTTACCAGGTTGCGAAAAACCAAAAGTGAACATTCCGAAATAACTGTTTGACAACCCAATTTATTGGCTTTTCTCAACAATAGTAACGACGAAGTAAGAAAAACAACACATTCGCCACTTGCCGATGCCGACCAGCGAGAAGCCGGTAATCCGCTACCTCCGCCACTAAACTACACTGCCCTCTTGTTTCCGAAACAAACATCAAAAACTTTTGCATTTCTGCACCGATAAAGTGATTTATTTGACTCGCCCAATTCCGTTACGAGAAAAAAACCGACGTGTTATTCTCGTTCGTACATTATTATTCCTCAACCGATGGACAAGAATATCAGGTGAACACAATAAGTCATATATAAAATTATCGACAAAAAATGATTGCGTGAATTAAATCACACAAAAATAATCATGACACACCGTTTTCTCTTATACAAATTTTAAATCTATATCTGATGACGGACGGTACGTTTTCACGTATTCAATTGACAGAAAATCTCGAATCATATTGAATAAAGATTCTCGTAACTTTTTATGCTCTTTGTTGTTTTTCCTGATCGCGTACATTAATCGTACGTAATTTCTGCCATGCACAACAAGAAGTGTGTATCGGAAATAATAAATATTGGTAAATTGATCGTAAGATAACTTTCGTCATATCAAGACGAGGAAGCATGGAGAAAAAAAAGTCTTGTCAATATCGATGAATTTTCCGAGAGTTTTATCGCGTGTCTGAGATACGACGAAAAAGTAAAAATTAAATTGTGCAGTTATGAGAGCCCTCAGCAACAGGAGCGTAAGCATTCAACCAGAAAGTGGCACTCTTTGCATTTTTGGCAGCTGGGGACATCAATTAAGTTCCTAATGTAGTTTGCCAGGGAATCCCTGATGTTAATCAAGTTCGTCGTTTAAAAACACTCGCGCTTCCGTCAAAATCATTCAGTCGTACTTCGCGCCTGTTTCGAGCAAACAAACGATAATTATGCCTCAAGCCTCACTCGATCTTTGTACGTTGACGTCGATTGTTGTCTTGTTTTTTTTATCCGCGCTTAAAATCAGTGTCTCATTACCAATCGGCGTGAAAACATCTGGTTGTTTCGAAAGTAAGAATTTTATGCTCAAAACCACAAAATATATTTTAAAAAATTCATAATTATTAAAGAAAAAAAAAAAAAAAAAAAAAAAAAAAAAAAAAAAAAAAAAAACACGAAAAATGTGCTATCCATAAAAAAATTGATGGTTTTGTCGATTTTTTTTCGACCGTGCTCAAAATTTGGTAAAATATCGAAAAAAAAAATGATTTTTGCTTTCACAATATTGAGAACTTTTCGAATCGGAAAAACAAACGTGCCTTCATGACAAACAATTATGGAGTCACAATTCGCGTTGTATAACGTGCTAATCGTTTTAATCCTCGTGGTTAGAGTCAAAAGGATCCTGGGGACGTTACAATGGATAATTTTTTAATGAAATAACATAACGGTTGTCCTGATAGTCGAGTTGAAGTTGCAGAAACAGAAAAAAACTAAGGAATCGTGGGCAGAAAAAAAATTCGCTGCAGAATTTCGTCGCTCAATTATTTTCCCAAGCCTTGACCTCATTTCTGGCGAAACGTTCGAGATTAAAAAACGACTTTTACGTAAATTCATTTCGCTTCTGAATTAAGGCAGCCCGTGCATCATAAGCAGAGAAGAATGGGGAGCTAGACCGCCAAAATTGCCTTATGAAACGCTTCGATACATTCCCGCTCCGTACGTCGTTATCCACCATGGCGGAATTCAACATTTTTGCTACGAAGTCGCCGACTGTGCCGAGGTCGTTCGTTCCTATCAAAACTTGCACATGGACGATCGTGGCTGGATTGATATCGGTTACAATTTTGTGATTGGAGAAGATGGAAACGTCTACGAAGGTCGATCTTGGGACCACGTGGGCGCCCATGCTCCTGGGTACAATTTCCACAGCATTGGAATCTCCATTATCGGCGATTTTACGCGTACGTAAAATTTTATCATTACGCAATATTCCCGATTTCTTAGAAGAAACAACAAAAAAATCAATTCGTACGGAATTTTCGTGACCAACGACGGAGAAAAAAAAAATTTCCATTTTTTTTTTCATTCATTCCGAACGAAATTTTTGAAAAAATCAACGTAGAAAAAAAAAGAAATTCATTTTTTCGTTGCAGATTTCATTCCTAACAGTGTAGCCCTTGAGGCCCTCAATTCTCTCATCAGGTATGGCGTCAAATTAGGAAAAATAAGTAAAACGTACAAAGTCATTGGTCATAAACAAGCTCGAGACACTATGTGTCCAGGAGAGAAATTTTACGATTGGGTTAAGGGTATGCCTGGGTGGACCGATCATCCGATACCAGTTTATCAAAATTCTTCAGTCTCGAAATGCTCCGAATTATTTAAAGCGAGACACTTCATGGACGATTAAAATCAACGAATCGATTCGTTGGTTTTAATGTCAATCGATCGATTCGTTGATTTAGTTAGCCAAATATATTACGTGAGTGTCTCGGGCAGATAAAATGCTCAATGCCCGACTATAGAGCGCAGTCAGGAAGGTTTGTACGTAAGTCGATTGATCTGTACTTTCGTAGAATCGAAACCATTTGACCCGTTGGACGTTCGATCGATCAATCGATTCATATTGATTTCACCATAGACTATATTTTCAATTCGTAATAAAAAAATCGTCGATTTAGTCGGGAAAAAAAAAACGAAAAGACAATTCAATGTTTAGGGGAAATTTCGGTCAAAAATTGGAGTGAATAAAAAAAAATTGACACAAAAATAAAGGAATTTCAGGCAAAAAAATTGCATTCAAAAATATAAATTGTATTTTAAAATGATATTTACGAATAAGTTCGCGGACCTAAAACCGGTGAGATGCTCGCTCGGGATTTTTATTCCCTGTTGAAAGTCGCAGTTGGTTTTTATTTAAATAAATTATACTGACCGTGCAAGTGTTATTTGTGAATAACGTTTTGTTTGTATTTATGAACAAGCGTATTGTCTTGGAATAAAACTAGTTATGTAAAATGTCAAATAAAAATATAGAAAATAATTCAACGAAGAATTTACAATGTTGCTCAGTGTGTTTTTGTTTATTAAAAAAATAATATTGATCCGAGTGATATTTCGATTGCTAATTCGTCGAGAACACGAAGATGCATTTTTTTAATGACCTCACTCGAGTCCTTGGGATTTTTCATCGAGGCTGATCGCGAACGATTAGCATATTTTGCGACTTTACTTTGGCTCGTTGCACGTGGAGACGAAAAGCTAGAGGAGTTTATTGTCCGAGGATGATAAGAAGTCGATGTATCGATGAGAAGGATCGAAGCCTGAGAGAGACACAACGAGAGAGAGAGAGAGAGAGAGAGAGAGAGAGAGAGAGAGAGTGATCGGAGAAGCCCCATATACACATGTGACTGCCACAAATACAATTATAAAATCTTGAGCTCGACGCTGTCCATCGAGAATTGCGTAAGTATCGTGGAAAAATCTCTCAGTGCTGTTTCGATTTCCAATTCGAAATGTTCGACGTCAGAGTTCTGTTATTGATTTCTTTGCTCGCTCTGTGCATCGAGACAGCAAGCATCGAAAAAGCCATTCCAAATGCTCGCTCTGTGCATCGAGACAGCAAGCATCGAAAAAGCCATTCCAAACGCGGGTAATTGCAAAATTCAGATCAATTATTATAATCGCCCGAGATAAATGGTTCGTCCTCACCCTTTTTATTCATCAATTCTCCTCAAGTTCGACCAAATATCATTACGAGAGTGGAATGGGGTGCGAGGCCACCACAAAGTGCTCCGGAAAGACTGGACATCAATCCACCGCCTTTTGTGATCGTTCATCACTCGGCAACCGACGGATGCACTTCGCAGGCTATTTGCCAGACGAGAGTGAGAGGTTTCCAGGTAATATTGACATTCGCCAATCAACTCGATAATCAAGAGCTCGACGCCGGAGCCGCATCGATGTTTGTGTGAAATCTAAATGAATCGCCAATAATCCGAAGAGACCAGGAACTCGCAAATCATTTCGTTTCATTCCACGAATTATTGACAGTTTTTCAAATTCATTCAATTTTTATTAATAACATTAACTTTGACGCAAAATATCGAAGAAACTTTCCAGCTCGATTTATACTCCTTTGTCGACAAAGAAGCATACGATTTATTAATCGGACGTGATTACAACGTTCCGAACGTCCGATAACCTCTCTTCCAATGGAATGTGGAATAACTCATACCCGTATAACTGAGTCATGGTCGGTTCAAGTACTTGACTAGAGAATGCAATCCTCTTCGATGATATTACAATGTTTGACCCAGTCAACGACTGCAGCCTTAGACATCCAAGTGTTGCACATTCTTACGAAATAATTAAGAAAACCATTGGTGGAGATTACTATTTAATTAAAACTTGGTAACGAAAAAAATGCGACCGCGACTGTGAAAATGAGAAAAGAAAAAAAAGCTTGATGCCTGATTCATTGATAATTTGAATGATTTGTTACTTTTGAAATATATCAGTAACTCTGAAAAAAAAATAATTGTTATTTATGATCCAAGAATTATCACATGGACACCAAACACTGGAACGACATAGGTTACAATTTTTTGGTCGGTGAAGACGGCAATGTGTACGAAGGTCGTGGCTGGGATGTCAAAGGAGCACACTCGAGACCTTATAATGGAAAAAGTATCGGAATTTGTGTGATAGGAAATTTTGAGAGTGAGTCGTACGATCGTAAACATCGAATCTTGAACTTGATGAATTGAAAAGTATTGAGCAATCCTTTTTTAACTCCAGATCGGCTGCCTCAACCAGCAGCTATGAAAAGCATCAAAAATCTCATCGCCTATGGCGTCTCTTTGGGAAAAATCAGCTCCTCGTACGTTTTGTACGGACATAAACAAACTTCCGAGACTCTTTGTCCAGGCGATAAATTCTACGATTTAATACAATCCTGGCCACACTGGGCTAGGAACTGAACAACATTTTTTCTTCATATTCCAATAACAATTCGTGCCATTTTTAACTTTAAGCATCATTCTTCATCCCACCAACGCAAACTTTCTCCGCGTGCCATAAATGTACAAGCAATAAACAAAAAATCTACATTTTTGGGACAGACGTTGAATATTTTATTACCAAATGTTCGAAACAGAATAACTGTGTCGAACGATTGGGCTCGCAAAAATAATGACAATGTACTTTTTGAATTAGTTATTTATGAAAAATATTTAATTACAGACGGCGATTAAAATGAATGAATAAAAATATCTTGATCAAAGGTACACGCTAATTTCTCTGTTGACAACGACGTCGTAACTGTCTCCTTCGCTCCTGACACAAATATCCAGCCTTGTGAAACGCTTGCCTCGTAAATTTGGTCCATG
The DNA here is from genome assembly GCA_030522525.1 of Campopleginae sp. 14b. Lineage (NCBI taxonomy): Eukaryota > Metazoa > Arthropoda > Insecta > Hymenoptera > Ichneumonidae > Campopleginae sp. 14b. The sequence goes on from JAPYYS010000167.1 coordinate 90,429, forward strand.
ATCTCTGACCTGAAAGGATAGTGTGACGAATAAATAAAAAAAAAAAAACTACATTTGGAGGTTTTCTGAATTTGTAGAAAAACGAGGCGGACCTGCATAAGGATTTGCATCCCAAAATGATTGTTCAATTCCGGTGAACACAGAGGAGTTCCGTATGGAATTTCCGGTAGCAAATCCATTCCCACGGTCACAAAACTCGTGCGACCGTCAACAAAGTCCTGAAATGATTTTTTTTTAATGAATTTTTTCACAACACTGACTTCTCGGCCGAATATTCGTTCAAAAAATTGATTTTCCTTGGATCAAGTACAAAAGAATTTAAAAACGAATCGATTTGCATTGTTAAACCGCCTGTGAAGTCACAACCGGTCACGGGATTATGTAACGAGATAATGTCTCTTGGCAACCGTGATTGACTACCTGCAAGGTATTTAGTTCCTTTCCTCTTGCGTCGAGGTAATCGGACTCATTATCGCTCTCGTAATCCGGATAATAAGCTGTCAAGGAGACGTTCCAATGAGTTTGTCCGGTGCACTGCAAATCCGTTCGGTTTGAGTTCCTGTCTGTCCGAGGAATTAGCAAAAACGACACAATTTAAAAATCGAACAATTGTCACGATTTTATCAGATTGATCCAATGATTTAACATTTATTTTTCGAAATTTAAGTGAAGAACTTAAGAGTGAACGTACCGGTTGAATAAACGATGGCAAAGAACGTCAAAAACACGCAAACTGTTCGGCTGCTCATTTTAATTCCGTCGTCGTTGCTGCTCGAAACGAAAATCAAACGATTTTTCAAGTTGAAGTGAATGAAAGAAATAAAAATGCTAAATCGTCGTTGCATTTTTGCTGACGAAAGTTATTCGAAGGATCGCGAACGCAATGTCGCTGCTCGAAATTCGCTTTTCATCGTCCGAGTAATGAATCGTCCAATCGTGAATAATTACCTTGGCGAAAAGTACGAAGTCGGTAGTCATGACCCATTTGCAAAGAGCTGCCAATCAATTAAATATCAAAGAACCGAGGGACGACTCAGCACACTTTCGTCTGTTTGCGAACTACACTATTTATAGCCATTATTCTTGTTTCCACAGCCATGAAAAAATGGCATTAATTGAATAATTAAATGGTTCGGTCAACGTCGCGGCGACGAAAGTTATCGTAGCACGATCTGATCGAGTACGTAGAAACTTGGGCTAATCCTGTTTGCATTTCGACGCGAGTATCGTCGTTGAAAACTATCGAGAATGTGCATTTTTATTTGCATCAGTGACTCCGGAATGCACTCCCTCATTCAGGCTGCCCTCGGTTCTCGCCCGATTTTTTCCAGTCCCATCGTCTTCTCTGTACTTATATTATTCGATAAAAATCTTTGGAGCTCCTCTACGAAAGTCTCGGCAGAAAGCGCGAGCTGAATAATGGATAAGCCATTTCACGAGCCTGATTATCACGCGAACGAACGAGTATAATTCGTCGAATAAATATAAAGCTCTGAATACAGTATGGTGCGGGGTGTCGAACAACCCCTCTTCGGAGACTTTATTATACCGTCGTTGTTGTTGTACAGTATAAGGAGGCGTGACGAGTGTAGGCTTGTTGAATAATATAGTGGATTGGAGTGGACAGGGCCACGTCAAAGGTACACACTCTGTTCTTACTACAGAACGTCACTCAGTTGTGCAATTATTCACCCTTGGCGTTGAAATTCACCGAGGGAATTCCCTGCTTTAGAAATAAGGGGGAATGCAAATTTTCACATCATTAATAGCGTTTTTTTATTCGTTGTCAAAACAAAAGGAAGAATTTTCGCGTCTAATTTTGTTTTTCTCCAATAAAAAATCATCGCATTTCAATTTATTCTCCCCAAAGTAAAATAAAGATTGAGGTACAATCGTAATCGGTTTATGAAATAGTAAGGACCATCGCTTCGTAGCTCGAATATGTGCGGTTGTCGCTGTGTCATTGCACTGCCCGACCAGGAATAATATCGACCGGAAACGTTCCCTGACCACTGGCCAGCAAACAACCACTGGAATTGGTGAAACATCAATACCGTGGACTCAAGAATCCAGCTCCCTAATTATTTCAGCTGTTGGTGTTCCCAAGCGCGTTAACTCCGTCGATTAATTATTAATTATACAGTTCAATACCCATTTTATTAGAGCGACAAAATTCAGAACTCTAATTAAGCTCGAAAAAAGGATCTGCCTAGAAATCCTTCGAAATTCGGGGTCTCCGTTATCCAAATATTACGAAAAATATATATCGAAGTAAAAGGCGACAACGTGTGAACGATCGTCCTTCAAAAAAATCGCATTCGTTATAGAATTCTGAATTTTTTTCAAGAAAATAAATGAATCGTCGAAAAAATATTCGACCAAGTCAATTATTATGATAATGGATTGACAGTATTTAGATTTGCAACAGTTTTGTTTTGCATCGTAAGTTTTCTGGGGAGATTCATTCATTTTTACAAATTTTCATACGGAAAAAGCTTTTTCCTTAAAGAAAATATTCAACGCGATTTACATTTTCCATCGAAGAAATTTGCAATCGTTCCATTTTTATCGGAACAATGACGAACTATGTTGCGAATGCTTTCGTTGCACATGACCGATATACCAACGTTCAACGAACGATATATACACTTTCTATTTTCCTGCATATCACTGTCCCCTAGTGTCCTATGTGGTAAACGTGTGATACTGAAATTGTCGGAAAACTTGCGCAGGTGCGGTGGTAAGACGAGGCTTATGCTATACCGGCTTCATTTCACGTGTATCTCTTACTCGCGGAACACGCACGAGTTCTCGTAGATCGTTCGGCGAGAATCTATCGCGACAGATCTCATTTATCACTTTTAGTCAAGCAACTGAAAAACAAAAACGAGGAGTGTATTTATTTCATAACAATAATTCATATTATTGAAATAATTGAGGCGAATGCCTCGGTCGGTTACCGAATGTGACAGATTTCCAGAACAAAGGTATTTTTTAGTATATACGGCTTGCATTAATAATACATTTACACCTGTGCACTCGAAAAATTTCCCAGTAACTGCATTCCATTTAACTGCACGTGATAACGATTTTTTTTCCATATTTTACGTACGAATTCAAGGAAAGGAAAGTAAATTATCGTTCAACTTTTTTTTATCAACTTTGACACTTCGGAAAATCGAAACGATCGAACTGTGCTTTTTATTTTGATGCTTGTTTTTCTTTGCTCAACATGCAACGTGCGTTTCGAGCATCAACAACTCCTGCAGCTGACTCATCGTAATTTCATTGAATTTCTCATAGCTCAAGGAAATATTTCATCGAGTGGCAAATATTTACTCATTCTTCGTTATTTCGAAACGAATAATTTTTTTTTTTTTTTTCACGACAAACCAATGGCATAGTATGTGGAGCAATTAATATCTAAGAAAACCTCTTTCTCAGACCTGCAGATGAACCCGGCAACGGTGAAACAGTGGTTGACCCGCGGAGAACTTGAGAAACTCGAAAATGTTGTGCTGGAGGGTCGTGGAGCTCGTTTGCTCGGTGAACATTCGCCCGATCTCAGAACACGAGTTTTTCTCAAGGCACTTCCGAATTTCTTGGTTCGTTGCGAAAAACTTTCATCTTTATTCAATAATCGAAAATCAAATTTTTTTCGATTCCCAAATTATGGCAAATTACTTATCAGATTATTTATTTATTTATATTTTCGTTTAATTATGAAAAATCGGATTCTCAAGAAGAAAAAATAAATAAAAATTTGACGGTATTTTTAGACGAAAATTAGTCAAGTTCACGAAGCGGTAACGAGAGGTTCCTTGACGTCTGTGCAAAAGCTCGTAGGTGACGAGCCTAAGAAGAAATTAGCGTTGGCAAAAGATGGCTCAGGAACCCCGTTAATACACAAGGCAGTTTACAACGATCATCCGGACATCGTCGAATGGCTGATTCAGTCTTATCCGACGTCCGTTCAGCAAAAAGATCGGGTGGGTAAAAAAAAAGAAGAAATATGAAACAGGGCTCGTTCCTGGACGCGTGGATCGATGAATATCCGAATTTATCTCCATGTACGTAATTCCTGAGTGAATTTTCTCTTCGGTGCCCTCCGCCTTAAATCGTGACATCGCGTGACTCCCTCCTTATAATGGGGTATGTGTAAACCACCTGTTCTCCCCGCCTCGATCTCTGACTCGAGTTCGTGTCCCAAACTACATTTCCAGCCAACACGTCGTAAGGGGGTAAATTTCTTGTTAATACCCTTAAGAGCCGGATATCCGTCGATTGATATCTCTTCATTTGAGTCGCGAATATCACACAGTCTATCGCCGAAGTGTGAAGTCGAATCTTTTCATATTTCACGCTCCTGGATTTGGGTTGAAATTTAATGGATTTTTCTCGTTAATAAATTGAAGATTCGGCTGGAAAGTTTACGAAATCATTGACCAATTGAATTGTACGGAATTTTTTTTTTTTTATCGAAAAATTGACGTTGAATTGATCGATTTCGAGTGAAAATTTGATTGAACCGAATAATCGTGTGTTGTTTACATAGGAGGGAAGAACCGCGCTGCATTACTGTTCGGTTTGCAAAGATCCTGACACAATTTGGGACGTTCTTATCGAAGGAGGCTGTGACTCCAGCATCTGCGATAAAAGGGGAAATCCCGCTGCATATTATCTCACTCATAACAACGAGATCGAATTACCGGAAGGCGAAACGATGGCTCGACGAAAAGGCAGCAACGGCAAGGAATGTGAGTTTCATTTTAATACGTCAACACATCATAGAACGCGATGGGGAATAACCGAATATTTTTGGCGTTATCTCGAGATTGCAGCTCCGATTTGAGCTAAACTTTTGTTGATTTTCGTTTCTGAGACCAGAATCATTTCGCCGAATCCCGAAATCACGTGATCGATATCAATCATTGCGACATATAAATAATAAATAAATTAACACTCGATCTGGCAATCACGAAAATTGTTTCAAGGGACCATTTGGGGTGCTATATTTAGCGCCAACTTTCCATGAAATTTTTTCTTTTTTTCTCGTCGATTCTACACGTGACTTGCAATAAAAAGACACGACCGATGAATGTTTAATATTTCTTGTACTTCGAGACACACTCGCAATGATTCTCAACACAAAATGTTGTTCTCCTAGCAACGGCCTCACTGTTGAAATTTGTCCTTCGTCACACTGACCAGTGATGGTCGTTTTTTAACGGAGCAAAACGAGCAAAAGTGCCAACGATAGGTATATGACATTTCACATTGACGGCCATAGCGTCGTAATACTTACAGCCCAGTTTCTCATGATTCTGGCCAATCGATAAACATCTAAATAAGTCATACGTTCTGAGTTGGCTCGCCCGCGCGATATTAAAGAAAGAGAGAAAGACAAACACACAATGATCCTGGCGGACCCGCCGTTAGAAAAGGTTATTCGCTCAACGGTCAATCGTTCCAGACCTTTGGCAAAAAAGCAATTTACTGCGCTAATCGTAAATCGCATTAAAACTTTTACATTCGCTTGGCAGGCGATCGCGCCATGCGATTCCCTTGACATTAATTAAATGGAAAAAAAAAAAAAAATTAATCAGAGAATTACGTAAAACTCAGAAGATTTTTGTGAGTTTTTCAAAATAAATAAATCTTTATTATCAATAATTTTTGCAAGATAAATTCGACCCGAAATACCCCGTGGGAAAAAAATATTCTAGACGTGTGTAGACTGACATCGATCGAGGAAGTTTTTATGAAATCGTTGCGTTCCCCAGTGCCGTCTAACCGATCATTACCTCATAATTTTCACCTACGAATTTCGGTGATTCCAGGTCCGTTCGCGTGTCACGATATTGGGTGATGAGTTATTTAACGAGAAACTCAATTTCCTTCCGTTTTTTTTTTTACGATTTTTCGATATTTTTCCACCTGCATGTCCAATCGATTAGCGAAACCTGCAAATTTCCCTTCGCAATGATTCTCCCTGCTGCATTTGCGTAGCTGACATGTACTTTCTCTAAGAAAAAACGTTGGGCCAAAGGGGTGCTAGAAAGTCACTCGGAATTATTGCCGCGAGCGTGACGAGGCGTGCGTTACAAACATTTACACGCCGACTGCTCTCGGATATTTATTATCAACAAAAACTGCGAACACGCTATTCTGATTGTTCACAAAAATTTCAGAATAAAATATCATCCCCCCAATAAGAACACACACACGCGCGCGTCGTCGTCGTATTTATTGCTCGATTGTTATCGAACCAATAATTACGGACATTATAGAAGAAGGATCGTTAAGCTTACGTCCTCGTCATTAAAATGTTCTAATTAATTACATTTCGATTAAAATGAAATTACACCAGGCGTCCAGGGTTTCTCGTTAAATTTCGTCGGTACAGTGAAATTTTCTGCTCGTGTCACAGTCAGTGTAATTAAAGGAAAGGAATCGATTAATTAATCGACATCTCGATCTAATCAAATTAATTATGAACGTTGACGTTGCCCTAGATCTCGACTTCAAACCTTCCAACATAAGGATATGGATTCACAATCGAGATATCAGCAAACTGCAGCAAGTACTTTGGGAGGGACACGGTTCGAAATTGCGAGTGGAAACGAGCAATAACCCGAGGGTCCGAAAATTCTTGGAAGCTACGCCTTTTATAATGGTAAAAAAAAAAAAAAAAAAAAAAAAAAAAAAAAAAAAACGGCATTCCCGCCTTCACGGTTCTAAGGACGACAATGATTCTTATCAACTTTATGCTTTCGAACATTCCAGGATTCTATAAAAACGATACACAGCACCGTCATTAAAAATGATCTCGAAGGCTTCAAGAAAAAAATAGCGATTCCTGTGTCTCCGATTATTCTGTGCAGCAAGGATGCGAATGGATTGAATGTCCTTCATAAAGTAAATAAACGGAATTCACATCGTTCTTGGCTCCCGATGCAGATTCTGCAAATTTTAAACAGTTATTCAAATATTTTTATTATTTTTTGCATTTCAGGCTGCTGGTCTCGGCTACACGGAGATTGCTCGTGAAATTATCGATAAATATCCTGCGGGCATCGGTCTCCAGGACAATGACGGGAGGACTCCTCTACATTACGCTGCGATTGCTAAAGATGAGGGTGCCACTTACGATCTTTTGGTCGAGCAAGGAGCAGACGAAAATAAATTGGATAACGTGCGTATTATCTTTAACGAAATAATTTTTAAAAATATTGAATTATTAAATTATTAAATCATTAAATTATTAAATTATTAAATTAATGAATAAAATGAAAAATTATCAAATTAATAAATGAAATTAAAAATTATTAACTTAAATTATTAGAAATAAAATAAAAAATAAAAAAAAGACCGTCACTAAATAAATATTCTTAATTACAGAAACAACGTTCACCCCCGCACTACAAACATCGTCCCAACGAAATAGATTTGACGAGCCTCGTGGTAGTTCCGGAAGCACCACGAGTTTCCGGCACCTACCCAAAAAGCTGGGACTGGCGAATTTTGGAATCGGACGAAACGTTGAACAGAGCACCAAAAAAAGTTCGCAGTATGTTGGACATCGACAGGGCATTCGGCAGTCCGGAAGTCGCGCCAAAAAACGAGGACATGGGTACCGAAGATTTAGGGGTAATTTATTGAATGTAACGTTTTGAATTGCGCGAGGAAAAACAAATGAATTTGTGATTTTCGTGTCGGAATTGCGTTGGATAACAAAAAAATGATTTGCATCTTATTTATTTCCCATTTTTGCATGGAAATAAACAAAATTATTATTTCTTATTTCCCCGTGGCAATTATAATTGGGATTCCGGTTGAGAAATCCACGAAATGAGAAAAAAAACAAAGATTGGTCATGTGGTCGTTGATTTTTTTCGTATTTGCTGTTTTCAAAATTGAGTTTCGATGTAGCGTGGATTTCGGTGTAAAAAGATACGAGAAAAGGGGGGACAAGATTGAAACTTTCAGATTGCCAGTAGTGAGGAAGTTAAGGACGATTTGGTGGAACAGATTAAGAAAGCTGATGACGCGTTGGATCAGCAGGAAGATAATCCACCGGAAGGCGAAACGATTGTCATCGAAGCGGAAGAGCCGCCGCCAGCGGAGGATCCTGCTCCGGAGGAGCCAACGCCGGAGGAACCGGCTGAGGAAAACGAGGAGAAATCCTCGGACGACGATGTCGTGGTCGTGACCGAAGCGGAGGGTTCGATTCCGCCGGAACCCGAAGAAGTAATGCCCGAGGAAACTGAGCCAAATGAAAACGATCCAGATTCTTTGGATAACGAAGAAATCAACGCGGAAGATCCACAGGACACTACGGTCGAGGACGAGGAACGCAATGAGCCGAGCACCGGAGACTCTGGACTTGAGGAATCCACCAAAGACGAAGATCAGGTCCGACAATAAAAAATGTCTATAAAACTCTCATCGCTGTCATTGAAGACCCAGTAGAAACGGATGAGCCTCGAGGCTCATTTAATTAATTCGACTCTCGATTGATTAATCATAAAAAATAAAATTTCCTCCAACATTTTAGACCCAAATCCGAGAGATCGAAATAAAACATGAGACTAATTAAATTTGATAGAAATTTACGAAAAATTCTGTGCATAAAATTGACAATAATCTTTGCTCAATATTGAGAAAAGGTAAAAAGTATCGATTCGGTCTAATTGCGATACATGCTTGGAAAATAATAAGCCCTGCAATATTTTTCCACGTGTCGTTACCATAGTTTTTTACACAAGCGATGGAAACTATGGATCGATATGCTTGACCAGTGTATAGATATGTAACGAAGGTTGTTAAACACGCATGATTAATGCGCGGAGAATATCGATCGGAAAGGTTCATGCGCACATTTTTGCTCGAGTAAATTGAGTCTGAAATTATCGAAGGAAAGAGACGAGTAATTTTTTTGCCACCAGGTAATCGTTGGTGAACACGCCGAGTCGCCAGAAGCAGAGCTCAATGAGGGTAGCATGGCAGTGGATTTGGAGGTTGAAGATTTGTTGGAGAACGGTAACATGGAACAATTAGCTGCGTTGGTATTGAACGGCGAAGGGAGAAGACTCGTTGGGAGACAATCGAGTAATCCGGAGCTTCAGGCCTTCATCGACAATGTTCCGGCATATATCGTGAGCGAAAAAAACTCAAGAAACTCGGAGAATTTTCCTTCATAACTGAGGCTTGACGATTCCCTTATTTCAGGGCAAAATTCATGCTGTCCACATGGCAGCGAGGGAAGGCAATTTAAGGGACTTGCAGAGCTCGTTGGACCGACGTAAATTCGCGATTGCTCGCGATGGTTCATCGCCACATGGAGCTACGCCACTTCACGTCGCAGTTATTTTTGGCCACACAGCAATAATCAGGTTAGTCGATAAATAATAATCAACGAAATTCCCACCAACAATCGATTGGCTCGTCTTCGAGTCTCATCGCAATAAAAATTTCGCTCCAAAAAAATTCTGGGTCTTCCTGACCCAGTGTAAACGACAAGCAACCGAAATTCCGTGATTTTTTTCTTCTCTTTTTCAGATACTTGGCTGGTAGATTTCCAGAAACCACCCACGCGCTCGATATCGACGGGCGGACGCCATTGCACTACGCGGCAACTTTAGCAGACAACGGTCATTATTACAATCTTTTGCTTCATCTCGGGGCGAACCCTCTTGTTCAAGACAACGTGAGTATTTCAAATGAATTCATCGAACCCCCCGCCGTCCTCCATATTTAATGTCAATATTTTCGAAATCCAATAAATCGCTCAGTTCGGACAAAAAGCCGATCATTACAAGGACAATCAAAGTGATCTTTCGCACAAACGACTGTTGCGAGATTTCGGGGCACGTGAAAAACTCGCCGATGAAATGTTGACCGACAAAGGTAGACTCACGTTATACTTTTCCTTTTTTTTCGACGTTCCACAAACGCTAATTGCACTTTTCATTCACACGATATTTTCAATAATATCATGTATAGAAATTTTCTGGACCACGACCACAATTATGTTCACGAACATTCTCATATTTTTCCAAACATCCGGTTGAGGTGTTTATTATAAGAATTGAAATAAAAAAGAAAATCGAAACAGAAATTAGGCATTTTATCGCGTTGTTTGCATTCGATGAATATTTTATGATAAAAATTCTATAAAAGGGAGTAAAAAATGTCTTAGCCTTCGTTAAGTTTGGACGTTTTTTCTTATAACAAACAACTTGACTCCGAAAAACTTGATGTCAAGAAAAAGTGGGTAGTTGTTTAGTCAGCCAAGTTGTGACGATATCGCTATGAATATTTCACGAAGCGCACTTTCGTTAAAGTATTTATAAATCGATATTAAAAAGAGTTGATGAATATTTTGCAATGACGAATGATAATGTCGAGGAGGATTGACCGAATGATTTTTAATGGGACGAGTACAGTTCCCGGTGGAGATCTTTACTCGTCACGTCGGGACATAAACGAGCCGGAAACCCTAGCGACCCTTGAGCGATGTTTTCGTCTGTTGGCCAACGCCCGAAGGGGATCGGTCACGGGTACACCAACAACGAGCAACGGTACACAACTTGGTCGTTTTCTCAAAAGACCTGTATTTGATCGGCTTAAGCACCGAGTTACGCGCATGGATCACAATCTCTTTGACGTTATTTGGCCCTCGTTGAGAAAATACAATAGTACGAATAAGCCAAGAACTGCGAGCAGTATAAATAGCGGCGGGAGTAGCCGATCAGGCAGCAACAATAATATGGATGATGATTTTACGAGTACGATCGTTGCGCCGGATTACGAGAGTTATTACGTCTTTGCAGAGCTCTTTGATCCTTTTATACGTGATTTGCATTGTGTAACGACTACGGGAGAGTTGGGTGAACATCCGTTGCCATGTTTCTTCGAGGAGATACTGACGACGGACGATTTGGTCAACGCTGAAGAGACGAAAGCGGTCGTAGAGTCGTACGATCTTGATCCCCATTGCAAATTCATTTTAGCAGGAGTCATCGATTGTTGTCGAAATCTCGAAGATTTTTCTCTCCCCTCGAACCTGACGATCAATCAATTGGAAGAAACCGAGAGACAAATAACGGAGGAGCTTTTGTCGCCGGAAATTGGTGACATTATGGGCGAAGGATCGAGCGAGGACGAGCCCGGGACTTATTACACGTTGAACGAAGTTCTGGACCGACCTAGTGAGATCAGAGCAAAACTAGCAGCCGCTGGTCTCTTGCTACCCATCACGGAAACCGAAATTAGCGACGAGCGTCGCTTGCATGGTAAGCATTGGCCATACGGACGCGGAGTCTACGTCGCAGCTTCGGGCGACGTCGCCGTATGGGTAAACCTCCAAGATCACATCAGAGTAATCTGTTGCACTGATGAATCTCGACCTGGACACATCGGGCATGCCTACGTCAAGATGGCGCGTATTATGGGCATTTTTGACGAGAAATTGTCTTTCAAACGCGACGAAAGATTGGGCTTCCTCAGCGCTCGACCATCCGCGATCGGCAACTCCATGCGATTCAATCTCATCGTAAAACTCTCTGGGCTATCCAAAGAACCCGACAATCTTCGTCATTTGTGCGTTGTCCGAGGTCTTCGCGTGAGAGAAACCATGCGGAGCGATACCGTCAAAATAGGCAATCAACAATGTCTCAGCATCACCGAGCTCCAAACCCTTCAAGACTTTTCTCGTGCTCTCCTCAATATTTTGAGCCTCGAGAAAGAACTAATGCTCACTAGTTCGATGAAAATAGCTTCTCTCATTGCCAGTATGTTTCGCAAACGATCGTCGCTCTCTCGGGGTTCCCAGGCTTAAAATAATGCCAAAAAAAATCAATCGAACGAATACTATCAATCGTTATGGGGACCAAAAATCCAGACAATGCATGGAATCGACGAGACTCTACGAATTTGCACTATTTTTACCAACCAAAACATCGACGTGAGGCTCACTGACTATAAATTATAAAAACAATAACGATAATGTTTCGAGATCGCGAGAAAATATTTCTGTGATAAAATAGCAGCCGCAATGAAACGTCTAAATTTTTCAAATTTATTTATTCTCCATCGATCATCGAGATGCGCTAAATATTTTTAAATCATATTTTTTATTCCGACAACCGAAATTCCCGAATTAGTATTCGTAGTCGTTTCTCGCGTGGCTTGCCAACGCGTTGGAAAGATGTGTGAACGTCGCTGTTTCTTGAGCCTCGATTCGTAATTGACTGAGAAAGTCGATTGTCAAATGAGAATAAATAGCGAATAGTTGGTGCGATTTAACGGCGAACAATAAGCCGAGAATCTCTGAGCAATGTTGGATCGGCCGCTAGATGACCGCTGGATATTAAATGCTGTGGGTTAGTAGATGAAACATTATTATTCTTTTCTTTTTCTCTTCGTTGTTACTTTTTTCGTTTTTTACGATGTTCGTTAAAAAAAAAACAAAAACATGATAATGCATTCGATGTTTTGACGCCATTTTTTGTTGGGATTTTTGGTCGATTGGTCATGAAGAACGTTAAGGGGATAATGATTATTTCCTAACGCGGAATCTCATCGATCGATACACATCCGAGCGATGAATTATTAATTACGATAAATTTTAATTGGTTTATCCCTCGCGAGAGCGGAATGGCGACAAAGCATTACGAGACTTTTCGCTAAAGCTTTGTGTGTCCATGCACGAATCGATGTTCACACGAAACTGACGATTGCTCATATCTTTCCAACCATATCAATATCAACGTCAACATTATGTTATTGTATTTATCGTACGACTGGAATCGCGCGTACGCGTCTGTGTGTGGAGTGAATTTTGTGCAGCCGAAAAGACTGACTCGACACGCTTTTTTTACAACGTTTTCCAAACTTTTTGTCTTTCTTTTTCAGCATCTTTGTGCTTTGTGTGTGTGTGTGTGTGTGTGTGTGTTGAGACAATAAAAAAAACCTAGCGTAAGCTTCATGGAAGAGGTCAAATCGTTGAATACTCGATCGAAATCTCAACGAGATCCTTTTAATTTTTCAGGAAAGGACGAAACGGACGTGCCTATTTTTCGCACCGAGGACGGCCGATATTTGGCCTCTTGTAAGTTTTTTTTTCATCGTTCAATTTTTGTTATTATTTATTCGAATGAAATTTTGTAATGATGGAAAAAAAATTAATATTTTTTTTCGAAACGTTAACATGCGTGACTTTCGTTCGCAGCTCTCGGCGATCCCCTAATAAAAGGCCTCACTGAAGTGGTTCACACGCGACCCAACGATCCTGTCACGTACCTCGCCACGTATCTGTACAACTTTGCCAGCAAAAACAAACCTGCCGATTTGAAAGAGGTGAGCTCGTGTCTCCTGCAGTTTAATTCTCGGTTAAAACATTTTTTTTCAATTCATTATGAAATGCGAAGATAACGAGAGGCACGACGTCACGAGAAACAATCAATAACCAGTTTTTCTTTGTTATTATTATCCACAGGAATCCAACGTTCTCATTATTCCGGATCGCAAACAAGTCGACCTCAATGATCTTGCTATCGATGTTTTCGACGATGATGCCGGATATCCGAAAAGCCCGGAATCCGAAGGCCCCGAATCGACTTTCAACAACTCCAACAGGGTAATTCAAAATTCAAAATCTCGCGCAGTGTTGATTAAAAATAATTTTTTTCATTAAAAATTATTTGAAAAAAATATTTTTGTAAATAAATTTACAAATAAATTTATTATTAAATTATTATTATATATTGATATTATTATTATTATTGTTATTATTATATTATCAATTAAATTATTGAATTTATTAAAAAAATTATAAATTCATAGATAACTTTATAAATGAAAATATTTATAAATATAAAAATATTTCGAGTTAAAAATGATTTTGAAAAAAAGTAAAGAATTGTCATCGAAAATTTCAAAACTAAGCATCTTTCTCAAATAAAAAGGTCAATGTTTTTTTCGACTTGCTTTGTTTTCATTTAAATGAAAATTAAAATACTATTTAATCATACGATCGAAAAGATTTTTAGTCGCACACATACACGTCTTTCTCACTCGTTAAGGTCATGCGAATTTCCTTATACACATTACAGAAGATCGAAAAATGTTGCAGAACGTAGAAATCTAAAGAATTTGATAAAATTTAATTTCAAGATAATTATTTTGCGAAAATGATTTTCTTCCGGTTTTTTTCAGGACGAACATGGTCAAAGTATGTTGCACTTTACCGCAGTCCGAACTCATCCAACTGATGGATTGTTCAACATGCTTCAAGAGACACAGGTGAACGTTGGTTTCCGGGACGAGCTTTATCGTACAGCTCGTGACGTCGCTGACGAGTCAAACATTCGAGAAAATGTGGAGGACATCGATCGCTGGGTCGTTTACTTGGCAGCGAGAGGCGAGACCGAAAAGTTGGTGGAACTTTTATTGGAGGGTTACGATCATATACTGGACGCCGAAGATGCTGGAATCAACATCGTCGACGTTGCGGCCGAAAGGAATCGCGAGGCTACCGTTCAATTTCTACAATCGATACCCCACTTCGTGGTCAGTTCTGGTCAACTTTTTATTTCATTTTTTCGACATCGCTCGTCATTTTATTCGTCCATGAATTTATCGATTTTTCTCCATTTTTTTGAACGACGAACGAACATTTTGGAACGAAAACATTTTTTACAGGCTCAACGAGAAAAATTACACAGTGCCATACGCGCCGGCGACTTCGAAACATCGAAAGACATATTCCAACATAATGGCACGGGCAGCACTCTTCTGGCGGTTGGGAAAAATATCGTAGGCCGGTGCGCCCTTCACATCGCTGTGCTCGGAGAACACGGGAATATCGTTCAATTCATCGCGAAAAACTATCCCGACGCATTGCGAACCGGCGATAACGTGAGACACTTTCAATTATTCAATTTTTCAAAATCGCAAAATAGGGAATCTTTGCGAAAAATTTAAAAAAAATATTGGATTTAAACAAAAAAATTTGATATAATATTCGAGGCCTTGATTCGTAATGAGAAAAATGCCTTTTTGTTCGTAGCTCGGAAGAACTGCTCTTCACTATGCAATGGGCGTCCCAGCAGTGGAAATACTGAGTGCGATCTTGATCAAAGCTGGAGCAAAACGAGTGCACAAAGATCTCGTAAGCCACAAATAGAATCAAATTTTTCTCCTGAATTTCTACGTATTGATTTTTTTCACATGAAAACTTGTTATTCTTATTTATTTAGAAATCACGACAACCCTCGTACTACTTTATGAACAAAACGGACATACAGAGGCTTCAAGAGGAAGAAGAAAGTATTGCGAAATCGAACCCAATTT
The DNA here is from genome assembly GCA_030522525.1 of Campopleginae sp. 14b. Lineage (NCBI taxonomy): Eukaryota > Metazoa > Arthropoda > Insecta > Hymenoptera > Ichneumonidae > Campopleginae sp. 14b. The sequence continues at coordinate 105,786 of JAPYYS010000167.1, forward strand.
GACCTTGAATGTCATAATGAAATTATATCTATTAATTATACACGTCGAGTATCGTAACGCCGTAATTGCGATCAGAATTAGTCGAGTATGCTCGATCTTTGGAATCATGCAGCGAAACACTTTCGAATAAAAACAAAATTTCGATGATTTTTTTCATCGTCGTACAATCGTGTTTATATAATTATTGCGAGTACACGAAAATGTCTCTTCAATGTGTAGGGAGATTCGTAAAAATAACCGAAAGACTCTGCTAGTGTAAATTGTTTTGTTGCTTCAAAATTACGGAACTGACGAAATTGAAGATTTTTTTGAGGTTATGATTCTTAATTTCATTTATAAGACCTGATTCCTACGATCTTCCATTTCTTACGATTTTTATTCGGACTCGGGGGCTGACGAAATGGCAATACTTTTGATTTTTTCCATATCGATGTACGGTGAAAAATGATTTCACCGAAGAAAACGAGGAGCGAAAGCGAATAGGAAACGGTGGCGATAGCTAATAACTGCTTACATAGAGGGCTCATGTTTTCTTTTTTCTGCGAATTGTTTGTATCCATCTCCGATTCTTCTTCCTGCTTGCTTCGTATCTCAACAGTGACTGTGTCGAACGCATCGTCGAAGCATTTCTGAATAATTCCGACGTCGCGGAATCGCTCAATGATCTTGTCGAGTCGTGGACGATACGGTGATCTCTTGGACAGTACGATACCCCAGCTCTCTGTCCAGAAACAGGGCTTAGCCATTTTGACGTTGTCCCTTTGTGTTTCGTGATTAATTTGGATGATATATTTGGCACTTTCTTGGTCCATGAAGCAAGTAGCATTGCCATGGTAGTTAATGTCTTGAAGACACCCATCAGTATGTTCCACTCTAAAGGAAACGTTTTGGGTTTTCAATCCTTTCAAGGGACCGTCGAAAAGGCTTTCAGTTCTTTCGAAATCGTATCGTTGCACGAAGGGCACTAATCCAGAATTATTGAGCTCCTCCAGCGTTTCAAACGGCACTTGTCCCTTTTTTGTTAAAGTTATGTCCGTGATTGAGGCGTAAATGTCCGATGAATGAGCAGCACATACGGCGAGCATGCAGCAAAACATAAATACGCTCAACATTTCCGCGCGGTTGTTGAGCGACTGAGACGCCGAAGATTACGCGAGCTATGTTGAATGGACGCCAACAATACGAGTTGTATCGAAGGACTCTCATAGTTATCCACACAACGAAAATTATAGTAAAAGATAGAATGTAAGGCAATAAGAGGTTGGGGGGTATTAGAAATTCCGACGTTTCGATAATCGGCACAGCAGCACAAAATTTATTCGATAGTATCGTTGTCGTTCGTTGAGAGTTGCTCCAGCTGTTCGGGGATGGCGGCAGCAGTATAGTAACTATGTCGATGTCGTTTGAATCCATCGAGGCGTAAAGTGCTCTCAACACTTCCGACTCCGGTGTATCAAATGGCTCATCATGATAAGTATCAGTAAACATTGCACAAGCATTAAGACTGGATAAAAGTAGTGACACGACGTCGATCCCAGCCCCTAAGGGCAGTTCGTCAGCGTCTAAATAATGGTCGTCATCCACGTCGGATACAACAAATGGCCAGTTCATGCGGATCGCTACGTTCACTGCATAACCCCACAAATTTAAATCTTTCGCAGGAAACAATTCATTCTCCTTAAGTTCCCACCGTTCGGCAGTGTATTTTTGCTCGAACGGATTCAGCCGATGAACAATCGGTTCGACGATAGTACTTTCGATAAGGATCGAGTTTCTGTCTAATTTTGTTTCGACTAACTCGACGATCGTAAAATCGAGCATTTTCTTGGTCCAAGCGTATTCCAGCAAATCTACGACACTGTGACGACTGGACTTTTGGTCGTTGGACAACATCAAGTATTTCGGGTTATAATGATAGGTCGCCATCTCCGTTACCGCGTCGAAGAACGTCTTTGTCATTGGATTCGTCAAGCTATCTTGAGACTCGATCACGATACAGAAGAGCGTCGCTGAAGTGTCGATAGAATTAAGCATTGGCATCGTTTCATCCAGTACGGAATTCGGAGGTAATTCGAAATTCTCCCCGAAATTTATTCTCACAACAGGCAACCCCTGCATCAACCCCACGAAAAAATCTTCAATCACGGGACTCTCAAAAATTCCATCCTCGCCCAATTGCGTCATGAACTTAACTTAATTATATTCCGAATCTTCGACTATGTGCTTTGTTAACTTTTTCACCCAGTCAGCAGACGACGCCCCAAAACACCCCAAGGACAAGAGAATAACGGAGAGTGCTCCAATGACCAACATCTCTATGAAGTGTTTCTTAGCCAGTGTCAGTTTTTGTTCTGGTTCTCGATAGAAAACGCTTCAGCCTCGAACGTAAATCCGTGAGTACGAGTTTACATGGCAATCGAGAAAATACCGATTCCTGGCACTCAATAATATTAATAATTTCGTATAAAATATGAATTGAAAAGTATCGCATAAATTTTCATTCCACTTTGTTCTAGAGGTGAAAATAATCATGAGAAAACGCGAATCCATAATTGACGGATCCACGTGTATCGTTCCGAAGTTTTTGCATCGTAAAAAAAACATGTTTCGGTCAATATTTTGTGCATGTGTCCATTTTCCGTTCGTTCGAGCCTGCTGCGAGACTAAAATATTAATCGAAGCAGAAAAAATGAATTTGCTAAATGACACGTACGTGGTTCGCACTGACGATATTCCTGGAAATGTCAGCAAAATGCTATGCAGGAAAATTTCAAGTACGATGGTTGATTTGAAGGGTTTTTTGTTCTTTAATGAAATTTCGTAGAAACGAAGTTTTTGTGGATGAGAAAAAAATGAGAGTCTGTCGGGATTTACTGTTTGGAAACGATACTTTTTCTGGAATTACTTTTGGTCTCAATGATCGGAGTTTTCTTCATTTCCCCGGAGGATTGTTTCTTCGTCGGTTCTTCACACTCGAGATCCTCCGACACCCAGGGATTCGGGTTGATATAAGAAGGCTTTGCTTTTTGATGAGCTGGCCGATGGAATGAGAAGGGAGTTTGAATCGTGAGTTTTTATTTTGTGAGCAAAAAACAAATGACCAATTCTACACTCACGCAAAAGTCCTTGGGTCGCCGGTTTTGGTCGGTTCTTCGATATTTCTCGCCACTTAACGTAAGCTTTCTCACTCGCTTCTAAACGCTTTGTCCGCTCCTCGTCGGCTCGTTTCTTTCTCGCTTCTTGTTTTCTTTGCAGTGCTGGAAAATTCGTTTTTTAAAAAATGAAAATTTCGAACTTCTGTTCGCCACGGAGTTGGATTAAAATTTAATCAAATTAATGAACACATTCCAATTAAATTAAATTACATTAATTAAAATTAATTTAAAATAATTAAAAGTAATTAAAAGTAACTGAAATTAATTTAATTAATTCCAATCGATTTCTTAAAATAAATTTGATTGAATTTTAATTTTCTCAAAAATCATTGGTTTAAGTAATTTTGATACCTTTTTGTTGTTCTTCTTTTTTTCGTACCCATTGACGAAGATAAATAGTTTTGGCTACAACCGCTTTATCCTCGACTTCCTTGAGTCTTCGCTCGAACTCCAGTTCGCGTTCTACGTTCTCCCGCTTGGTTGCCTCTTCTTTTCTTTTCCTTTCGTTCCATTGTAAAAAATTTTCTCGTTCTCGACGTTCTCGCTCTTCGCGTTCTTTCGCTAAGCGATTTTCCGCTTCCTCCTGCTCGAGCTCGAGCTTACGCAACTCTTCTCTTCTTCGCAAATCTTCGGCTCGCTTCCTTTCGACCCACTCTTCCCAAGCTCGCTTCTTCGCCTGGGACGATTGACTCCTCGAGGTCTCGTGGCCCGAGAGATTTGTGCTCGAAACAGAAAACTCTACGACTTTTGTGCCGTTCAGGGCGTACCTGATTTACCAAAAGATCAAATAATCAGACACGAAGTGAATTGAAAAAAAAATTCCCACGTAAACTGATTTGACAAATTTTTGGGAAAAATCTGAGAATATTCCCGCGCAAACCTTTGAACTTCCGTTTGTTCTCCAGGCTCGTTCGAATCCCCGGAACATCCGGAATTGGCGATCGTGCAAGAAACTATTCTAACCGAAGATTTGGAATTTGCTTTCGATGATAATAACGTTGATGGTGTCGGAGGCGAGGCCAAAGGCTGACAACGATAAGTGTGATGTCCCTCGTCACAATCCCCAGGATAATCGTAATTTTTAGGCTTCGGAGCGATCGATAACGACGATAGATGACCGTTGAGAAGTTCATAGTCTCCGCAATTCGCTTCTATTATCGATCTTGGGGCACCGAGCTTATTCGGAGCTAACGATTCTGTATATATAGTTGGATCGTTGCATTGCACATCTGATCCCGATCGCGAGAATCGAGTTCTGTTAATTTTAGAATTCGAGATTTAATCGTCGTTTACAATTTATTGAGCTTTAGGAAGCTCTAGTTCTCATTCTCATTCGTTCTTTATTTTTAACAACCAGATTGCAAATGAAATTGAAAAAATCAATTTGTAGCTCATGAAATGACTTTCCAGACTTTTTTCAAGATATCTTTATGTAAATTTTGAATTTTTTTTTCATTTTTTCAGCCTTTCGTGGAGTTTTGATAAAATTGGAGAAGAAATTTTCAAAGTTATATGTCATTTTCAATGCTTCCGAGAATATTTGATATTGTATCTTATGCTTTTTTTCGGGAAAAAAGCAATTCGAAGAAATTTCTAACTTTTTTCTTGCAAAATTGGATTCGGGGAATTTGATATCGCTCCCGTGGTTGAAAAAAAAATATAGAAATGATAAAAGTTCAAGGCGAAATGAGATTACCTTGGCGGAAAGCGTGAATGTTCGTTTTCCAGTGAATTGCTCGGGGCCCCGTGAGCTTGAAAATGGTTATTTCCGCGTGTGGTTATCGCTCGAGTGTTATTGCTGGTGTGATAGAATGTTTGAGACGGTAAATCGGCCTGCCTCAGTTGCCAACTGTCGATGTCGCTGTCATGGGCCATAACTGGAAACCCGGTTAGCCCTGATCCATCATCTGACGATTTTCCGTCATCGTGTGGAGCTGAACTGTCGAGCAGAGTTGACAAGCGTTCCCACCGGCAAAGTTGGACGAAAAATCGATATTTCTTTGTTAATTTAGCTCGAAGATTACTCACGTGCCAACTTTTGTCCATGATGAATCTAACTTTTCGAATATTCCAAGAGTTATGATGTACACGTCTGCCTGGTGAATTAAAACAACTTGCGGTCGGGATTAATTCAGAAATATTAAATTCAATCAAACTGGAATAATGTAAAAACGACTTATTGCTCAAATTCCAAAGTTTGCCCAACAAGAATACCACACTTTTTGGTTATCAAATTTTGACGTACGTCAAACTTTTCATTAACTTTGTAAAATTCCATCAAACAGCAATATCTATATACGAAATACATGCTCAGGCTCATAAATATACATTTTTTTGTACGTGTGTAATAAACAATGAAGAATCGTTCAAACCTCGAATCCTCGACTCGTCGATACGTTCAGTATTCAATTTCAATCCCTTCACCATTTAAAATATTTATTTACTCGCGATCTCGGGAGAAAAAGCCAAATTCGAGAAAAAAAAATCACCCAACAACGATCTAGTGTTCAAATCCCCCCTCCCCTCTCTCTCTTTTTATTCTTATTAATGAAAAAAATTCGTATGCGAAATGAGGAAATAGATTCTGCATCATCGAAGCCATTTTATTCGTTCTTCATTGAAATCTTAAATACTAAAAAGTTGTGCTTGTTTATGTACGTAATATCGTAAATGTAATACATTTGTGAAAACGTATTTTGAGATATCGCGTTTGTCTTTTAATCTTGTTGATTGATTCACCGGTCCATCGACATCAACGTTTTAGCGTTGGACTCAGTGACGTTGTTCTGCCTCGCGATCATCAGGTACTCTTCCGTCACTTCGTCCGACTGTATTTTCGTGAAATATGTTTCTCGCTCTTGATTGACGTAGCACGAATCATCGTAGTTGAAATACAGCCCAAGAATTATGTTCAATGCCGAAGTGTCGTACGCGTGACAACCGGAGTAACGGTATTGCGGCCTTTTGTTGAAACGGCAACCTGCTGATTGTGCGCCTGTGCAAAGCAGATTTTCCTGTTTTTATTTCCCTACCATTGTATTTTTTCGATTAAAAAGAGAAATGTTTCGTTACGTTTTTGTTCCCTCGCGATTCTATTTTTATGATTATGCTGACACACTGAGTAATTTTGACCCGAAGACAATGTTTCCATTCATCGGATTAAGGAAAAGTCGATGGAAAAGTATTTTCCATGTATTTTTATTTATCAAGCTTGATAGCTGATGATTAGTATTGATTTGCCACTCGGGCAGAAAGGGATGTTATCTTACCGATAGGACATATGCAATCTCGCGTCAGAGCACATTGCACCCATGGCAACATAATATTTTTACGAATTTCTCTGGTATTTAGTAAGACAATGTGCGATGCCCTTATAAAGGGAAGGAAAAAGAAGCTCTCAGCCGGTACGTGAAAATACTCGTACATCTTTGGATGAGTTAGAGAACTTATTGCGTGCTTAGTTGGCCATGTCAATACTCCTGACTTTGGTGAGAGGTATTTAACCACATCCGACGAGTTCAGACGTACATTCGAATCCATATACAGAATGTTTCCTAATGTATTTAAAGCTGTCTGTAATTTGAAAAAACAAAATTACTCAAAATTTCAGTGCTAAACTTGTATCGATCGTTGGCCAGGCAAAGACTCAATTGAAAAAATTCTTCCATCTATTTCCAGAGAAAAAGAACGATCGGAAAAACATCTAAAGGCCAAAAGGAAGAATAACGACGCTCGTGTTTCGAAAAGAAACGAAAGTCTCAGAGAACCGACGTGAATGTTGCAATCAGCTTAGAAATTCGTCAATAAATCACAATAATGAGTTTTCAATGCCACAGAAACTTGCCCAGCACGAATTGATAAAACTGTGTTAGAACTTTTCAGAATTAGTCATGCAGCAACATTAATCGACTTTGGATTTTTATCCTCGTGAACTCCACGAGGTCTAGACACATTTTTCGACTACAATTCTGATGAGCTGAAAAGTTAGTCTCTGCTAAAATTCCTCAGAGGGGCAATACTAGAGCAGCAAACTCTAATGCCTCACTAGTTTTCGATATCTTTTTCTCCCCGTGAACTAATCAATTGATAAAAATCGTGAAGTTATCGTCATAATGGAACGTAATTCATTATTCTTGTGGCAAACCAACTCCCGACAAAAACGAAACATATTTCCAACAAGAAACTCTATAATCAAGTTAATTACGTACTATGATAATAATAATACAATGATAACGACTAAAACGGATGTTTTCCTCTTTCAGTATGACAGTATCAATTGTCGAATATTCTTTCTTCATCTGTTCCTTAGAAACTATTGGAACAGGAAAAATTTCTGGATAATGAGGCAATAATCATTAAGATTTGAGATTTCTATTATATGAGAAGGAAAATAGTTAAATATGAAATTCCTTGACTGGTTAAGGACAAGATTAATGTTGGCAATGTCTCGGTGCATTGAAAAATTCTTCTCTATCAATTGTTTGTTAAATTTCGGAAACAATGACAATATTCGTATCTATTTTGTGTTTGGATACCAGAGGAAGGTCAACTTCAACATTGTGGCCAAGGTCGTTTGGTAGCGGAAAATAATTATTGTTGAGACAATGAAGTTTTGAAATACCTGAATGACTAGAGGTCGATAGACGTGCAATCTATCGTCTTGTGCATGTGCAGGGAAGGGACTTAAGTCCAATTGAATCACATTACATCTGCTAGAATTGCAAACGGTTCTGACTGCTTGAGACGCGTAGTCGCTCAAGCCGACCCCAAAAACGGCTATATTATTGTTGGGCAAGTAGTGCGAAATGTTCCTAACAAAGCCATAAATATGCTGCTCGCTTCCTGGCCTCAACAAAGTCACCACCGTCACGTTTTGAGCCTTCGACGGCGCCGCCGTCGTTCCGGTTTGGCCATCCAAACCGAGCAATGCTAGGTATTTCGAATCTGTCACGAGACGCTTCTCTTCCACATCTTTCAAATTTTCCTGGAATTTTGATACTTGGAAATTCAAAATTCAGGCAAAATTTATTTAATTACTTTCATTGTAATCAATTTACTTTTTTTCATGTATTGAAACATTTTTTTTGTTTTTTTGAATATTATTAGCAGTACAGGATTCGAAAAGAAAAAATATGTCACACTTCTGTATTTAATAAGAGACAGTACTTTTGTTTTTATCGGATAATATAAAATTTTCAGGAGTGTCAATGACTTTATCATTTTGGTAATATATATTTTGATCAGTATTTTTAAGGGATATAGAATTTTTCGTAATAAATTTCAAACCTGAAAATTTCGTAGTTGCTTATGAGTTTCGGTGACTAAAGTTTGTATGGAAGGGCGCTGATTGCTGAACGCAATGAAAATAATGCTGCTCCCTACTATACAAATAAGGAACAATAGCAGGCCTTTGGTACGCATATCTCATGTTTTTTCACTGTATTATTCTTTATCGCAAAGTGATTGAAAAAGAATGAAATTCACATCGTGTATTCTGCATTCTACAGCTGTTTTTTCTTTGCGACTTTTAATTTATTACTTTCAAGATATCACTTGTAGTAACATCGGCGAAACATGCGAGCTATGTATTGCAGGTTATTTGCTGAAACCGTGTTTCTCGATTGGTACGAATCTCCCAATGAAATCATTGTGAATCCACGCAAACAAAAGCGCAGACACTTCAAAATACACGCTCACGTTTACTATTTTTCATTTTGTTATTTCACCGTCTTTTTATTCAAAAGGTTTTATATTAGGCACATCGAAAAAGGGTTCCCGTGGTACGCAGTGCGTATAGTGACACAATAGAATTTGAGGTGAATGTTTCGGTTGGGCCTTGACTTGACGCCTTTGAGCCGCTACCGTTGAATTGATGCTGTGTCAAATCATATATGTGTCAAATACGAAATCCGACGCCGGTGACGGAGCCCATGAGCTTGGACAACGCCGCCGCCGCGGTCTGCTGTATTGAACCTCTGTGAAATTAAAAAATAATAACGTCGGGCGGCCAACTTCACGGAGGTGCGTCTCTATGGTTTTATAAATTTGGGCGTCCGTCTAATCATTCTACAATTTTCATTACCTATTGAGTCACTCATGAAAACATGGTCTGAGGATTTCCCAGACCCATGGTCGAAGCGAAGAATGAAAAAAAAGGTGAAAGGGCCAGGGCTACTGCGTGAGAGTGAGCGAGACGTGACGGTACCTGTTTATAGATATATCTACTCAGCTGGGGTAGAGATGGTAGAGAGAAGTCGAGAAAACTAAAGGCTGCAGGTTCGGCGCGAGCACGTCACGTAAATGGCAAGAGCATTAACGACGACGTAAACCGAGTGGGGAAGGAAGAATTAGCGTTTTGTCGAAAGCTCGAAAGAGCCCTCCTCCTCGGAGACGTTTTCTAACGCTGTTGTTGTTTTTTCGTGTGTTTTTCCGATGTGTTTGAGAAGAAAATAATAATAGGTAGGACAATAAAAAAAAGAGGTGATCGTATTGGGATTCTTTTACGCGACGCTACGAGTTTCGATTGGCACGTTATAACGTTGTTGTCTCGGTGGAAAAAACTTCGAGGAGGACGTGTGTACGAAGAAGAAGGATGGCGACCTGACCCCACAAAGAATGGAACACTGTGCTCAACGGTAACTCGTTTTTTTTTTTAATCTATCGTCCATCCATATCTCTCGCTTTCCCTCCCTCTCTCTCTCACTCGTTCTCTCTGTCTCACTCTCGCGTTACGTCGCATTTACGGAAAAAATGAATCATTCTAACGAAAATTAAAATTTCTCATCACCGAACTATAACGATTTCTCTCAATCTCTCAACTTTTCCGATAGTTTCTTCAACGTTACGCTCCGATCACGATGCTAAAGCGTGTTTTACACGCGGAAAAACATCGTGGCCGCTTGACGCGAAACAAAATTCTCTTGTTTTTTTTTTTTTTTTTTAAATTTTTCCATTTCTGTTTCCCCTTCTCCCCAAAACACTAACTTGGCGCAAAACTTTTTCTCCTTATTGTCGTACGACAATGGCAAATGCAACAGCGATTCTATTTGCACATGCATTGACAAAGAGTCACCAAACATTGCTTAAAAAACGTCACTAAAATAGTACTAAGACTTGTCGACGGTTTATTGCAACATGCCATTACCAGCTTGCCGCCTCAGCGCCAAAAACAATGCCGGGTACTCGATTCACTGTATTTTTCGACATACCACTGAATTAGCTTTTTTTTTTTGGAAATTAGGAATGGAGTTTGACTTTGTTCCTTGAATCTTTACAGAGTATCAATTTGAGATCAGACTCTGAGGTGCTAACAGCTAAAACAAATAAAGTAAGTATGGCATTGTCATTTTTTGCATCTCGACAAAATATTCAAGGACTCTCTAGAAAATTCTGAAACTCATTGCCATTGTGGGTACCCAGATGGCGGACGTTGACCCGGAAACGTTGTTGGAATGGCTGAGCATGGGACAAGGAGACGAACGCGATATGCAGCTGATCGCGCTGGAACAACTTTGCATGCTGCTTCTTATGTCGGACAACGTAGATCGATGCTTCGAAATGTGGGTACCTCGTTGAGCACCTTTTTAATTTGTCGTTTCATTCGTCAGATTGCGAAATTGCAAAAAATGTGAAAATGTCGTTGACGGAATGAAAATTTTTGATTTAGATGTCCACCCCGGACATTCCTGCCAGCGTTGTGTCGGATTTTCTTGGACGAACACGCACCGGACAGCGTTTTGGAAGTAACAGCTCGCGCCATCACTTATTACCTCGATGTTTCCGCCGAATGTACAAGACGAGTCGTCGCTATGGATGGCGCTGTGAAAGCGATTTGCGGTCGTCTTTCCGGAGCTGGACTTGGTTCACGAGCTAGTAGAGACCTTGCGGAACAGTGTATCAAGGTTCGTTATCCTAAATAATATGAAAATTTCGAGTAACTGATGGAATCTGTAGAAATGCGAACCGCAGCTTGACGAGCAATTTTTCTTTAGGTTTTGGAGCTTGTCTGCGCGCGAGAAGCCGGCGCTGTTTTCGAGGCTGGTGGCTTACCATGCGCTCTTTGTTTTATACGAGAACATGGTGCGAGGGTTCATCGTGATACGCTGCACTCAGCAATGGCTGTCGTGTCGCGTTTGTGTGGAAAGGTTGAACCGCAAGACAAAGCTCTACCCGATTGTGTCGAGGCATTGTCGACTTTGCTTAGACACGAGGACGCTCACGTTGCCGATGGTGCACTGCGCTGTTTCGCCTCGCTGGCTGATAGATTTTCACGTCGTGGCACGGACCCTGCTCCTCTCGCTTTCAATGGATTGGTCATGGAACTCTTATACAGGTAAAAATATCAGTGTAGTGACGTGTTTGCCAAGAAACGAGGTTTATTTTCATTTATGTTTGCTCTTTGGTTGAAATTACCGAAAGAGATGTTTCTCGGATACGGAGAATGTGAATAAAATATTTGAAATTTATTCTAATACAGACTGACTATAATCGGCAGGTTATCCAACGCCGCCGGTCCAGGAACCGCCGTATCAACGTCATCGGGAAATCCAAAAACTCCGCCGCCCTCGAGCACTTCGTCAACGATGCCAGTGCCCGAGCCAAAATCGTGCGCTTCAGTATCAACGATAATTAGTTTATTGTCAACACTTTGTCGTGGCTCGCCATCGATAACCCATAATCTTCTGCGTTCCGAGCTGCCGGATGCGATCGAGAAAGCGCTCAAAGGTGACGAGAGGTGCGCTCTCGATTCGATGAGGCTGGTGGATTTACTTTTAGTCCTGTTGTTCGAGGGCCGATCAGCTTTGGGTCGCGGTACCGGTGGCAGCGGAGCTGCTGGGCCTTTATTACCAAGATTGAGGCGTCTCGATAGCGCGGGCGAAAAATCACACAGACAATTGATCGACTGCATAAGATCGAAAGATACCGACGCTCTGATAGAGGCGATCGACTCAGGCGGAATCGAAGTGAATTTTATGGACGACGTAGGACAAACCTTGTTGAACTGGGCGTCCGCGTTCGGTACTCAAGAGATGGTAGAATTTTTGTGCGATCGTGGCGCCGATGTAAACAAGGGACAACGTTCATCGAGTTTACATTACGCCGCTTGCTTCGGGCGTCCCGCGATAGCTAAAGTTTTATTGAGACACGGTGCCAATCCTGATTTACGCGACGAAGACGGAAAAACCCCTCTCGACAAAGCTCGTGAACGCGTCGACGAAGGACACCGCGAAGTTGCCGCTATCTTGCAATCCCCCGGCGAATGGATGTTGCCGCCGAATCAAGAGCACAGAAAACCTGATACCGAGGTCGAAGATTTTACCGAACCTAAAGGTGACCCCGAAATGGCACCCGTTTATCTACGGAGATTACTGCCTGTGTTTTGCACCACTTTCCAATCCACAATGTTACCCAGTGTGAGGAAAGCCAGCTTAAGCTTGATACGCAAAATGGTACATTACATACAAGCTGAATTGCTCGTTGAGACTTGCGGCTCCGATAAAACTTCCGGATGCGGAGCTATGCTCGTCGAAGTCATCGCTAACGTGCTCGACAACGAGGTGAGTACGGAACGGAGCTCTGCATTTCATTTTCCCTTAGAAACGATAATTTCTTTTTTCTTTCGCTCGTCGTTTCATCGTTTCGATAAAACAAAGAGGATTTACAAACATGGTGTTCAGTGTTCTCGGGAATCCTTCGACTTTCCTCTAAACTTTTCTATCAAACGCCTGAGCAAAATTCCTATGCCCGATTTCATTTCAATCTTCTGGACAAAGCCTCCGACCTTGAAAGAATATTCGACTGGACACAATGGTTAAATGAAAGGGAAAAGAGTGAAAAATCGGGCTTATTATGAGCAGGCAGACAGTGCTTTGTTATGACTTAGCCCAAGATTGTTCACAGGAAATTGAGATAAAGGCATCGCCACCACCGCCTCCGCCTCTCAAGTCGATCGTTGGCCCTAAATTGCCCTGTCTTACGTCTCGCAAGTCTTCCAGTTCCCAGAACTACATTATCGAAAAAACGGTAAAATCCGTTGTTGTTTCTATTTGCACCTCGCTAGCTCAAGTCCCGATTACCATTTTTTTCATTATTTTTTCTTTTCAAAGAGAGCTCCACGCGATTGAGCGCACTAATCAGTCCTTGTCAAATCCGTGAACCACAATGTCACGATCGTTATTCGATGCAGTTGAAAAAAGCATTTTTCTGAAGCCAAAAGAAAAAAGAAAAAACAGAGCGTGGAGCCCTTAGCTTATTTGATTTTTAATTCAAGTAAATCCTTCACCGTTCTCCCGGACCCCCGGACCGTTGGTTACGTTTATTACGCGTTTTACCTTATAAATTTATCAATAATCAACGTACTCAACTCTTACGAATTACTTAACAGAAAAGTGATCTAATAATTGCCATCAGTTTCATTCCATTTACTTAATCATTATTTACACAAAGCGTGAGATCTAACAAACATTCAAAATATAAACCTTACGCATGTGTTTTTTAACAGTCTTACTCTCGAAGCAATTTCCAGCAGTTTTTTTTCTTCCATCTTCTTCTACTCCACGCAGCGAGAAGAGTCCATTCTTTAACTCCAACAGAGACTGTTTTGTCACTTTGTAGAAATGTTGGTAACATGTTTTTTTTCACCTTTCGAACTATGCCAGAGTCACGGAGAATCCTTTAAGGGTTGAAAAATCTATTGAAACAACGAAACAGATAATAACGCTGCCCGCTTACGACCCTGATAATTGACACGACTCTCAACACTTGATAGCCGGAGGTGGATCAGGCACGAAGAAATGTTGACTTGGAAAATGAAAAAAAGAACGAAAAACCACGGAAATACGTATATACACGTTTAATAACGTTCTAATTCGTTGATTTGCTCAATAACAAGTTAATCCTGAGAGACTGTCCGAGTACAATGGACAAATTTATACTCACCCAATAATAACTTTGGGCAGTATGAAAGTGTTCCTTTCTCTTGTTCAGATTGTGTTATTCATCAAATGTCTGCCTGCCAATAGCCAATTTTTTATCGTTTTTTAGATCATGTCTGTTGATTAACGGCCTGAGCATCCAGGAAGCGGGCGAATGTTCTCTGCCTAATGAGCGACCACACAAGACCGATTTCATAATGATTAATATTTCAAACGAATCGATGTTTACTTAATCCTTGAAAAATGTTGATTCCCATTGTATTAGACACGATTGTGAAAAGCGAATAACACTTTTGTGTGACACGGCCATCCAGCAGGACGTGCCGGAGTGGAATTATAGTTTTTTATATTTTTGTAGATCGTTCCGGCTTGCTTATGCGCCGTGTTACATATTTATATACAAATATTTGACTCCAAACATTGAACAATCTTATTTAAGAGGACGTGGCTCTTTTTTTGTTACATCGTGCGAACAGGAGGACGAGGACGGACATTTGATCGTCCTGCAGATGATTCAGGATTTAATGGTTAAGGGAAAAGACGAATTTCTGGAACATTTCGCACGTTTGGGAGTTTTTTCCAAAGTGGCAGCTCTTGCTGGACCGCAAGAGACTGTACCCGAACCAGAAACTGAGCCGACGCAAACGGGCGAGGAATATCGTATGGAAGATGCTCGCGAACTGTTGGTTGGAAGAGCATATCATTGGCGCGATTGGTGCATTTGTCGTGGACGCGATTGTTTGTACGTTTGGTCTGACGCTGCGGCCTTGGAATTGTCCAATGGAAGTAACGGATGGTTTAGATTTATTCTCGATGGTAAATTGGCGACAATGTATTCGAGCGGTAGCCCCGAAGGAGGAAGCGATTCGACGGGTAAGAACTTATCCCGATTCTTCTGTTTTTCACAAATTTTATCGAGATAAGTAATTAACTATTAAATAAGTCGAGATTTTTTCTAAGTTCGCTCATTTATCGTTACGATCATTAATAGAGTTGGGCGTACTTTTTTTTACAATATTTATCGTGCACGGCGGCCATTTCTTGGACCAGATTGAAAAGAGAATTCGTTTCTCATTGCCAAATGTAATAAATTTGAATTTAAACGAAAATCGATAAACAAACCAGTAAAAATGACACTCATTCAGCATTTCAATCCAGATTCCGCCTTCAAAATATTGCTTGCCACTTACAATGACGGTCCCAAGAAGTTGCCATCAGCAAACTCGATTCCCAACTCATTTTTTTATATATTTTATTTTATTTGTCACGTTCACCTGTGATTAACGAGAGGGTGGGGATTAGTTTAGAAAATAACTCGATTTTACTAACTGCCTACAGGAAAGGGGAGGAACACAGAATCGCTCACTACCGAAGGTAGGTCGCTCGTCAAACGAGAGTATCGAATTATCGATTACGTATCCGTATATTTTATATGTTATGAGAATATACGACGCATCTAGTTATAGAATCCTCGTAACAACCTCATAACGTTTCTCCCATGTGTGCCAATTATAATCTCAACTAATTCATGCTTCCTTGTCGTTATGGATGTTCGTACATAGAAAATTCAAGAATTACAAGAGATGAATCGATTTTTTCTTTTTCTATTTAGTCATTTATTTTTCGAATAATATAATTTTTTTGTATGGCTTGCATACACCTAGCGTTGAGTCTGAAAATGAGGTCAAACTCAATCATTATTTAAATGTATATAAGTCCTCAACAGCAATATCAGAATTATTGTAATTTTGATGGATATGCGACTTTTTTAATCTACGAAAAATGACAAATTTTGGGTAGATTTGCACAAACTGATGAGCGTTTTTTAATTCCCTTGCCAAGCAACCTTGACCCCATGACGTAGTGACATGGCCACACAAAATAGTAAAATAAAAATAGTTTATTGAGTATTTGTGGCAATACAACGAGGCTATTTCTGCGTTGCAGAGAACAGAGGCGAGTTTTTGGAAAAATTGCAACGGGCACGTGGACAGGTAAAGCCGAATTCAGTAAGTCAACCGGTACTTTCTCGTCCGGGTACGACCAGACTCGTCGTGGGCAATTGGGCACTTTCGAGCCGAAAGGAGTGCGAGTTGTGTATTCATAACAGCGACGGCCAGCAACAAGCGACCATACTGAGGGAAGACTTGCCCGGATTTATCTTCGAATCAAATCGCGGAACGAAACACTCCTTCACAGCGGAAACGAGCTTGGGTAAGTTTCTTCTGAATTCTGATATGAAATTTTTCTTGGTGCATCTAATTGGTGCAGATTAAAAAATAACTCGTATTCAATTATTTCATTACGATACAAGACTGAGAGTGTGCGAAAGGAGAGCATTTATTTTTAATGGTTATTTTCGATGATAAATCGTCGAATAATTATCGTTAATTAAGCGCACAGAATTGAGACGAACGAGTATTGATTTCGCTGACGAGCGATGTTGCCTCTAAAATGCGAAATTACCGTTTTTCCAGGTCCAGATTTCGCCGCAGGATGGGCAGGAAAACGTGGCAAACGGTTGAGATCAAAGATCGAGGCCATAAAGCAAAAAGTGAAGGCGCAAGCCCACGAGATTTACGAAAGTTATTTCAAAGCCGCGCAAGCACAGCCACGCGGTGTCGTCGCGAAACTCAGCGCAATAGTGAATCAAGTAGAAAAAGCGTGTCAGAAGCAACAATCGGGTAATCGAGAATGGCGCTCGGTACTGCAGACTGCTCTGGAAGAATTAAAAGCCTTGTTGAACGAGGAAGGACGAGTATCGGCGTACGAGTTACACTCCAGTGGTCTGGTCCAAGCACTGCTGGCGCTTTTGGCTGGTCCACCAAATTCCCAGCCACCCTCACTCCGCGCAACTAAATTGAGAATGCAGAGAATAGCAGTTTTCAAGAATTGCTTCAAATCCAAGGACACGATCAACGATGGCAGCTCCGCCAAAATATTGGTACAAAAACTCGTTTCGGTGCTGGAATCCATCGAAAAATTGCCCGTTTACCTTTACGATACACCTGGTTCGGGATACGGACTTCAGGTAAGTTCAGAAAACATTAATCAATCCACCGTGGCCTCGTGCCTGCCCCAAAAGTCTCAGTTTCCAACGCTCTCTACAATCTTCCAGATCCTCACGAGAAGATTGCGTTTCCGATTGGAAAAAGCTCCAGGTGAGAGTGCCCTGATCGACAGATCCGGAAGGAGCTTAAAGATCGAGCCTCTCAGTACAATCCAACAGCTGGAAAATCATTTGCTGAAAATGATTGCAAAACAATGGCACGATCACGACAGATCGACCTTCACTTTCGTCAAAAAATTAAAGGAGGGCAACAAATTGGCTTTCCAATATCAACATGACTTCGATGAGAACGGCTTGCTGTATTGGATCGGCACGAACGCAAAGTGAGTCGGAAATAAAAGTCAGCAGTCCAGTTCAAAATTTGTACGTCTCTTCTCGATCGTACTGACCGCTTATATCTTTTTTTGCAGATCTTCCGGAGAATGGGTCAACCCGGGACAGTACGGTTTGGTGGTTGTAACTTCGAGCGACGGTCGTAGTTTGCCGTATGGACATCTCGAAGATATTTTGAGTCGTGACCAAGCTGCGCTTAATTGTCACACGAACGATGACAAGAGAGCTTGGTTCTCGATCGATTTAGGAGTCTGGCTCATTCCAAGTGCTTATACACTCAGGCACGCGCGAGGATACGGTCGAAGTGCATTGCGGAACTGGTTGTTCCAGGTGAATATTCAAGGTCAACAAAGATTTTCGCATAAGAAACGAATTAGCTTATTAAATTCTGTTGAATTTTTCGCAGGCATCAAAAGACGGAATAAACTGGACGACACTGAACACTCATGTCGATGATTGCTCGTTGAACGAGCCCGGAAGCACAACCACGTGGACCCTCGAACCACCTGGAGACGAGACGCAAGGCTGGCGACACTTACGTTTGCAACAAACTGGAAAAAATGCTTCCGCTCAAACGCATTATTTGTCGGTTTCGGGCTTCGAGGTTTACGGAGAAGTCACCGGAGTCTGCGAAGATCTTGGACGTGCCGCGCGCGAAGCCGAAGCTGGTGTACGACGTCAACGGAGATTGATCAGAACTCAAGTTCTCAGACATTTGGTCGCTGGCGCTCGAGTTGCCAGAGGTCTCGATTGGAAGTGGAAGGATCAGGATGGCGTGCCGCCAGGTAAGGACATTCCGATTTTCATCCATCGTCATTTTTTTTCTTCCCTATCACTCCGTTTCTTTGTCAATTTCTTCGTTCAATTTGCCCAAATTGCATCAGAATCACTGGAATTTGCAGTTTTATTTTTTAAAAAACCGTGCATTTATTTTTCCAGGCGAAGGTTCTGTGACCGGAGATCTGCACAATGGATGGATCGACGTGACATGGGATCACGGTGGCTCCAATTCTTATCGCATGGGAGCCGAAGGAAAATACGATTTGAGGCTCGTCGGTACAGGTCTCGATTCTGAGAGCTCTACTAAGAACAAGAACGGTTCGGGTGTTCTTACAGGAAGAAAGTCCAGCAGTACTCCGAGTTTACCAGACTGCACCGACGTCGGAATGCGAGGATCGGTGGCTTCGACGGACCAAGCAGCCAGCGCTGACAATCTCGCTGCAAAGGTAAGAATAACGAGAAACTTTTCCAACCCCATTATTAAAAAAAAAAAATTAATCGTTGCTCGACGAGTTATTTTGTCAAGAATGTGTCAGATTTCTGGGTCAAATGAGGCAGATTTTTTTTTGACGGACCAATTTTACCGTTACTAAGAATTTGGGTGATGAATTTGTAAACTTAACGCATGTTAACGTGATGAGCAATAATCGCAAATGTAAGGATCGTGAATTTCGCTGTAACGAAGAGAAAAGGGTAAAAAATGGAATTACTGAGGGGTTATAAATGCAGCAGGCAGCGGAATCGATAGCCGAGAGCGTGTTGTCAGTGGCACGTGCCGAGGCCGTTGTCGCGGTAACCGGCGAAGGTGGTGCATCCAGTACCGGGGAATTGTCGGTCGTTTTACATCCTCGACCAGAAACAACGGTAACGAGCGATTTAGCTACGATCGTCGAGAGTCTTGCTCTTAACACCGATTGCTCGGCGAACAGCAATAGCAATCGAGCCTCGAGCAGTTCCAAGCCATTTTTCACAACGGCCAGAGGAAACAAGGTAAAGCATAGATAAGTAAGATGGAAAAAGTTTGCCAACTGTGGAAACGCCTGGATTTCTTCATCCCTTCCACCACCACCACCCCCTTCTTCCGCAAACGACGCCGACGAGAGCAAGAGATTCAAGGGGGAGTTATTTTTCGATGTTTGTTGTTTAACATTTTATTTCTTGCAGTCTGCCAGCGGCTTGTTGAGTCTCGAGGCCGCCGAGGTCATTGATCGTTTACGCGAGGGTGCCGACAGATTGCGTAATAACACTAACAGTTTCTTGAGCGGTGAATTACTCGGTTTGGTACCTGTTAGAATCAGCGTTTCCGGCGAGAGCGAGGAAAGCTCTTTAAGAATAAGACCAGTACCGAGACATCACCCAACAACGACCGATGGTATGTTTTTATGTTTTCTCTTGTTTCGCCCTTTGTGTTTCTCATTCAATAAATAGATGACACAGTTCTGTCAAATGACTTGAATGTATCAATGGAATAACGATCAAATTCCCCTCCGACTAACTCTCAATCGAAACGAAGAATAATCATTGGTTAAACGGTACTAATTGTTCTTTCCCTTTCCCTCAAAAACCCTAGCGTCTAAAGAATGCGGACGGGACAAAGAGGCTAGTTCGTCCTCGCAAAATCCCAGCGGAGGATGTCCCGTTGTTGTAACAAATCCCATGTCAGTGTCCGTGCCCAACCTCGCTTGTTCCGACGCCAATCAGACCTCGGAACCGGCAACCGCAACTGGTTTACTGGAAACCTTTGCTGCGATGGCTCGAAGACGTACTTTAGGTCAGTCTTCAAAGAAATCCTCTCGATACCTCTTCAATCCGCTTTTTGTCTTATTTATATTCTCAAAGCCTCGTCACGTATGTCCTCATCCTCTCCGATTCCCCACGTTTCCGTATTAACTCAGTGGAGGATGTAATCATTTCTAGGACCGTCGGGTGGTCAGCACATTGCACCAAATTCAAATTCAGGCTCGAATCCGAGGGGACCAAATTCCGTCTCCAGCCTTGTCAGGTTAGCACTTAGTTCCAACTTTCCTGGTGGCTTGCTCAGTACTGCTCAGAGCTATCCTAGTTTGACGAGTAGCGGCCAAGTCGCTGGAAGCGGCGTAACCACCACTACCGGAGCCGGATTGGGACAGGCATTAACAATGTCACTAACGAGTACTAGTAGCGACAGCGAACAGGTGAGAAAATTGTCAAATCTCTTATGATTAACATACATTTATTCAGGGAACGTTATCGATCGGGAGCGACAATGCGGATAATTGAAGAAAAATAATCGTTTCGGGAAAATATGAGGGAAAAAAAACTGTTGGGTTATGTGGCGTTATCGAATTTCCGCCGATGTGTGTCAATAATTCGGTTCCTACTGAAATCAAACGGAAGGAAGAAAAGTTGAGCGAGCGTCAATTATTCGTCGACGTGGAGGCTTCATTTTAATGTAATGAGAAGTTGTGGCTGCAGATTAGTCTTGAAGACTTCTTGGAGTCTTGCGGCGGTGTGGCCGGCTCCTCAGTCGGGGGAATCCGTGCAGCTGGTGTACCCACTCTCCTCGGTGATCTCGAAGACGACGAGGATGGCGTATTGGCCGAGGAAGACGATGATAACGATGAGAACGATCAGGAAGTATGTAAATCTTTCCAAAATCCATTGATTTTTGTAGATATATCATTTTTATCAAAACTCCTCAAAGCAGAGAGACGCTAACTAAACTTTTATATTTATCGAGTCATCGTTGTACAATTGACGCATAAAAAACAGCTTTTAATGAATTTCATCGTTTTGTAATCACAGGAGGAAGATGAGGAGAATGAGGAAGAAGGCGAGGGTGGTGAGGGCGAGTACGAAGAAGTGATGGTTAGTCAGAACCTTCTGACAACCTTCATGGACGAAGAAGCACCGCAAAGTAGCAAGCGACGAGCTTGGGATGACGAATTTGTGTTGAAGCGTCAATTCTCCGCTCTCATACCGGCTTTCGATCCACGTCCAGGTCGAACGAACATCAATCAGGTACGTTTCCTTGCCTTTTAGTGTTTCTCCCTCTAAAAATTATACTAACATTATAAACGTAGTTTTCGTGTACCGAATGATGATGTGCGTTGAAATGACGAATTCTTGAACCTCAGACAACCGATCTGGAAGTACCGCCGCCAGGTAGCGAAGCGCAGTCCAGTGCACGAGTAGGCACGACATCAATGCCAAGACTCTCACTCTCGCTGAAGGGACCAGGACTTCCGGAGGTGCCGGACGTCGAATTGCCACTTTCCGATCCACATTCAAGTATTTTCCAGGCCGTACAAGAGCTCATGCAAATGACGGAACTCGGTAGCAGACAAGAAAAACTCCGAAGAATATGGGAACCTACATATACGTGAGTTGCAATTATCATTCGCTTGTTCAAACGTTACGTAACCGTGGATTCAAATATATATCGTGAAAAAGTGGTCCAAGACGTTTTACTGAATTATTCCTGGAGAACATCATTCACTACGATCTTATGGTAATGAATTATGTTGTTGCACAGGATAATTTACAAAGAGGCCAAAGACGAGGAATCCTCGGGTCGCGCGACCCCGATCGTGACATTGTACTCGAGGAATCCCGCGCCAAATACAAACGCCTGTACCGTTGAAGATGTATTGCAATTATTGCGACACGTATTCGTGTTGAGCGCAGAGCGCCATGATCGAAAAGATAGTTTCAACGAGAACGAGGAGAACGAGGCTTGTTGGGTGAATCCTGACGATTTCACGTCTAAAAAAATTACCAACAAAGTCGTACAGCAGATTCAAGACCCGTTGGCATTAGCAGCTGGTGCATTGCCTACTTGGTGCGAAGAACTTGCCCGCAGTTGTCCTTTCTTATTGCCCTTTGAGACGCGACGACTTTACTTCAGCTGCACAGCTTTTGGAGCATCTCGCTCGATCGTTTGGCTGCAGACTCAGCGAGACGCCGTACTCGAGCGACAACGAGCACCGGGTCTTAGTCCAAGACGCGATGACAGTCACGAATTTCGCGTTGGTAGACTCAAACATGAGAGAGTCAGCGTTCCGAGGGGAGATAAATTGCTGGACTGGGCGGAACAGGTTCTGAAGGTAATTTTTCCGTCATTTTTGTTGCTCAAATGTCCTGGTAAGTTGAGAAGAAAATGAGACACCACTGAGAATCGTATTCCCGTATTTTTCAGGTGCACGCGAGTCGGAAGAGCATCCTGGAGGTCGAGTTTGTTGGGGAAGAAGGTACCGGACTCGGACCGACTCTCGAATTTTTCGCACTCGTAGCAGCTGAGCTGCAACGCAAAGATTTGGGTCTTTGGTTGTGCGACGACGAGGATCCAACGGATCAAACGCACTCTTGTCCATCGGACGAGCATGTACGTCCACCGGGCTACTACGTAAACCGTCCTTCGGGTTTGTTCCCGGCACCGTTGCCTCAGGAGTCGTCGGCGTGCGCTCGCGCAGTCAAATACTTTTGGTTCTTGGGAGTTTTTCTTGCCAAAGTTTTGCAGGACAATAGACTCGTTGACTTGCCGCTGTCGCGACCTTTTCTCAAGCTCATGTGTCGGGGTGATATTACGAATAACGTGAACGAACGCATCGGCTTGACGGGTGTGACTCAAGAGAGCATATCCTCCAGTATGGCTAGTAGTTTTATCTCTGAGGAGGGTGAAACCGAAGGAACATATTCCTCCCTCGAACCGAGCCCCTGGTACGAGGGCATTTTGGATCTCGACGATCTCGTACAAGTTGATAGCGTAAGAGGTGAATTCCTTCGTGAGATACAAGCTCTGGCGAACCGACGTGACAGAACGCTCTCCGATGGTTGTAATATTGATCAAGAGGACAATAATCTTCTTCTGATAAATCATCCGTCCGGTGCCCAAGTTACCATCGAAGATTTGGCTCTAACGATGACCTACTCACCAGGCTCGAGGATTTTTGAGCACGAGCACGTTGAGCTTGTCCAAGACGGTGCTGATATCCCCGTGACGATCGAGAACGCTCGAGAGTACGCAGAATCGACCATCAGTTACTGTCTCGACCGCGGTATAAGCAAACAGATGGAAGCTTTTCGCGCTGGTTTCTCCAAGGTTTTCCCCATGGAAAAATTACATGCATTCAGTCCCGAAGAAATCAGAGCTATGCTCTGCGGTGAACAAAACCCACAATGGACCAGAGAGGATTTGCTCAATTATACGGAGCCAAAACTCGGTTATACGCGAGAAAGGTGTGTACACTTTGAACATCGCTCAATCGAAGAGGTTTTTTTAATTTTTACAAATTTTGGCCTTTTCACTTAACCCATGTGTGTGCGGTTATTTTTTTACAGCCCCGGATTCCAGAGATTCGTCAACGTTCTCGTATCTCTGACGGGACCGGAGCGTAAAGCTTTTCTACAATTTGCCACTGGTTGTTCGGCCCTGCCACCCGGTGGCTTATGTAATTTACATCCAAGACTGACAGTCGTGCGTAAAGTCGATGCGGGCGCAGGTGGTTATCCCTCTGTGAATACATGCGTTCATTATTTAAAGCTACCCGAGTATCCTACCGAAGATATTTTGAAAGAAAGACTTTTGGCTGCAACGCGGGAACGAGGTTTCCATCTGAATTAAGCTCCCTTTCGATTGTAGGCAGAAGAATAACCGAAATAATAGAAAAGAAGTCCATTTACGGTAAGCGTTGAAGATAAAAAGGAGAAACGATAAAAATACATAAGTTGTAATAATTCGAGCACGTCGACAAGAATCCCGCAACGAAATCGTGTTTAACGGGAACGAAAGAATGTCGCTCGATAAGGAGCAGCGAGAGATATTAATCGATGTAAGAAGTTTAGTACACGGCCTTCAGTGCTCTAATTTTTAAGAATTCGAGAGTCCACGAAGGAATTTACTCTGACATGACTCACAGTGGTAACCGGGCACTAGACGACCAAACTCCTACCAATTCGTACGTTTTGTTAGGAGAAAACTTATGAGATTGAAGCAAATGAGAGAGGACTAAGGGCTTGAAAAATTAAACGAAACAATCGACTGGCTTTGCTTGAATCTGTGAAAATGCCTCGTTTACGAGTTCTCCAAACATTTAGAATTTAGAGTCTCGGGATATGCGTACCGGAATGAGAAGATAAGATAAATCTTAATAATATTCATGGACGACAAGATACAACCTCGCGTTTCTATCCCAAATTCATTAAGGAGAGTTAATCGTAAGTTCAGCTTCAATCCTTCGTAGGCGCTTGACAGGAATTTCACAGGCTCTCTCTTTACTCTCTCTTTTCTCTTCCGCTCTTTCTCTCTCCCTCTCTCTATTTGTATTCCTCTGCCACTCTGTTTTCTCGGCTAGACTTATCTTAACCGCCACGGTACTCCGTTAATTTTCACTTTGGCGTTACTGCGACATGTGTTTATCTTGTTCATTTTTTCATCACTATATGAGTGAACCGTATGTCGTTGAATATTTTCTTATTTTTTCTCTCTCATTATTTTTAAAATCACCAATCAGACGCTGAGAGTTTGATGGCGGTGAGGAAGCAAACACGGTGGATGGTTTAATAGAAAAAAGGAAAGCTATTCGCAGGATGATGGCACTTGCGAGCGGTAGTCATTCGCGATACTTAACGAAATAATTGAGAATGAATATTGAATAATCGTCGTGAAATAATCATTGTGAATATTGATTGAAGAATAATTATCCTAAACGATTCATGATTGTTGAAACTAAAAGAAGAAAGAAAAACATAAGGAAACGGAAATATTTTGTTTGTTTTTTTTTAATAATAATTACTTAGTCGTATCTTCGTGAGTCATTCGAGTAATGCCCGTCCCATTTACAAACCTTTTCGTCCCCGTTACAGCGGTCAGTTTCCGTGGCAGAGACCATCAACGAAAAAAGAATAAATATCTCATGTTATTACTTGAAATTCGATCTCTCAACGTATCGATGCGTTTACTCTCTAATCAGTAAATATTAATTCGAGACAATTACCTCGTCCAACGATTGACTTTTTAAATGAAAAAAAAATAACGTACTGGCTGCTTAGAAATTGTTCATCGTGATATAGGGATCGACTGAAAAATGGAGGTCGATGAATAATAAATATATTTTTAACGACAGGAGTACCTCCATCGTGATGCAGCTATTTAATCATAATAGGTAGTCGCGACGATGGCTGGTCGAAATTTCCAAGCAAACTAATCAATCAAACAGTTGGACGTCCACCGTGAATCGCTACAAAATTTTTATTCCTCGTAAATAATTATGAAACACGCTTAACGGCTTCTATGACCAATAACCTGTCGTACTTTTGGAAAAGCAAAAAGAAACTAAGAATTAAACATCACCGTTGTTTTTTCGAGTGTCCTTACGCACTTGTTCTATTAGTGAGAGGGAGAAATGTGTGTAATTGGGCTTGGCAAGGAATCGAAACCAAAATATGATGATTTTATTTTGCTCTAGCGGAGAAACAAAGAGAAAGCAACAGCAAATAAAAAAAAAAAGATAAATCGGTGAGTTCGGCACTATGCATATTTGTACGATACGCTACTTAATGCTCACAAGATTATTATAATTATAGAAAAATGGAAAAACAATTAATAACAAAAAGAAATACATGAATAAGTTTACTTGTAATAGTGTTTAGAGGAGAGATATAAAAAATAATATAAATGTGAGAAAAGATTAATGATATCGAAAACAAAAACGATAAGAAAACGAAGAATAGTTACTATTACTGTATTATAAATTATTATTGATTCTTTGGGAAAAGAATAAAAAGATTTGAAAAAACGTACTTACGCCACTTGTCCATTTACGTATCGATGGGAAAGCTATTTCTCTTCATAAATAAATCGTTATATCAGTAATAATTGTACTTTACGTCGGTCATATATAACTTTATTATTTGGGATAACAAAACGACACAGTTTGGTCGTGCTATATACAGGTGTGCTTATGCCCAAAAACACCCCCCGGGGAATATATGTAACAAGTGCAATTTTACATTTTAGCTGTAAGATTTGGTCGGTCAAGACGATTGCAACGATCTACGCCTGCCTCTAGTCAATGCTCAAGAACCGAGATCGCTTCGGCACGTTCTTCCTCCAACTCTTTGGCGGTTGCGTTCAACTTTGCTCTCGCGAACGTGTTTAGCGGAAGACCCTGCGAGAAGACAATTTTCCATAATATCAGCGAATTCCAACCCAGTTCGAATTTTCAAGAGCTCAAAAGCAGCAAAATTGAGATTGTACGATTTTCCTCTGGATTCCGGAAATCTAACCAATGTTTTTTTTTCTTTTTGGTTTGTGATACGAGAGAAATTTGCTTAATTACCTGGACAATCGTGAACTTCTTGTCCTTGATAGTTACGGGGAATGAGAAGACAATATCTTTCGGGATTCCGTAACTACCGTCGGACACGACTCCCATGCTGACCCATTGACCAGGTTTCGTACCGTTCCACCAATCTCGCATGTGGTCTCCAGCCGCTTTCGCCGCTGACATTGCCGATGACATTTGTCTCGCGGCAATAACAGCTGCTCCACGCTTTTGGATCGTTTCTAGAAATGATCCATTCAACCAAGCCTCGTCGTTGACTGCGGCTGCAACAGGTTTCTCACCTCCTGGAAGATCGACCTTAGCGTGAGCCGCATCCGGATACTGCGTAGAACTGTGGTTGCCCCAGATTATCACGTTCTGAACTTTGTCGACCTGGTAGTGAAGAGAAGGGAGTTTTCATCCGGAGATTCTTCGAAACGGAATACGAAGCTGAAAGAGACAAAAAACAAAATTCTTGCCTGGACGCCAAGACGAGAAGCCAGGGCTGCTTGTGCACGGTTCTGATCGAGTCTAGTCATTGCAGTGAAATTCTCCTTCGGTATTGACGGAGCGTAGTGAGAGCAAATCAAAGCGTTGGTATTGGCCGGATTTCCGACGACCAGAACCTTTACGTCTTTGCGAGCAAATTTCTCAATGGCTTCTCCTTGGACTTTGAAAATTTTGACGTTCGCAGCAAGAAGATCTTTTCGCTCCATTCCTTGTTTGCGGGGCATGGCCCCCACGAGGAATACGGAAGCTGCATCTTTGAATGCCGCAGCTGGATCCGCGGTTGGAAGAATTTCTACCCCGGTGGAAAATCATTTTGTACCAATAAAGGGCAATCCCAAGATTACGCACATTTTAAAGACAAAAGCGCAAGCTGATTTTGTTTACCTCTGAGAAGGGGAAGAGCCAGATCCTCCAGTTCCATGACAACACCCTGGAGGACTCCCATCACATGGGGCAGATCTAGAAGTCTAAGATTTATCGGCTGTGTAGGGCCAAATACACTCCCAGCTGCGAGCTGATACAGCAGCGAATATGCGATCTGACCAGCTGCTCCGGTAACAACAACATTTATTGGTTGAGCCTAGAAAAAAAAAAAATTTATCAAAGTCTTTCATGAACTTGGTTCGTTTTGGAAAAAAAAAACATTTTTTCGAAATGAATTCAACTTTTGAGAATTTTTGAGTCCTTGTGGATCAATGTTTGTTAAAAAGATTTACGAGATTGTGTAAAAATATGGAGCTGCATCGTTTGTATGGATAAGAAAAAAGTAACAGGGTCTGAAAATTCCGAAGCATTTCAACGTGTCTTATCTTGTGATAAGTGCAATCGTTTCATGTTCCATCCGCGAAAAATCGAGCAAGCAAACAAAACAATTTTAATACTATTCATGAGACTGAGTCTCTATGAAACTTTTTTTTTCCTAAAATCTTTCACTATTTTGATGACGATTATGAGTACGAAATGCAAAGATGTCAAGGACGTTTTTTGGCCACGCGTAAAAATGAATAACGAGGGCCGGGATTTTAGAAACAAATAGGAAAATTCAGGTTAGGGTACGATCGGCAGAATTGGGGCTCGAAATCGATGAAATTTGAAAAAATAGCGTCAACCAAGAACAAGTGGTTATTATGAGCGAGCTAAATTGAGAGCAATTGACCAAGTTCCAGATTGAAGGTCAATCAGAGGTTACATTGGTTGGTAACGGCAGTGATGACGGTCAATATATTCAGTGCAGATATTTGCGTAATTTCTCCCTGCGATATTCGAAGTTAATCCAAAATTTGTTCAAAAATAACTCACCATTTTTTGGATAAATTTATTCCGGCGAATTTAAGTTCTTGATCGATGAATGCTTTGGTCCAGAATATGGGAGAATGAATGATACAAAGTCTACAAGATCAGACCGACGTAGCACGTAACGAAGGAATGTTCTCAACTTCTGGAAAAATTCATCGTTTCATAAAATTCCCAACTGGAGCGCGGATTTATTTCACCATCAGTCGATATGAACGGTGGCCCTTTAGGATAAGTAAATTTTCTGTCACGTATCCACAGTCGACGGAGTAGCGAATAACGAGAAAAGTAAGGTACCGCAAATAGTATTTCGCTAATTGTTATCCGCGCGATAATACGACAACAAAACGATTCCCAACAGTCGAGAAAAAAAAATACTTCCGCTGCGACCGTAAACATCAAATTTCCACACGCTTGATTGAGCTATATAGTTTACGGAGACACGCATTCCTGCGAAAATGGCGCCAAAACAGAGTTGTTGGTAGAGGTTATAGTAAACAAAGAATCATTATGCTAAAAGCACAAATCACGAGGACATCGTTTACATCGCGATGATTTCTAACTCATTGAGCATGAAGATATTAAAATTATGAGAAATGAACTCTTCGTTATCATTGTGCAACGAGTTTTTTCTTGTTGTCAACGATAGCGAGACTCGGGGGATAATTCGTCGTCATACTTCTGAAAATATACGTCAGTAAGCGTTTGCTAAACCATTCGAGCGGTCATAGAAAATTACCTCGACTTTCGAAGTGTTTAAATTCTCCAGAAAATAGAAAATACTAGTTGACAACGATGATTTCGTGAATATCCCGAATCTAAAAATATAGCTGAATACATTTAGTAAAAAATGAGAGAACATGCAATCAAATAATATTTCGAATAGAAAAATGAATGAAAAATAAGGCGAAAAAACGTGCGATCATGGTGTTAACGCGTAGCAGTGCGAGCTCGATGAATACTCCCAAGAAATGGCTGAACATCGAAAATGGTAAGTGAATTTGCAATTACACAATTTTTGCAATGAAACAATTCCGAAGATATTTAAATACGAAATTCGAATAACAAAACCTGCAACATGTATTCGACATGATAGTGCATTCCGTCCAGTAAAATAGATACGGTTATCGGCGTAATAGTCACAATAATGCCTCGTTATGCACCACTTTTTTTTCCATGTCTCCTGTTAAGGGGACAAGTCCAGTGTGACAAGTAAAGTGTTTTTTGTTCCCTAATGAAAATAAATGTACTTATCGCTATGCCCGTGGCTGTTCGCTGAGAAAAAATGACAAAAGGACGGAGATTAAAAAAAAGTTTTCGTTCGAAAATATAAATGTGATACGAAGAATAGTTCGAGTCGATCGGAGAGCATCGAAGTATCACGACGATCATTAATCGGAATGTTGTGTACGATGCAGGAGAATACAATGGGAAAACAACGACGTCTTTCGTCGCTCAGATTGGCGAAGTTCTCGAGGAACGAGACAGCAAGTGGATACTCGGTTTGATCACTTACAACGTTGTGATTATTTACTATCTGTGCAACTGGGTAACTTCGACAAACAGCATAGGTCAGTAACTTTCGAGTGTTTGTGGACACTTCCCCTTGACACTCGAAACCCTCGACACTGTACAATGTTGTAGACGTAAACATATTGAAATTTCATCGTTCGAACGAAAACATTTAGAAAAATCGAATTCACCATGAAATGTGGAAAAGAAATGTTTTTTTTCGTAAGATTTTGCTTTTTTGAAATTTTGAGAGAGAGAGAGCGAGAGTGATAGAAGAATATGAGGAAATATATAGACGCAAACGTAAGGACGATAAGAAACATATAGCTGGTGAGAGAAAGAAAGAGGGCGAAATGATGGTATCTGGTATTTTTGGGTTCAGGAGACAGAGTCCAGAGTCTGAAAAATGAGGATTTTGGGGAGGGTGAGGGAAGGGGTGAGAACGAGAAAGGGAGAGGGATGAAAAGGTAAAATATATTGCAGTAGTGAAACGCGGTCGTGATAAAAATGGCAAAAGTTTATGCATCACCGGTCGTAAGCCCACGATTTGGCCATTTTCTTTCTACACCAGCCCTTTCCCTCTCCCTCTCTCTCTCTCTCTCTCTCTCTCTCTACGCGAGATCGACGAGACCGCGAGACTCATCGCGAGAGTGCTAAAGTTTTCGTGTAATGAGCTCGCGAGACTACCCGATCTCGTAGTGCTTCCGGTATATTTCCCTGTTCTCGAAGAATCCTTCAATCTTCACATACATACATATACACAATGTGTGTTACGTCTACATATATCTATGTTACATAGTTTATGGCGAGAACACCGATCATTCGACTATACCGAGTTTTCCAAGACTAATTTTATCGTTAACGATCCTTTTTTCCAAAGGCAAACGACTCGACTACTTTTATCGAGAGACCATTTAAGTTTTACCGTCTAATGAGATTGGCTACAGCATCGAGGAGCGAACTGATTCAATTATTTTTGTTTTTTCATCCATGAGAAATATTTGTTTACAAACATCTCGTTCCTTTGGGTTTTGTTTTCGCTTTATTGGAAATTGGTTCACGAAGAAAGTTCTTGACAAAGATATCTGTGTCGTTGGCATATTTTAACTCTCGACCACCCGCGACCCAGGATCGTTTGCGTCCAGTCTCGTTTGTAAATTTCTTGATATTTGATGAAAAAAAATTGATAAAAATACAAAAAAAGGAATTAATTTCTATTCACCCTTCAAAAGTACAGTCCGAAGATGGTTCATGGGATTAGGGTGATTGTGAAAAACGTTGATGGATTGAGAGTTTATCGAATATTTGATATTTGAGTTTTGAGGTTTTATCTGACGAAAATGGTGATGTGATACGATGGTGAAGTTGGCATCGTTGAAATGCAACGAAACCTGATTATTTTTTCGAGCAGAGTGCCAAAATTTTGGAAAGTATTTGTCAAAAATAGTGGCGCAAACTTTTTTTGCTATTCAAAAGTTGAATTATTTGAAAAAAAATGGAAAAAGCGGATGAATTATCAAAATAAAGATTAAAAAATAAAATTTTCATTTTTTTTTCAACGATTGTTCATGTGATTTGTTTTTCATTACAGCATTGAGGGCATACGTGAATACGATTTGTTTCAACGTTTTTTCTCTGTTGGTTTGCTTGGTATCGATATGGGTCGAGCAAAACAGTCGAGAGAATGAAACTCTGAGGGAAGATTCTCAACTGATATCGATCTGTGGACACTCGAGATTTCCAAAGACCTTAGGATGTCCGGTATACCGAAAAAGTTTCGATTCACACTCACAATCGTCTTTGGAAGAGTTTCGTCATGGGAAATTTGGCCACGCAACCTTTATCAATGGCATAGAGAAAAATGAGAAACTCCGGAAAGAAGCGCCCGTTGACAACGAGGAATACAAGAATTCCATTCGCAAGTCAATACCTTCTCTCGGTCTTGAGAAATACGAGGTTCTTGCTCTTCTTGTTTTTTCCTGCTTGTCACTCGGCGCTGGATCTCTCGTTTCTCTTCAAGTCGTCGCACGTTTGACCGATCAACCCACAGTGCACACGTGAGTCATCAATAAATTGACAAGTCCATTTATGTTTCCAATTCCCATTTTTTTTCTATTCAACAAAAAATATTTGAGGACTTTTCTAGAATCGTCAATTTTTTTCAGATTATTTATTTCTTTGTCTTCTTTCACGATAATCAGAGGATTATAAATAACAAACGATTTTTACTGCGAACACGAGCGATGAGTGGGACTTTCCGACATATGGATTAATTACAGTTAAGCCAAAGTATATGTTGAAGAGAAAAGCGACATGTGATAAGACTTTATAATTAAGGGGTCGCATAAGGTCGCGCAATTGCTCCCTCCGCTTCTGCGTAGTAGTTTACTTGTTTCTGGCGTATCTTCTAACAGAAATACGAGCACTCGATTATTTCTTATCTAACTCAATTTAGAGCTCGTCATTCTCAGCCAGTTATCGTTAAATTCGAACTTTTATACAAAAATTGTTTGTTGACAAGCAGTCGAGTGAGTGAAAAAGTGGAAAATTAATTAATCACAGCTGCCAGATTGTACTGAATGAATTAATAACAAAAAAAGACGAAAAACCGTTTCGTCATTTCGTCATTTTTGTGGATAAATTAAGCTTCGGCCATGAGTTCCTTAAGACACGATTATTTCATGAAAACATTGGATGACACGATAAATTATAGATGAGAAAAAAATTGCATTTATTTTTGCTCCCAGCGGACAGCTCGGCCTTGGGGTTCTCCTTGGATTCCTAGCTCATCTCGGAACCATTATCGCTTATCCTGATGCGGGATTAAATCACGTTGTGTGCAAAGCTCTACCTTGTCCAACCCTAAGAGGATGCAATCCGATCTTGGGTGGAAATATGATCAGCGGACTCATTCTCAGCGGCGCACACCTCGTGATATACTTTTGGTGAATAATATGTATTGAAAGACTGTTATAAAGCCACGAATATATACGAAATAATTGCAGTAATTACGCATGTTCGAGGACTCGCGAAGCTGCAGTTTTCCAGCTTTGTCGTACAAAATTTAGTGTTTCATTTCTTCACAGGCAAATTCACTCGACCGACACAGCTGCAGCTTTCGTTATTCTCGCTGTTACAGTCTCCTCGATGCTGCCTTTGGCTTTTTTTACGTTGAACATCATTTTGCAGGTTAATTATTCAATGAAAAAAAGAAAATAAAAAACTTTACATCCGTTCGTCGACGAATTAATGAAAATCTTCAAATCATTGTCTCTTCAGAAATTGCCACGCCACATGAATGAACAACTGGACAAATGTCTTCGCGAAGCTCTGATTATCGACGGCGTGTTGGAATTCCGGAATGAGAGATTTTGGACGAAATCGTTCGGAAAACTCGTGAGTGCCCAAAAGAATCATTTTCTTCATAAATCAATTTCTTTTCTTTTTTCGACAATTAATTTTAACCGTTTGAGGCAGATTGTGACAACGACCATTTCAGTGAATCCGCATGCACTTTCTTTTTTTTTCTCTTCACAGTTTCGAAAGCTCGCGGAATATGCCGAATTAATTGAGAATTTTTAATATTGCTGTTAAATGTATTTTTTATTAGAGATAAAAATAATTAATGCTGATTGTTTTCTTTTCAAATGGAAAAGGCCGGCACACTCCAGGTTCGTGTACGACGGAATGCGAATGAAGATCATGTTCTCGAGTGTGTGATGTTGCGTCTTTCGAAAATAGTTTCGACACTCACGATACAGGAATTTCGTGAATCTCGTACAAATGATATTCCCAGTGACCGTCCAACCGAGTATTATATAAACGAGATTTTGTCATCACGTGACAAAAATATCGATGCTACTGCGCGACTTCCGACTTATCGTAGTTCAACTTCTGAAACGGACCAGCACGTGAGCATCCTAAGAATCGAGGATGTAATCGGCGTCGGGGATTCTCAAATCGAATCCGTTACAATAAAATCGAAAGAAAGCGGTTTTTCTTATGGTCGACCGGCCGCGAGAAGCGAAAAATTGAGAATCGATGAAAAAATTACAATTTTAAACTTCAAAAAAGTTTTTTTCAAAGACTATCTTTGGCGTGGCGATGGGACCCAACGGAATCCTCTTTTCCATGGCACGGAAATTGATTTCAAACATTTTCATTATTCCCACGTTCCTACGTATGCTGATCATAAGAAAAACGGGATCGTCACGTGAGCTATATTTTTTTAATCATTGGAATAGCTCATCAATCTCACGTACGCGAAAATTCATAAAATAAAACGTCATCGTAAAATGAAGAAGATAAAACCGTTCGCCCGTGAAATATCGACAAAAAATTGCGGGACATTTGATGCTGCGATCAAAGTATTTACAAACATCTGACAAACAAACACGAGCGAATGGAGTATGGAGCTTCCTGAATGACTGAAGATGAACGTAAATGCATCGTTGCCCTCCAGCGATTGTGAATTCCTCGGTTGACCAAGCCGCCAGTAACTGAGTAACCGCGAATCTCGAAGACCAGGACGCGAGTCATAGTGGTCGTTGCAGGATCGTCGAAAAAACGAGATGCTTCAATTTTTCGCAACGACGGAGAGTCGCTACGCAAGAAAGATCGTTCCCGGAGAAAAACGTTCGATTGGAGCAAAAATAGTAAAATTTACAAATGAAACTTCAGTCTATAGCGCATTTCGATGCCGAGCAGGACTTATCAAACGTATGATATTCTCATTGGCCACTTTGATGCGGTTCACGTTACGAAATAAAATAAAATCGAAGAAACAAGAGTAAGAGGAAAGGAAAACGGAGAAAGAAATAGAAGAACGAAAGTTTTCGCTGTAAAGTTGAAATAAAACGATAATAATAACAATAATGAGGAGGATCGTAACGAAACGTGGGTAGATGTAGAAATGCATTTATTCGAGACCAAATATCAGTGGGTCGTACATGGATATGGATACTATAGGGAAACCGGGATTGGGCACGTGGTGCGAGAGCAGAAAGGAGTTCTATGGAAAGTAACGATCGATTTGAGCTCTTCGTTCAGAAGCCAGATGTTGCCCAGTGTCCTGGGAGCAAAAGTTGCGTACATTTGGAAGTCCCAAACGTCGAGATGGCTTGAAAACCATAGGAAAACGTACTGGATACGTCCTTTTGACGTTGAAACATCGATTCACCTTTATGAATTTATTTTTATAGAGAAAGTCAAGAAGGATGTCAAACTTGCAATTCTACACATGAGATGCGCCCTTCTCGATCCAATCTCTATCGGTATCGGTCCGTAATGTACGACTTCTCGTTCGATCGGAGCGAGCGTGTACATGCTGCTTCTTGCTGAGCCTCGTATACATGTTTGACCACCGCTCGAATGCAACGAGGCATCGCCGGTGAAAGTCCTCCTCTCGTTGCTCGTCCGTCCACTCAAAATTGCCGGAATTTATTCGATTCGATCGTCCTCCCCTTCAAAATGATACACAGGCTCTCGTCGATATACTTTTTAGTCAATTGATACCTTCGGACGACCACGTCCGAATATGACACGACTCGTATAGCTTTAAAACTTCCGGAGGAAACAATTTATTAATTCATACAGAGAAAGAATTAAGAAAGAAAAATTATCGTCACGGGGGATGACGTTGAACTTTGCAACGTTGGAATGCAACGAAATTCTCTATTTTATTTGCCAAAGCCCATTATTTATATTGAGAAATAAATTGTAATTATGAAACGATCAATTTTTCCCATTCAAAAATATATCGGCTCGGGAAGTTTGGATAATTTTATAAATTAAACAAATAATCAAACGTTACAACAATAACGTCGATCAACGCTTTTTGTTATTTTTATTTTTTGCGTATTGTTCTTTTTGTCTGTGAAATTTGAAAGTTTCGGTCTTTGAGACAATTTTACTTCCGTTTTTCAAGAGCCAAGGGGTCGAGACGCCCGAGAAAGTCGATAAGATAATTTTTTAAGAAGAAACGATCAAACGATGACCGTAAAGAAATGATTAAGCCGTGACCATCTTTGTCGAGGGCAAAATCTCTCGAATATTCGCTTTCTAGAAACTTTTTCAAGCGATTTTATGCACTGCATTTGACAATGAAAGCAATTAAAATCGATTATCCCGGGAGGACGAGGATCTATGGCCCCATAAAACCGAAGTATTTTTTTGATTGTACGAATAAAAAAGAGAGTGAATGGAAAAAAGATTGAAAAAAGCAGGTCAATTAACCGGCAATTTTCTTTCGCGTCTGTATTCGGTTACTATCAATGGAAATCACGGAGATTTATACCGCTGAAATCAGACTGGGCTTCCAATTGTTTCGGTCATTCGTACGTATTTCTATATATATACATATATAGAGCAATGTTCCCACCGAATGGAACGATAAAATTTCGCGCCCGCGAATCAAAAGCGAGCAAAATTGGAATCAAATTCACGGTGAGTGATGGCGGTTGCGATTTCACTTCTGATTTATCCGTTCACCGCTCCATCAGAGACTCGATCCTCATTCGTACGAATGACCATTGTCCGGCGGACGCAATATTGAAAAAAAAACGAAATTGTATCTATTTTTCCCGTTTATTTACGCGTAAAAAATTTTTTACATCAAAATGGAGTGCTGCGTTGCCTCTGATGAACAATTAGCCATTCTCCACATTCGAAAACAAAAATACGATATGTTCGAAAGTATAACCTCAAAAATGCACGAAAAAAATTCAAATAAACAGTAATATTTTCGTGATATTTAATGAAATTATTATTTTTAGGTCTTTCAAACGTGAATGTGAGAAAACTTCTACCTTAATACATAAAAATTCATATGAGAGTTTGATGCACACTCGAGTAAATCTCCCGATATAACAAAACAGAATCAAGACGATTAATTATTCAACGCCCGATAACACAAGTGTTGCGCGTCACATTCGACGAAGCGTGGAATCGCAACTATTTTTTCCCTTTCGTTATTCATTTCCCTCGTCCCGTGATCCTGCACACATACACCCCCGGAACATCATCGCCTGGGAAATCAGCAAATTTGTATGCTAGTCCCCTTGGTATATGTGCTCGCTCCGGGAATGTTTGGCTGTGCGAAGCACAAATAACAAAAAAAACTTTGCTTATTTAGTAGCGTGGAGTTAGCGTGGCAAGCAGAAACAAAAAAACGCCTGCAGAGCCGTGCGGTAAATTGATGAAGCTCTCGATATTTCGTTTCGTTGTCGATTATTATGCAGATGTGAACTGATACATGTCATAAGCATCCTTCGGACTTTTGCGAGAATGAATCGATCGCTCCATATTCATCGGGAATATGGAGTGATCGTTACTACATTGGGTCATTTTGACTCGAGCTTAACATTTCGTGATTACGTGATTTTTCGGAAAATCGTCGCGATTTTATTTGATTTTTTTTTCACAGAAAACAGTTTCCTTTGATCGCGGTTTTTGGGTAAAGTTCACGCAACATGTCAACGAATGACTCGAAGTCGTGGTGTGACATATATAGAACAAAGACATGTCGCCCCGCCGTTGTGCTATTTCAAAACGTCGAATCATCGTTGACCAAATCAGCGATCATGACCGCGAATAATAGTTCTTGCCGTGTGGGCAGCGTTTCCATGTTTGTTCGAGGCTAATATTTGTTAGCAACGTATAAGCGTTGAAAATCGTATGTGAGAATCACCAAAATTTACAGCTGACGGTGTAGCAGACTAACGGACCGTGAATGTGTCAATAATACGGCGATTAAAAGTATATAATTCGATATAGGTTGGATTTACTGCGATTGCTCAGAATTGCCGTCGATTGCCGCGGCTCGAAATAAAAACTTGCCAAACTGGTCGAAAATTCGGTTGTAAGTCTACGCGGTCATGATCATTCGCGAGAGTGGAATAACCTGCTGTGTATTGGCGGGTCTTTCCACTTCGTTATAGTGTTCCGGTTTACCTATTTTTCACAGTCACTTAAACGCCGGTACACTTCAGAAAAAACATTGGCAGTCCCACGAAAATTAATAGGCGTAACGCGTATGATAATTTGGGCATTTCGGGAAATCTCTTTCTGCCCGTAATAAGCACAACTCGCTAATATTAAAGAACAAAAAAATATTAGGGCAAGAAAAAGCGCGAGACGCCGCTGTTAATGGGGCGACATCTGGTGGCTCGGACGCGCAACATTCGTCGAACGCTTGTCGGGCGCCCCACTCCCCCGGTGCGCCGTGCCCCTCTCCAGTACGCGGCCGGTGTGCGTCGTGAATCGGCGCGGCTGTCGTGTAGCGCGACTTGCGTTCGCTCTCTCCTATTTTCAGTATGACTCGGACTGCCGGCAGGTGAATGTCGGTGGGGCTCGTGGGGTCGCTCAAAACATCGTAATATCCTCATGGGGAAAGCTCATCCTTATTTCATTCACTTTCGGGTTTTTTCATTCCGAAAATAATCGGCAACTTGATCGTGTGCTAAAGCGAGTGTTGTTCTAACTGTGCCGACGAGTTACTTTTACCACGAACTCCGAAAAAAACTCGTGTTTTATAGCGCGGTAATTTAATTTATAAATACAAGGCTTCGTGTAAATAAATACATCGAGGGTTGTCATTGTATTCACTTCGGAGTAAAATTGATCATAGTGGTATTTGAAAACATTACGAGAAGAGAAACAGAACTCCTCGAGGTCTTACCGTCAGGGTCGATAAACGAGGCACGGGGGATGGAGACGAAGAATGAACTGAAAGGACTTTGCGATATAGTGGGAAGAAAACGTGCTACTCCGTGATCGAGAAAGCTTTACAACAAAAAATACTTGCTACAAAAACTGTTCGAAACGTCACACGAGTGAAACATATATCGAAAAATTAATAAATTCGTAATCATCAAGCGTTTAATGAATCTTAGTTAATATCAAAACAATTTAATTCAAAACAACAACAGAAGATGCGTCGTAATGTGAAAATAGTGTTGGTACTTTCGTGCGCGTGGATGTTTGTCTTTGTTTACTACTATCACACATCGAGAGAGCCAAAGGTAAGACATTTGACGCGACTTGTTTACATTGGGCAATGATAAATAGTTTTTCCCGATTCAGTCACGACGTTGGCGCTCGTTGAAACGTAACTAATTCGTCCCCAGCGTTTCCTCGAATTTCGTTCTCTTCCAAGAACAACCACGTTTCTCGGAACGTTAGCAGCAAAAATATTCAATTTTGTGTGTCCCAGTAAAAAAAACTCCCGTCTTCTCAAATAGTACATCAAAGTTTACCCACTTTTTTTTTCTCCGCGACACCGGTACGTCATAAACTTCAAGGTCACCGACTCGAGTCGGCTTTCGACTACGAATTCACTGATTAGATACTAAAAATTAGTGTCTCTTCCAAATCAACCAATAAGCTCGCATTATGAAACACTTTTATTTTTCGTATTCCAACCTCGAATAATGTGCAGTTTGGACACACCAGTACCTTTTTAGTATCCCTAATAAAAATGATTTTCAACATCGCTTCTAAAGGAGGCCCATTTCAGCTTTTATACAGTCACATAAACATCAATGGATATACGAGCTGCTATACATGTCAAGCATATTGCGATGTATTTCCCCCTTCCCTTCTCCCCCAGAGTCGCTATATCCTTCGTTGAGAATCCCCATGCAGGCGCTTCGAGAGGACGGTGCATTGCCCTACTGGGGGTTGTTTGTTTGGCTCTAGGTGGGAGTTGGAAGGCGCCACACGGCTCATCCGGTCTTTCGGAAAGCCTGTAAAGTGCGTTTCAGTATCGAACATGTTTTTCTGCGATGCATTCCAGATTTCAACATTTTTTCTTCTCGTTTGTTAACGTTGCATTTTTTTCCCATTTCCCTCGATCTCCATCTATCAGTTTCGCCAAATTTTTAGGAGTCCTATTCATTGTTCAAATATGTGACGTAGATTTTCTTATTCCATACTTTTTCCATCGGCTCATTCCCGACGACTTTTTTTTTTAACCAGAATTAGAATCGTATTTTTCCCATCAATTTGGGTCCGATAACGTTGTTTTCGTGCTTTTATTTTCTTTGCTTATTAACGAGAGATCATGTCCGAGTATCATGTTGAAGTTTGCATCGTTGAGATGCAACGAAATTCGGTTTTTTGTTGAGCCGAGCTCGTTATTATTTGGCAATATTTGGCGTGGACAATAAAACGATCCCCTTTCGCGACTCAAAAACTAAACAGACACAAAAACTTGCCATATTTTTCCAAAATCATTAAATAGGTGATGGAAAAAGATTTTTTATCATTAGTTATATTTTTATTTCTAAAATTCAGGGGCGAATTATTTATTCGTGCCCTTGGATTTTTTTTTATACTTCGGCCATGACTTTTATTCAATTCTTAAAGTTGTCTCGTTGAATTCCTGTGTAAACGTCTAGACTTAGCAGGATAACGTGCATTCGAGTGACGTTTATAATTCGCCAGTCAACCGCGAACGTACGTATGGGGCTTTTCTAGTGTTCGAACGAGATTCAGAGCTCGGAGAAGCTTATCCATTCGGGAGTGCTTACTAGACCTTGCTGTTCAATTTAACAAGAAAATTCGTTCAGCGTTCGTCAAATCAGAGCCCCGGAAAGCTCTACCCAAGATTTGATTCCCCCAATCCTTCACTTGGTTGTCTCGAATCAATATCGTTAACCCTACGAGAATATATTTTTGTTGGTTCAACAAATTTCATTTATTTCGCTAAATTTTGTGGGCTCGGCAAATTTAGTTTCTCAGTGTAATCCGATCCTTAACGATGGAAGGCCTTTGATGATTCTCAACATCGAAAAATCCATGTATGTTCTCTGCTGCTGAGCATTGTTAATTAGATGAATGGAAACTTTGTTTCTGGACACTAGGGAAATACGTACGTAATTACAACTTAGTTGTGCTAGACTTTGCAGTACCAACTACACGATTTATGCATTTCTATAGCGTACATAAGTGTGCATATGACTTCTGTATGCATACGAGACCATTTTCGGCGTATATTCTACTGCTTAACCACATTTCCGTATCCAACATTTCGAAAACGTTTCCGGTACTGAGAAATTTTCATTTTTCCAACCAAAATTAGAATAATTTTAAAAATTATATAGTTATAAAAAGATTTTCTTTTGCGACCCAAAAACTAAATAGACACAGAAAATTGGCATATTTTTAAAAAAATCAATAAATAATTGACAGAAAAAAATATTTTTCGTTCAAAACTTCAGAGTCATCGTTTTCACTGAATTTCCAAAACCAGTGCCGCATAGAAAATTTATTTTTCAATATTTCGTAATTCGATCCCCATCGGCCAGGCATTGCCTCTTTTCATTGGAATTATTACGTTTTATTTATGGTCTGAAAAAAGTATTCTTTTGTGGATTTAAATTTGGAGCGTTCGTGATGCAAAAACTGCGAACATCGCCGGATGAACTTAGCTCGGCGACCCCGAAGCGGGGTGCGCTCTTGTGATACGGAGTATAACCACAGGCGGGGCATAATTGACCCTCCCAACCTACCTTTTCGTTCCTCCCGCGTTAAGATACGTTGACCTCATTACTTCGAACAAGCTTTGGCAAATTAAAACTCTACCGAGCTACTATTCTAAACAGACTTTTTTCTTACTCGTCATTTATAATCGTCATTTTTTTTTTTTCTCATTTTTTGCGACATAGACTGAATGCCCGAGGAAGTGGAGCATATGTTCGGTATACTGCAGGTTAATTGCTATTTGTATTCAAGGTTCATGCTAATTACGAATTACTCTAATTACTCCGAAATACGCTGCATTCCTCGTGCCATAATGGCCACGACCGTAAATCGAAAAACATCAACGTCGAGATGAATTGTCTACAAAAATATAATCCTTCTCATTTATTCGGTGCAAGCGATATTTTTTTTACAATGTAAATTTTAATCTATCTTTATTTTTTATTTGATTTTTATTCATTTATTTTATTTATATTATTTTTCATGTGATTTTTCTTGATGATTTGTTTTATTCTGAAAGTCGTCCAAATTTTTCCGGCCGCAGTATTTTTTGGGTGACAAAAATCTTCGTAATTATATTCCGCATTTGAATAATAAGCTTAGACTAGAAAAAAAAGGAAAGAATTTCGTTTAATTTCGACGATGTAAA
The DNA here is from genome assembly GCA_030522525.1 of Campopleginae sp. 14b. NCBI lineage: Eukaryota > Metazoa > Arthropoda > Insecta > Hymenoptera > Ichneumonidae > Campopleginae sp. 14b. The sequence continues at coordinate 147,806 of JAPYYS010000167.1, forward strand.
CTTCGGGTGAAAATCGATCGGTTCGACGCAATATTTTCGGTTCATTCGATTGTAATAAACGACAACAATCCTGGATTAGAAATTACCGGATGCACTCGATGTTGGGGGAGTATAGGAAAATGATTTTCGATCGCGCATTACGTTTTGCTGTACTGTGCGATTAAATGGATGAATTATTTCATGAAAAATTCAAGCCAATTATCGCAACACTGTACACCGGAGCGTTAAATAAATGAAGCCACGTGCGGTAGTGCTAATGCGATTTGAAAATAACGAGAACGTTCAACGCTTCGATATTTACGTGTATGCCTCGGAGAGTAAAAAAAGGTTAAACGCTCACACGTCCTCGAGTGCTTGCCGCAGGCCATTGTCCCTTCGATGGACACTTAGCCTCGCGGTTCTCTCTTCCTCTAACGCAAATATCCTCTGTATGCGTTTGTGCGTCGGCTCGTTCCAGCTTACCTAATAAAAGCTGCTTCCAACTCGCGAACCCGCAATAAACGCGCACACCTTACTCACCAGGGCGTATCGCGTGCTCGCGTGCTACGACATTTATTAACATTCCTTACCAACAAAACGGCGTATTCCACTCTCAAAAATACACATTTATCAACCTTGTAGCGTATGGCTATTTACACACATACACATATACATATATCATCGTTTTCCCCCGCATAAAATATATACAAGAGCTCAGAGAGACCGATGCTTTGGTGGTCCGAATACCGATAATTTAATTGATCACACAAGCCCCTCGAGGCAAGTGCCAGTCCTCGAGGACACGTTCCACTTATCCATATCATTCGAAAATTAAGAAAAAAACAAAACATTTTCATACGACACACAATTTATCGGAATCTTGTTCACGATATTATTCGAAAAAATATGAAAAACGATATTTGACAATTTTAATTTCATAAAAGCTGCTTTATATAGATCTCGCGTTTTGAAAATCTTGAGTGAAATTGTTCGAAAATACTTTTTGAAACTTTGTCCAAAGTCTATGATCAAAGTCCTGGTTACGATTCGAGGGCATCATTTCAAATAATTGATTTATTCGTCTTTCGTGACTAAATTGATGAATGATTTATAATTACCGGCTCTCCGAAAGCCTCGATCGCTCCGGGGATAATAAAAGAAAAATGGTTGATATTTTTTCTTGTAAAATATGCGAAAACGTACGCGATGCTGATGTTCCAAACGCTTTGCGATCGATTAGTGTCGGTAAAAGGTAATGGTTATGAGCAGTGGATTATTTTTATGCATCTTTGGATTTTTTTTTTGTCGTTTGGCGCTGTAGCATGCTCCAGGTGAGTATGGAAACATATGCCCCCGAATTTACGTAGAAAGTCATTCGAGGCAGAACGCGAAGGCATGCAAACTTTCTATATATACGTACGTTTGTACACGAGAGGCCCGCGTAAGGAGATTGGTTTTTACGAAAGGTAGCACAAGCGATTCTCGACTTTATCCACGAACGGCGGATAAAGCCAAGAGACACGCTAATGGAGCACGCTAATCGTGTTAACGTGCTCGAGCTTCAACCGTAACTTCTCAACTTTCGATCATTTAACTGTCCCCCGAGATCCCATGCAATTTTTATTGCTCTTTTCTCTTCATTCTCCTGCATTTATCGTTTTATCCCAAAAAGCAAAGAAACGCAGTGGCTCACGCGAGCTTGCCTGAAAACTGAACAGCTTACGATCGAAATTATTTTTATTTTCAATCAAATTTCAAACAATCGAACAACAACAGTCCAGAAGTCTAACGTACGCGGCAGGGCACATGCACTCGCGAGCGCAGGGGAATAAATGCAGGATACCCTAATTTTCATCAACCCAGCAACGAAGCATATACGCATACATCGAACTCTAATGATATTCTCGAAGTTTTGAATAATGTGTATGATGCATTTTCCAAACGTTCGTTCGTTAGTTGAAGAAATAATTAATTAACTAATTATTCGAACGCTATATCACGTTACACTTCAGAATCCCGAGAATATGGACGTTTAATGGGCTCACGCTTTACTTATATATTGTTGACACTGGATCGATATTTATGAGGCGTATTCAACTGAATTTGGTGATTATACTATTCTCTCTATTGTCACTCGGTAATCATGGAATTGGAAGAGAAAAATGCAATTGCTTCAGTCCCCGTATCGATATTTCCTATATCGACGATTCATTCGATCCGGCTCGCACACAATTACGTGTAATTGCAATATCTAATCAACTATTGTCGCTATGCTGACGAGTATTTTGTAAATTTTGTTTCGTGGCGATGAATCTTTAGATTGAAAATATTTGAGATTTTTAATTTTTTAATCAATTAAACGTGTTTATGGATATGAAGACGATGCTGAAGTTTGCATCGTTGGAATGCAACGAAATTCCGTTTTTTCTTTACCAGATCTCACGATTCTTATTAAATAATTGATCGGAATATTGAGACGTTATTTTTTTTAAATCAAAAGACAAAATCGATACGAAAAATGCCGTCATTTTTGAAATAAAACAAACAATAAATAGAGAAACGTTTTTTTCTTTGGTGCGCAACATTGCAAACGATACTGAAGTTTGCATCGCTGGAAAAATTGATTTTTCAATCATTAATTTTACAATTTATCAACTTTCTCCATTTTTTAATAATAAATTCATCGGCAGAAACATCGGTTTCTGCTTTTCAACGATGTGAACTTCAATGAATCTCATATATTAAGCTGTTTCTAGGAACTCGATTTGTCCGATTTATCCAAATTTTCAAGGGCCGTAAGTCCGTAACAGATGCGGATTTTGATTACCTCTTATGAGAGCTTTTATTAAATAGCAGCGAACACGCACATTTGTTCGCCATACGGTGCTCATGTAGATACGTGGAAATAAACCTGAAGCTCTATATTCCTGTGTGAATGATAGAAGGACGAAAGAGAGAATTAAACGAGGATAAAATTTGTCGAAGCGTGAGCGAATGAACCCAACCGTTGAAATTCAATTCCATCACAAAATTCCTAAATGTTGAAATGTACACAAACCCTTTTGCATACAACTAGCCCCATGCATGCGTTGCTCTCGGTGTATGTGCGTATGTGTTCAATTATATCCATCGCCGAAGCTCGGGCATTAAATTCTCGTTCGCAAGTGTCCACGTCATAATTACATCCGGCCTGTTCTCCTATGTACTGACCCGTTTCCTCGATACAATTAATTGTAACGCTCAGCAACCGTTAGACTATCAACCTCACATCGTGCATCATTATGATAATGCACTCCAGATTCCCCGAGGGTTGCTCGATCTCTGTTGCTCAGGATTAAACATAAAATCTACGACAAATTTCGCTCATCGTTGCCTCACCATGAGATCACCGTCATATTTGCATCGTGTTGTTTTTTAATCACTGTCGAATTTAATGACTTTCCAATGATTTTCGAATGCTACGCAATTCGGAATTGCAGCGGAAAATGTAGACCGCAAAACTTTAGCTCGTAACAAGTTATAACAAACTTTAGAGAAGACATAATATTGGTGAATTCGTAATAGCAATGTGACTGATCCAAACGATTATTAGAGTCCACGTGGTTAATCAAGTATTTGAGTTGGACGGGAACAACACGTTGATCCATGAGATTGTATGGCTTTGCGAAATATTGAAAGTTTGATGTATTACAGAATCGAATACTCCGCGTTTGGGCAAACATTTTCGTAGCAAACTCGTCTCACACACTTGACCAGGATTCACTAAAGTTTCGTACACGTGTATCCAATTTATTCCTATCCGTATAGTTTACTTTATTTGAATACGTGTAGGGGATGAATCGCTCTATAGATTAGGCGCTAGTTCGCTCTGGCGATCACTCTCGTACGAATACCTCCATTCCACCTATGCTAATCCTTTCCTCTTCGAACAGTTGCACAGTCCTGGATATTCGACTACGGATACATGCACTCCATTTACTAACTGTGTAGAGATTCCCGTGTACAAGGGAACATACAACTTTAGGAGAACGTTTGAACAATGTGCAAATGCGTGAAGCACCCTCCGACAACGATTTTCAATCGAAGTTTATACTATTTTATGATTTATAACTAAAAAGTGACAGCGCAGAGAAAATTCGTCGAAATTCTCACGCACTCTAGTCTCTCGAGGCTTGAAACACGAAAAATTTCATGAGCTCGTCATCAAAAGTAACAACAGCCTGAATTTTGCATCGACGCAATGACACGAAATGGAATTAAAAAAAAACAAAAACAAAAACAAACAAACAAACAAAATGATTCGTCGCTTATTTATTTTACGAATGCATTCGTGAGGTTCATAAGAGGCGAGAGGCAAATTGAAACAAAAAATTCGAAAAAAAAGTGACGGATCATTCTTTATTTTTTCAAGCTCATAAAATAGATTCATTTTTGGTAAACGACACATCCTCGTTGCAATAATCTTTTTGAACGAATGGAGAATTTTTATCGATCCGCGATGATGAGACGCACTTATTATCTCTTTATCCGATCTCTCCCCCTTTCGATTTAACTGCGTGATCCTTGCGCTTCGTTTGACTATATGGATAACACTTCACTTCCTTCTCTTTGTGTCTGTATTCCTATATATCGTATGCATCTCTCGAATAGACCTGGAGTAAGTTTATTCGAGCTTGCAGCACAAGCTTGCCTTGGCTCCGCATGTGACGAGTAATGCGCAAAGGTGAAAGGCATCGTGGGCCAGTATGAGCTTCTCTCCATACGCCTTTTCAAAATCAAAACTTCTTTGTTGGATATTCATACGTATATATCTGTGTTGAGGCTTCTTGTTACTTCTACTGGCTTTACTTTCGATTTATTACCAAGTTGCACGCACTCAGTGGACTCTGCGGTTGTTCGAATGTTTCCACAGTGTTGAAGAGCAATATGCATCGTCGAGAGTTATCACAGATATACGGAAAACGGGATAAGGACGAAACAGGGAAAATTCAATGGGGCCCCGCTCAATTCGAAAATTTGTCTCTCACAGTTTTTCATCGTTATATGCGTTTCTCCTGCCAAATCGGAAAATATCAACGTTTTAAAAACATTCCGTATGCGTTCTGTGCACTACGATATATATCAGCGCATTTGGCGAATTCGGCCGGTATATTTTTGACGCCGAATCAGGACGATTGCTCACGCATCGTCAGCGACGCAGCTATTCAACCAATAATATATTATCACGACTTGTATATTTATATGACTATTGCTAGCGTAAAATACGAGGGCGTCTTCCAGCCCACGAACATACTCGGCAAACTGCCAATTGCCCGGAGTCTTACCTTCCACATGTACAATGGAGTTATACGCCGAGAAATTCGTCCCCGTAAATAAGTCTATACATCCACGTAAACCTTTATATCTGTGAACGAGATATCGACTGTAACTAAATAGTAAACGGAGCGAATCGCCCGTTCGACCTCGTTGTCGTTATATCCTCTCCACGTTTTGTTTTGTTTTTTTTGTTTTTCTGTTGTTGTTGCACTTTTTTCCTGACTGACGAAAATCTCCGAAATAACTTTTGGCGGACAATGGAAAATCAGTGCAGGACCATTTTACCTTTCACCGTAAACAAATGCACACGCGTTTGTTTTTCCGAGCTCGTTCTTTTTTCATACTATTCGATGGAAATTCATCCGAAAGCCTGGAGGATAACTCCTGCAAAGTAACGAAACATGACACTCAGTTACACTTAATCTTTCTCCTTTTATTTTATTTAACACTATTTTTTACCTCCTCGCCGGCCACATTTCTCGGCCCTTTCGATGCTATTCCCCAGCAAACTGGAAAAAAGTAGTGTGGTTTACGTTTAGTTGGAAAAAATTGCACTCACGGAACGCATACTTTTGTTAAATCGTAATGAATCGTCTCTCGTTTCGTGTACTGAAATAAAATTAAAGCGAATACGTTGCTGCTCCACTATCCTATTCATAACATTCCCACAGCAGTCGTCCATGCTGTGGTTTTGTACCAACCACCCGGATAAGAGCACACGATTTTGTACCTTTTTACCAATTCTGTGGTCTCGCCGCTTGCCCTTTCGAATTAACTTTCCCGAATTTCACGAAACATCACTGTGTCTCTTCCAGTGTAATTGAAATTCCTTTTTTTTTTTCTTTCTCGAATTTCGGACAACCTTATGCATACTCACACTCAAATTATACCTCCAGTTTCACCCACCGAATCTAAGAAACTCGGGCTACAAACTCGAAAGCTGTCGGCGACCATTTTATCATTTTACTTTTTTATTTGGTAGAAACTCGAACAGTTTTCCGTTGATTGAAGAATCTAAAGGGAATAAAAATCTATTAGTCATTGGGGTATCTGAATTTTCAATAAAACACACCAACGCTTACGTCGCATCGAACCTGCCGGCTGTAACCTCTCGCTTGGTATTATCAAAAAAAGGACTTGATGCAATTTTTTCATCTCTGTTATTTAATATATCTAGAAATTATTGAAGTTCCGGAATATTTCGTATACAAGGTCGCGAAAAATATTGAATTTTCTATGCATTTAGAATCTCGGATGTGGCAATGGACATTTTTTTTATTCACCGACACTTGGTGCTGCACGAACAAAATGATGCAAAGGCAATTTCGTCGCAATCACGAAAAAAAATAATTGGAAAACTGGAAAAAAGCAGAATTGAGCGATCAATGTCGCGTCAATTTTGGGAGACGAGACATTTTCATGTTTTTTAAATACTCCATTTTCTCTTTACTATTTCCTTCTTTTTCAACACTCGAATTCGTCAGACTTTTGCGAGAGAAAATGTTGAGCCCTCACAGGAACAATCAATTTTTATAAAATTTCGTGAAAATTAGTGAAAAAATCATATTTTTGAAAGTTCGGGATAATTCGTTATTACACACGAATGTAACATTGATAATTACTTGGGTAATTGGATCGCAAACTACCTAGAGATAGAAATTTGACAATGTTTGCTCAAAACTGGCATTTACATTACGCAACGTCGAATAATAATTGGATCCTCCAGTCGCACTGCAGAAAATGGCTACATAGTTTCAGTTTTCTCGTGCTAAAGTTTTCTCAACAAAAACGCTGTGGCCTCGACCACAAAACTATACCCATGAGATTTTTATACATATATATATACATTTTCTCCCATATTTACGGATTTATATTTACTATTTCGAGTCTATGTATACATATAGAAAAAGTAAAATGCACGTTGGTACAGTGCTTGGAAAAAAAAAGGATATAAAAAGTCTCGTGGAGGATGAAAACGTCCGACGCAAGAGAAATGAAAATGGTGTGGAAAGCCGGATACAACCGAAAGACGAAAGAAGGAAGAGGCTGGGGCAGAGACGGCGGGGGGGGGGGGGGGAGGACGAAAAAAGAAAAAAGGTGACAAGGAAAGGCGAACCATTTCGATTTGCCTATCGCCGTGTGCATGTGTCTCCGCGACTACTCGAATCCTTGGGGAACTGTGCAGGAAACCAAGTTGTCAATACTCACTCCTGGGTCGTTACATTTTCCTATTTCAATGGATGCAATTTTTATGCTTTGACGTTACTAAACCTTCGTAGACGAATGGCTGCCAATTTTCACTATCTCGCAAATTATCCCAGAGTCATTGATTTTTTATCAGCATAACAATACGATGTCGAAGTTTGCATCGTACGAGTGCTACGAAATTCTATGAATTTTTTATCTAGAAGTTTGAGCCGTTGTTCGAAAATTATCATGTTTTCGATGTTTCTCCGATTTACTGTCTCACAGCGAACGCAGAAACAGGATGTGAGAAGAATTTTTATATCTCCGATCACGATATCGAAGTAACTCGTAATAAAAGTTCGAAATTATTTGCTGACGAGTTGACATACACTCGAGAAAACATGAATTCTTTGACTCCTGTGACAAGGAAGCTTCGCACCCATCGTCTCGCCCTCATGCGATGCCCTTCTCTTATTTCCTTTTCGACTTTTCAATCGTAACCTCCTTTTTTATATCCCGAAGACTTTTTGCTCCTCGGTCTCTATTCTCTACATATTCAATTCACTTTTTTACCTCTGTACGTAAAATATAAATCTGTTTTGGGTTGCGGATTTACTTTTTCTTCCATGAAAAAAACATTAGTTTGAAAAAGAAACACTTTTTCTCGCTTTCCCGGAAATGTAACAATTGCCCGATTTTGTTTTTCAAAATCTTCAACAACCCTTTGCTTCTCCTACCATAGAACTCGATAACGAGTTTATTTGTTTGTTTGCGTGTTGGCAAAAAATCCATAAAAATAATACGCTGGGGAAATAATCTTTGTGAATAGTGAATTGTATTTTTTGGTCGAAAAACTTCGGAACAACGATGAGAAAATTAGGGATTCGTCGGACTTTTTTTTTTTTTTACCTTCACGGTTCTCAGGAATCGGAGAGTTTTTTGTTTCGTACATTCGTTAGTTGAGAAATAATTACGACGCCCGGAGGACTCGATTCTCAGAATAGCGTAATTTTTTTAATTACGCGCACTATGAAAAGTCGCGGAGTTGCTGAAAAGTCCGGGAGTTTTATGAGATGCCGGAACAAGTTAATTCGAATTGCTCTCGTTTTTGTTGCGTCGATGTACAGCGATGTGCAGAGAATTAGCGGGGCCGGAAAAAAATGAGTATTAGTACGCGCATCGACACACGCGGACGCTTAACACGCATCGAAGTCCCTCAATTAGTCGGGATTTCTTGACCTTTTACTTTTATCCTCTTTTTCTGTGTCATCCATCTGGGCAAAAATAATGTCGAGAGAAGCGTTTTGCACGACCTCGAACTTCGACCTCTTTGTGATGTTATAGAGGTACTTAATAATGGCCAAGCGGAGACCGGTGAGCCTCAGGCACGTCCGGCGTAGACTCAGTGCGAGAGCTTTATTCTTTTCCGCTGAGCCAGAAGCTCTCATCCTTCCTCGATCCCTTTCTTTCGCTTTTTGTCCCTTTTTCGTTTCCTTTATGTGTACTGTCCTACCGTCCTTTGCTCTTTCTCCCTCTCTCTCTCTCTCTCTCTCTCTCTCTCTCTCTGTATTCCTCTTTCTATAAAAAGCCAGAAATAGAATAAATATGAAGAAAATGAGAGCTTTTAGTCGAGCGTCGATGGAATTGACTTTTTCTATATATCCATGGAGTAGAAAAAGACGAAAAGGAGAGAAGAGGATGGCAGTCGTTTGCACCTATTCTCTATTTTATTTACGCTTCTCTTCCGTCGAAACAGGCACGAGCGGCATAATCTTGCAGGGTATTGTTGCTCCAACGACATAAAAATTTCCGCTTAATTTAATGTCACAAGGCTCTGCGATACGGGGCAATGCTACAACATTCGTACGGGCAATCGTTCGGAACGTGTACGTTCAAATGAACGCGGAACTCCGGCGCATCTCGAAATCTTTTCATTCACCTTTTCCGCGCGTTCGTGAAAGCTGCTCTTTATTTTATAATACGTCATCTGCGGCTATTTTTTCCTATGCAAAGAAGAAATAATAATGAAGACGGAATGAGAAATACGAGAAAGTGAGAGTGATGGATAGACATTCCGAGAATGAAAAAGACTTTTTTATAAACGACTCACCCTTGCGTTTGTTGCATACTCGCGCCTCGTCCACGAGAGCTTTACCTTGTTAATATATATATACACCTCCGCTATCCGTACCTACGCTTGAATAAATTCTATCTCTTTTTATTTCCTCTTATTTTCGCGGAATAATGCAAAAGGGCCCCTTGTGTGCCACGAATGTTCTCCGCTTTAATGATTGATATTCCACTGTGTTTTAGTATCGTCAAGGGCCTCTCACTCTTTCTCTCTATTTCCCTTTAACCTCCTTCGCACTCTCTATAAATGTACCTCCAGCCTCGCCCGGTGTCTCCGCGTAGACGAGATATGAAACGAGATATTCCGCAGCCAGACTGACGTGTACTTCGTCACTGAGTTTGCCATTTTTCCACCGCCTATCCGAGATTAATATAATTGCTTCACCCTCATTCTCCCATTCACTTCGCTCCAGGACTGCTCTACCATCAAACTATATCATTTTACTCAAAATATTTCATTCCAATTTCTTTATCGTTGTGGTCCGGTTTTTCCAGCTTTCCAGATACAAATAATACGACGAAGAACCTATACTATTTTTTTCGGATTATTCGACGGGCCATTTCATATTCACAGTGACACAAGACGATGCTCAAGTTTGCACATTCGAAATAAAATTTCGTCAAAAAATGTCGATATTTTGTTGAATATGGTCAACTAAATAATTTTTCAATAATTTCAAAATTTTCGTTCATTTAACAACGTTTTTTATTCACAACGAAACTGTCAGCACAACTCACGATTTGGATGACAAAAATTTGACCTCCGAAGAAACTTTCTTCGATATTTTTTGCTGCAATGATAAAATTTTAACAAAACGTATTGAACAAAATATTTATTTTCTTCTAAAAAAATTCAATGAAATTCTCATTTTTATTGACCACATCTCACGATTCTTATTAAATATATAATCAAAATAATAAAAGGATATTTTGTTGAGATCCAAAGACGAAATCGATATGAAAATTGTCATGATTTTGAAAATTAAACTCAGAGGTCGAGAGAAAAATTTATTTTTCGTTGGAGCTCAACGTTTCGAACCTCAATCTCATTGACAAATGTCTCTCCTTTGGTGCATCGAAAATCATCGTTATTACCTTAATCTGCCAGTCCAAATATACGAGGCTTGTTCGACTATAAATCCAGTTGTGCACATGACAATTAATTTGTGCATGGTTTCTGTAACGTGTATAAGAAACATCTCCAGATATTTCACTGATGGAACATTCCACGGTGCAAGGGAAAGGGAATGAGAATGTTTTAGTGAGGGAAGATGAGAAAGAGCCACGAGGAGGGGCACAGCATTTACGCTGTACACGCCACGTTTTATAAGATAATATTGATGATGGTATCCTGTCCGGAGAGATACGAGGAATTAATGTATGAGAATTCTGCAAGGAATTTATATAGCATGTGTCTTTATTAACGAGCGACAGTACAACGAATTATTTCATATATCTTGAATTTCAATTCGAATTTCTCCAAGGAATTCTTTCCGCCTCAATCCTCTTTTTGGATCAATACACTTTTACGAGTTATTCCCGACAAATTTTCATTGATTTTCACGGAAATGCTGAATGTTTCGTTTCTTTTTATTACTCCACGACTTTAGTTCACTGCGGATGAATTTTTTTTTTTCCTCTCGATAAATCACCCCTGAGAGGCGATTCGCTGCATTGAGGTTGCATCAATGGGACTTTCGTTTTATATATACAGGGGAAATATATTATATATAATGGGGAATCGCGGCACTGGCAATCCCACGAGATCCCTAGGGTTAATTTTTAACCCCTTTTTTTCCTCCGAGTCCGGAGATTTATTGCGCTCGATCCTTTTGTTAATCTCAACACTACCATACCACCCCATACTGTGAAGCTCATTCGCACGAGAGCTCCGTTACCAATATCACGATGAAAGTGGCCAAAAAAAATTAAATCCGAAGAGATAAAAAATATTGACCTCATTATTGTCTTTGGAGTTGAATCCAAACTTTATTTTTCCAAAGTTACCGTGAATTTTCATTCAATCATCGAGCTTTATTCACTCGATAGTTTATAAGGATTATCATCGAAAATGTTGAGCATTTTATACTCGTTCTTATTTATTCAGCTTTATGAAGCCGTTAGATTCAATTAAAAATCTTGTTTTTTCTTTAACAACTCTGTGTAAGAAAAACTACCCTACAAACCGTTCTCTATAATCCTCTTTCTTACGGATTCCTGTCAGCTACTAAGATGAACGAAAAGCACGATCCTCGCAAAAGCTCATTCTATATAGAGAAACGTTTTTCTGACGCTACCGATATTCGTAACACAACGCATAGATTTTTCCTTCTCATAGTCTCTCCCAACCGGTGGCGAATCTATTTGAATACTTTGTTGTTTTTGCAAATTAGTCTTTTGTCTCAACGTACGAGTACCTGGAATATTTACATGTGGAGAAATCGTTTAATTCGATGAACTTTCATGATATGTTGAAGTTTGCATCGTTGGAATGCAACGAAATTCCGGTATTTCTTCAACAGAGCTCATAATAATTATTCAATATTTGGTCCAGACAATAAAACGATTTTCTCTGGCGACCTTAAAATTCAATCGACACGAAAAACTGCCATGATTTTAAAAAAATCACTGACCATAATTAATTCACAAAATATTTTTCGTTGAATCTCAACGTTGCAGACTTCAGGCTCATGAATTTTCAGCTTTTATTTCTCATTTCACTACGAGAAATCCAACGGCGGTTTAGTTTTTACTGATCTTCAGTTTCTTTTCAGCAGAAAATGAGAAAAAAAATAGCCGCCTATTTAATTAACAGTGATTACTGAGCCAGCGTATCTCTGAGCAGTTACCCAACCGGGTATTCATTCCGTTAGAAGCTGTTCAACTTTAACGATCGTGGAAATTACACATTTTCGGTTTTCAAGTGTTCTTTATTAATGCTTAACCCTCAATTTTCGTGAACGTTTTTTAAGCATCCTATCGAGCAATGTGTGGAGGCAGCAGGACCGTATCGTCACCGGTTCAAGGGTTAAAAAGAAAATTCACAAACCCATTCATCATAGTTTTTACGACACTGCTACTTTTTTTTTTTTTTTTTTTTTTTTTTTCCGATTGTAAATTCCGCTCTCTCGTTGCTCTTAATCATCGATTTTCATGAGCTGGAGATAAAGTCGAGTGTTCCATCTTAAAACTGTCACACACCGTGGCAGTTTTAAGACTACGTTGCTCGTTTTCTTCTGTTCGAATGTCTTTTTCTTCTCTCACGCCGGAATAACGAGGTTGGACAACTTTACCATCGGTATATGACGAGCTATCCCATCACAGACGATATTCGTGCTGGTCATTGGTACACGAGATGTTCCATCCGGAGGGAAGCTTTGTTTTAATCTCATAGGAAATGTCAATCATTCGACAATTATGTTGTTTCGCTCGGATATTTTTTTCATCACGAATAATTAGAGAAAAATTTGAAAATTGAAACGATTGAACTTCTCGTATTGCGCAATAATGATTCGCACGAAGTTGATGTTCTGGAATCATCCCTCATACTCGACACGAACCATAACGTTGATAAATTAGAATTTTTCAAAAAAAATTCTTCGGTCGTTCGATGTTGAATTGACAATGTTCGTTGAATGTTTTTTTGGAGTATCGAAATGACTGAGTTCGATGACGAAAACGGCAAGAAAACGTGAGATGCTATAGCGAGTGATGAGTATATTTTAGTCATGGGGTGGTTCGCGCTTGTTGACGTTAGATCACTCGCCGTGACTTTCGTTTTCGAGCTTGTATGTGTTCTACGTATTTATGTAGTTGAGTGCGGAGAACATTACTTGCTTGCATAATGCAGCGTGACACACGAGAGAGTGAAAAAAGCGGCAGATATATCGGAAGATACGATGGGAAAGAGCTTTAACTTTTATGTGACTTTCATGCTACCACCATAATCATAATAACGCTGGCGTAAAGACATGAAGTTTCTCATCCTGACTACACGATGGACTGAGGAGCATAAAAAATAGCGACTGCGGAAAAAACCTCGTGAGATAATTAAAAAAAGATTCAATTAATACAACAGTGTTTTAGCCAGGAGCTTCAAATTGCTCGTCTCATTCCCCCATGCAAATGTTCTACTCCGTTTCATTACAACCTCTACTATTTACCTCCACTTATTTATCATGCATTCAGCTTTATGTATTTCATTGGTTTATATACTTTGGAGGTACCAGGGCAACGAGATATAAACTTGGTCGCGATGCCTGTGGCTAAGCGGTCACTCAACCAAGTGTCAACCATGCTCGTGGCTGATGTTATTCTCGGGGTATAGAAAAGCAACAAACTGTTTGCTAAATATTTGTGGCCTCAAGCTTCGGCTCTGCTGCTGAGAAAACCACAGGCCTTTTCTTTGTAGAAATAAATTTGATGAAGCTCGTTAAAAGATACTAATAAGTAACCCGTCGAATAATTTACGACCAGGCTATCACTCATTTTTGTAAAAGCCTGTACAATTGGCGGTTATCCGAGAGAGTAGCATTCCATGATCCCGTTTGACTTAGCTTCAAGACTATCCTGTCCTTGGCTTCCTTGACGGAATCACAGACACCCAGAATCCCGTGATCTCGTCTTTCCACTCGATCTCTCTCTCTCTCTCTCTCTCTCTCTCTCCCTCCTTCTCCATTCCTCTCTCGCTCTTACTCTTTCTCTGTGAATACTCCATTCGCATAATTGCGGTTACGACGTTGACGCCATGCTTCCATACCTACTACGACCTTTCTCCTGCTTGAACGACATCGCTTTGCTCACCAAGTCTACGAAATAAATACAAGTGGGTGTCGTCATCTCATTAGTCTGTTCAACATCACTGAGTATATATAATTTTAGTCTCAGGATTAACGCCTTTCATTTTCACTCTTGTCACTTTTGTTTTCGCTCCACAATCCGATTCTATTCAATTATTTCGTCACTATTATTTATTCTTTCAACGATCTCGTCTTCTTTTTTCATTCGCTTCTCAAAACCGTTGAAATTTTTTTCTTTTTTCTTCTACGTTCAATAATGAACGAGACTAAAATAACTGTCTCGTTGCGTCAACCAATTATCAATGAAATATTAAATAACAGCCAGTTCAATTATTCATTCGAATCCATTTGCCACGTTCGAGCTCCTGTACTCACTGACATACACGCTTTCGGTTCGATCCCCTGCCTTCGCGAGGAAACTCTTCCGATACATTCAAGTACATACTAACGTAAGATACTGAGTTGTTTTTTCTGTATCCTCTTCACCATGATTTTGCAAAGCCTTCGACACTCATTGCACTCTCGAAACGTTGAGAATTGAAGCGGCTGTCTCGAGTATACAGAGTGGAGGAAGAGAGAGAGAGAGAGATACAGCCTCGCTTTACAAATTCGAGGTCGAGGACGCCAGCGAATATATCACTTTCGTTCTCGCTTCCGGCTCACCTACTTTTCTCCCTCGTAGCTGTTCCCATAGAACTACAGCAAGCTATACTTTGCAACCTTTGCCCGTTGCTTCTTACATGCTGCTCGAATATATCCATAGACATTGAAACTTCATACGCTCACATATACCAGTCCCTCTCTCTCTCGCTCTATGTATTCGTTCCGCAACTCGGACACACGTGGCCCGCATTGGACTTTCAAAAGACTTTTTCATATTCAATGGGTTCATGCATGCACGAACCAAATTTCTAGCTACGTGCATGCCTCATCACTGTTACGAAATTTTCAAAATTCCTCCATGTACCCCTATTCACTGCTCTAACAAAATTTAACGGCCACGTCATTTATCCTTTCGGATACAAAATTCTCTCTGCAATTTCAATCTCCGTTCCTCTTGTTTTTTCTTCATGTTTTTATTTTATTCCTTTTTTTTTGGTGGTGATCCCCTTGAATAGTGATTTACGGACGTTGCCACTTTTATTAAACGCGACAACAAGTATATGACGATAAAGTTAGGCTTATATGAATGCGATCAATGAAAAACTGTTTATTTTACGAGGTTATTGTTTTACTGGACCTATCAACGCGAATCAGCGATGTTAATATTACTGCCCGACCGTGGACGAAATTCCTGTATATCGGCATGACAAAATTGCGTTATAATTGTGAAAGGAATTTCATTATTTCATCGAGCGCATTTTTATAAATTATTTTATGAATACCGTTGGTATTTTTGATTTTGTAATTAGTTAACGGTGGATTTTTATTCGATTTTTAGTCGTTGATGTTTTTACTCGTCCCTGATTACGGTTTCGTAAAAATCCGCTGGAATTTTCGACTGGTAGAGAAAACTCGTGGCTTTCTTTTTGAAATTTCAGTCTCAAAAATAAACTCGACTTCCAGCTGGCATGAAAATAGAGGCTTTGCTTCAATGTTATCTTTTCGATTTTATCACGTGGTACTCTTGTTTTTAATTCGGATTTGAAAATGAGAGATTCAGAATATCGAAGTCGATATCTCGTTAGAATGGCGGATCGACTGTGTTAATTCTTGGTCTCGTTGCGTATCGATATTTCTCTCTCGTATTCCAGTCGAAATACCGGCTATAATTCGATATCTTTTTTTTCAACATCTACCCGCGATTCGGCGTGGATAAAAAAACTTGGCTGGTTGAAGGATTTAATTTTGCTAATGGAATATCAGCTCGTTCCGAATTCACTTTCCCGTGCGGTCAACATTCCGCGATCACCTATTTGCGAAAAATATTAAAATTTCAACTTTGTTACTGATTTTCTTTTTACAAAATCGTTCAATTTATTTAAAACGTGTCACGACATTTGCGGAAATTGCTTCGCATTATTATGCAATCAAACTCCATAAATTATTCAGACTATCGACTGGTGATGGATCGATATTTAATTGGAACATTTGGAGAACACGCTTTTATCATATTTTCTCACTCATTTTTAATGAATATTCATTACGGAGTAACTAATTGTCGAATAATCATTTAGATTATTGCTAATTATTCTCCGTACCTAGAAATTATCGATAACGACATTAAATTACTTCGGCGGTGTCGTACACTCGAATTTTCGGTCACAATTCCTTCCTGACAGCCTTTCGCGACAGGCTTTTCATTTAACGCTCTTGCTGTCCTCTTTCCGCCGGCCTTAACGGTTCATTCCTTGGCGAGGTCGGAATACAGAAATTGTCTCGCCTTTCCTCGTGTCATGCTGACTCGACGAATGCTATGAAATATATACATTTTGAAGTGGCTCCAAAAAAATGACGTTTTTTTGCTATTTTTTCGAGCATCGCTTTTCGCAAGTTGGAATGCGATAAAATAAAATACGTAATATTCTAAAGGAGGGTAATGAAACCAGAAACTAGGGAGTTGCGCAATCAATTTTTATTTTTATTTTTTTCGTAAATGGAAAATAAAACATGAACATTCTTTCCAATAAATCAAGAACCAAATTCATTTTGATATTAAATTGTAATGTAATCAAAAAAGCGAAGATTTTTTCTATCATGAAAAAACTTGTCAAAAACTTGTCGAAAAGCGCGGTTGAAGTTGAAAAAAGTTGGCACCTCAAAAAAAAAAAATCTCTCTCGCTTAACTATTACTGATGAATTATGGACGATTCACCGGTGTGGTCAAGCATCCTTCGATACAGGCACGAGAAAACATTGACCGCAAACGTCACCTCGACGCGTGTTTGCTCCTCGACCAGATCGAGAGCGTTTACATGGCATCCCTGACGAATCCTTCACAAAACAATACCTCATAGTTGAATTATTTTAAAAAAACAGAAGACTATTTGTCACAAGCGGAAAGTTGGACGGGCTGCTGAATCGAACGATCGATACGTGAGCATTTGACAATTGAGGATGTTACTCCGAAACGATATGTTTTTCTTAATCTTCGATTAAATTGTCGATATTTGTGAAATTTTATTGAACTTTTGAGTATCATCGTTTTCTTATTCACTTTCCGATAAAATATCGAGATCGGATATTTATTCGGTTCAGTTTGTCTTCGTTCACTGAGCGAAATAAAATGGTTTGTTTCTGGATTTTTTTGTTTTTTAGCCCGCTGTTAAAATTTCGATAGGTTTATTGGTTTATCATAAAGTACAGGATTCGGCCGTATTCCAGGATCGATTGGGAATTCTCTCTCACATCGAATATCATGAATACTTTAATGCAGCTGCTCCATGAATTTTGCAAATATTTGTTGCTCTTTTGTTCCACATCGTACGACCTACGACTCAGTATCCTGGAGAAACTTGATTAATGTTATTCGTCATTATTGCGTCAGTTGAATTATAATTTACGTGGTTGTCCAAGGGACAACCTCCCTCTTACGAGGGAAAATTCAGAGATTACGAAAAATTCACGAAGTGCACATTCCTCGCTGCATGCTGAATACAAAAAGCTTTTTATTCCGAGCTTTATTCTCTCGGTCTTTGGCTTTTTTTTCGAATGGTGTCGGTATGTCAGTTTAGCCAGAAGGAAATAAAAGTCTCTTGGTTTTCGGTATTATCCTCACAGTTTATATTCCAAAGGATTCCGAGTTGCAACATTTTGCATGTTGTTTGCTCTTCCATGCTGCTGCTTGACTTTGTAAACCTTATGAACGAGAAAGGCGAGCTCGCAGCCACAAGCTTAACGCCCTCAAAAATATTGTATTACAAAATCCAAGTAGACGCAGACGTTTTTGGGCAGCTTTGTCATGCTATCCTGGAAATTCGTGCAGGAAACCATCGCTGAGGAGATTTTATGCTTGAGCCGAAATGACAATGAGAAAAAAAGAAATGACGTTTGATCGACTGAAATCCAGACAATAAGATTCCATGGTATACGAAAAGATCGAGACATTAAAAAACGAGAATTTGATTTCCTGTCGTCCGGTCATTTACATATTCCTTGTTGTTTAAATTTTCATTCTTACGGGATAGACGGAAAGCATGCAGCGATCGGACAACCAGAGACAGCAGTTTATACGGTGTAGGGAATGCATTATTAATACAGCGAGCAAGAAAATGATAAGAAGAGAAAAAAAAACGATGGGGTCGCCTGTTGGGACTCCCCGTTGGAGCTTATTGAATATGATATTGGATATCTCAGTGGATATATACCCCGAGCTTCGCGTGCCATTACGAAGACAACCCCACCTGATACCTGATCGCAGAATGACAAGGGGAATTTGAAACTCGTCATGCCATATAGAAACCTCCAGCGAAGAAGCATCAAGCCCGACCTCACGGCCCTTTTTGGTAAACTTGCTCTCCCTATTTTTCTTCATCATCTTTTGCTTCGTGTCTGCTTTTTTTTTCGTCGTTTGGATGAGCCTAATACGCCGTTTACCCGGATAGTAACACTTCGTTTCACACGGCTATCGAAGATTGAATGAAATTTGGAATGTCAATCTCGTCTGTTGGGGGGGAAGAAAAACAAAAAAAAAACGATCATTCGTGAGCGAACGGAATAATGAACGTAGTTGAACGGAAATTTGAATAAAAAGATTTTCCTGGGCCCGGAAATAGCCGCGTTTTTTCATAAAGATGAACCCACCGGAACTCTGAAGATTTTCCCAAGCAAATAGTACAAGTTGAACGTAGTTTCACGCGCTCCCACTAACGACACCGGTTTAGGTTCGAGTCTGTCGTTATTAAATATCCCAACGGCACCAACCGTTCTCATGCGAGTTCCTCCGAGAGTCGTTTTCGCTCTTGTTTTCGCAACACAAATACCATGAAAAAAGACAGCGAATGGAATAAGCCACAATGGGTCTCGGCGTGTGCGTCTCCTATTTTATTTTTCTCGTTTTTGTGCTTTTTGCTCTTTCGTTAAGGACGCTGCTCCGTTCGTCGTCCGTCGTATAGCGACACGTTTTCTCGCTCGTTATGATGTTTTCCTTCAAGAACTTTAATCCCATCTCTTACTCTCTTTATATTTCTTGCTTGAAATGAGCTTTCTCAGAGGGTATGGTGCGTTGAACGACTATCTTCTTTGAGCACGAGTTCTCAAATCGGTCTCGATGAAAAGTTTCAACTTTAACCACCACGATCCTTTCATTTTATCAGTATTTTTTATCCTTCTCATTGATTTCTGGGGTATCGATTCTACCAGGACCTTCACAGCGAATCGGAACATACATTTTGCAAATGGTATTTGTCAGATTTATCCATCTACTCCAATGATCTGGCACTTCTAAAGGAAACAAGATTTTTCCATCAACCTGACAAGGGTAACGCGTAAAAATGGTTGTTACGTTTTCGCCACCCCTCTTGTTGCAACGCCAGCTATTTTTCCCCCTCCGAGTTGCCTCTCTTATAACACGATGAGTATCGCAGGGTGTTCTTTTGTTGTGTTATCGTGCGAGTTTAAAAAAGCTCGGCCGAAAATTCGCGAAAAAAAAGGATCTGGCTCACATTGTTTCGCATCTCGTTGTTCCCGTGTGTTACAATCGGACCGGAGTGGCAAACGGTTTTAACAATGGCTTTTTTTTTCTACTTGGGCTTAGACCGTTTTTTGTTTTCTGGTCAGCGGGCGTCTACGCAAAAATTAAACTGCTTGGATGTTGAAATAACGGAATAATTAAGAATATTTCTTTGCGAGTTTGCATGCTTTTGTTACATTCCATTCTATGATTCGTTCTGCGATCGTTACAAATCTCGGCAGAGTACCTCGTTATGAACGTTCAACGTAAATACACTCGACGCTTAACAACGTTTCGTTCAATTATTAGAAGCTTTTTAAGGATAAACGTGCGAAAGTCAGTCAATAACGCATTTGGATTAAACAAGCTTTACCTTGTATAATAAATTCCCTACATCTTTAATGGAGTTATTCGTGATAGTGGTGAGCACACGCAGCCAAGATAAAAGCTTTGAGAATGACAGTTGGGTGTTGCGGTCGTTATAACGTCGTCGTTTTAATCGTGTCATTCGGTAACTCTCCTCGCTCGGGCTGTGTAACTACGACTCGAAGTGGCGAGTAACTTCTCGTTTATGACGGGGCGTAATTTTTATGTTTCCTCTTGCTCCAGGTACTTGCTCGATCCTCTTTATCGGACTCCAAGAGGAGATTCTCGTATATGATTTTATTTCCTTTATCTTTTACATCCGATTTCCTTGCTCAGCGTTTTATTTAAAACGCTCATAGTCGAGACGCCATATTCAAGAGCATTGCGGCCGGAAAATTCGTATCCGTTGAGAGGATATTCAACGAGTAAAACGTTCGGTGAGGGATCCTCCCACGGTATATATCGTTGCAAGCTGTTACGCGAGTTACTCCTCAAATTCCTTATTTCCACTCGCCTCCCTACCAAGCGACACACATTTAACTCGAATCACCCATGTTCAAATATTTTCATGATGAATTTTGGAAAATTCAATTATTAACATACGATACGAGATAGCCAAGGATATGCAGCAGGTCGCTAAATCACTATATGATAATACATTACGCTGCGGATAGTGACATTTAATTATCCAATATTTCACGTCACTTTTGGGACTTACCAAAGTTACGCTTCGGTGGATGAATTTACTAGCAGCCGCGGTAAACACTCCGCGGTATGGAACCACCAGCCGCGTCAGAGAAAGATACAGAGACTGAGCAGAGAGGGAGAAAAGGGCTTTTACGAAATTCGCGACTATCATAACTCACTCGAGCTTTCCTGTGGCGAGTGATGTATCACGCTCTCTTCGGCCTCGTTGCTAAATTTCTACTGACGAGAAACTACGAAAGATTATGAAGAGAGCAAGGCGACCAAGTACGGGAACCATCCAGAAAATACATATTTATTTATACATCGTTCCCATTCACGATTCATTTAATAGAATCTGGTCCTTCACGTTGTACTAAGGAATAACAAAAAGTTTGGAGAAAAAAAAAGAAAGACAACATTTTTGGCAAATTTTCAATTTTAATTAAAAATTTCGTATCCGTTTATCGAAATCGAAACATACGGGACGCGGAATTACCTACTTTTTTTCTTTCACCGTCTCAATGTTTTTTTAAACTTATTTTTCGCTTCAATACAACGGAAGTTGAAAGACCAATCCAGATCTTCCCCTTAATGTCTCTTTCTTAGTCTCTACTGGATGATTTCACTTTGCACCAATTCGCAAAGTCTTTGCAGTTCAAGTCAATAGCATATACAGGTAAATAGTGTATTCAAGATGAAAAAGAGAGGGTGACAAAAGGGAGTGATACAGAGAGAGAGAGAGAGAGAGAGAGAGAGAGAGAGAGCTGTAGGCAGAATATCTGCAACATTGATCGATTTGGAGGATGTAAATGTTTTACACCGTGAACCGAAAGAGCTCTTGGCAATAAGTCGCTGGTTGATTTATACGTTTCACTTTTGGAGTTACGAGGGAGATGGAAGTCTTGCAAGTTCTCATCGGGACTGACGGGAAAAACTTTTACGTTACTTCCTTCTTTTTGCTCTCTCTCTCTCTCTCTCTCTCACTTTTCCGCATTCTCTATCCTTCAGACTTGAGGAAGCTTTTATACGCTCGGAAAGTTTCTCTTAATCGTCACGGGCCAACTCTTCTGCCATTTATTCATTACGAAATTTCTTTCGCCCTGCTCATTCAATGCAAAACACTTTCGTTCGCCTTACGAAAATTCTCGTGTTTCGCAAGGTTGCCAGTTAGCACTCTCCTCGCGGATTAAGTTATCGACTCTTCAGAATGACTCGTTCACAACAGCGCACAGCCTGTAACAATTAACATTATTTGTATTATTTTAGACAGCTCGCGTCACAGCTTATTCCTACAACTCCTGGCGCAACGATTCGATTATAAGGACGGACCTTATGTCCGACAACAGCACGAGGAACCTTCAGTATTATATATACGCATCTATTTATTTGGATTTACATGTATGCATTATGTATTATAATATATAATATTTATACATGGGCACTCATTTGAGGGAGCTGTATATATGATGCTCAGACGAACCGGGCTCGCTCGAGTACTTGGCAAAACTCCGAGAGGCGAATTAAAGCCGCTGTTGTACAAGAACGCCAGCAGTACCAAAATGCAGTCGTCGTGGAATGTAGAATTTTACCCTATAGCACACAATCAGACCCGCGTCTCTCACTCGCTATTTCTCTCGCTCTCTTCCCACCTCTATTTCCATCTTTTTCTCCCTCTCCTCCCTTCAACTTCCGGTACTTTTCCGTTGGCTGCAGGAAGTTGGCTGAGTGAGAGAAACACAATTGGTGGAACATTCGGTCTTGCGCGTAAAGAGCACCCGCAAGCTCCTCTTCCTTGTTTTACCAACTCTGATGTGCGTGCTCGAGCAAACACCGGCTTGGGTTATGCAGTTGAGCTAACACCGAATAAGGTGTTGGTGACATACATATATATATATATATGACATTTGTTGAGAGAATTAGCTGCTTGAGAACTTGCCGCTCGTCGCCTTGATGGAATTCTTGTTGATCAAACATAGTACACACGTTATAACGCTCGCGTGCACCTTTAAACGATTATTATTCGAGCGGATTCGTCATTACGGATTTATCATTCTTCGCCAAGCATCTGCGGTGCATGAATCTCGGTTGGTATTTATTTCCACAAGTTTTAAAGGCGTCTCATTAATTTCAAGGTCATTTTCCATCCAAGCGAGATCCAATTCAATGCTCTGATTCCCCGGAACTTGAAAAAAAGGAATGAAGAATCTGGCAACGTATAAATACCGTTATTCCTCATTCGCTCTCTTTTGACGAATTCCCCCTAGAAATGACGAATTTTTTCTTTCCTCATTGAGTCCTTAAATCTTTTCGGAATTGTTACTTTAAATTGCGAGGCCAAAATTACCAGGGTTGGATCACCATCTGTAAAAGTCTTGTTCAAAGCAAAAGATTGAAATTACTCGTGCTGGATAAGATCC
Organism: Campopleginae sp. 14b; assembly: GCA_030522525.1. Taxonomy (NCBI): domain Eukaryota; kingdom Metazoa; phylum Arthropoda; class Insecta; order Hymenoptera; family Ichneumonidae; species Campopleginae sp. 14b. The sequence continues at coordinate 171,298 of JAPYYS010000167.1, forward strand.
TTCCAGCTATTTGACTCGGTGGAGATTCTCCCTCGAATTGCTTAGGAAATAATAGTCGAAAAGCCTGAAAGCCTTCAATCGAGGATCTAATCCTTTGGGTTGGTCATCCCCCAAGGTGAAGGGTAGCTCTCGACTGCTACTCTACTCCCGAGACTCGACGAATGTGCTGCTGGTTATATCGTGCACCATTTACCAAACGATTAGAGGGATTAAGTCCGGGATATCTCATTCTCTCCGGGTGTAACTGAGACTGATCTCAGGACTCTAACACTTCTGGCCCAAACAGCCCGGTACCCAATCGTGTCACACCCGTGGGAGATGCCCGTCACCCTCACAGTTTCAATTCCTATACGCTCTTCTCCCTGATTCGCATCATTTCGTTAACCGGCCATTACAAATACACAGAAACTTGCCCTCCATATAGAAACGTATACACACCTATGCGATCGTCCCTTTCAATATACCTGTATACATAAAATACATGGTTCTCCATGTGCTCTTCTCGAATTAGCGTTTCCACATCCAAGTCTCGAGAGTCCGTTCGAATTTAGCCAAAACCAACGCGACCACCTTTTACCCAATCATCCCTTCCTCGTCCAGTTTCATTCTCATGCCTGTACAAAAATGTTTCTCATCAACTTCCGTCCGTTCGATCCTGACGTGTATTAACCACCTTTCCCGGATCAAAGTTTTCAGTATTCACCAGAAACTTTAACGGAGCCCATTTTTTCTCATTACCTTTGATCCTTGAGCCGAACTAATTTCAGTGTTTTTATACATCGTACTTTATTTTATTGTGTAATATGTATGTTATATATCCAGGGAATATATTGAGGAAATAAAAACGATATTTACATAATCGTTACGGGGGAAAGAAAAATACTCAACAAGTTAATGAATGGAGGAAAATGGTTGATGAAAATTCATTGTCCTGAGAATAAGTTCGAACCGCGTCGGTTATTTTTTTTTTTTAATATACAAATACCCCAGTGAATAGGTGAATAGCGATTTGCTTTTGGCTCAATGAAAAATGACTTCGTGTCCAGACATTTATTTGTACTTTATCGTGAACTTTCCGAGCGCTATGGGACAAAAAAAAAAGTCGATCGATCTCCTCCGCGTAAATCTATATGATGAGCAAAGAGATCGCGGTTAATTGCATCCGTAATTCTGGACGTAATCGATCGTATCAGCGAAGACTGATGACTATAATACACCCCTCGTGCCCAAGGAAAACGTCTTCCTCATCCTCTCCTCCTTGGCTTACCCTTACCGCGCGGTCGAGCAAGATGAAGCTGTCCTCCCTCGCTGAAGCCGAGAACGCGTACATCGTAATGGCTCGGTAGTTGCCATTATCGATTCTCAGCTTGGCATCCCTTATGTACGTACATAACCCAGAAGGACTACTCTATACTCTATCGCTTCGATACATCCTACCTATGCCCACTAGACATTCACTTTGCCCAGAACGATATCCTAAATTAATCATATCCGTCTGACGTCACTTTTCATTAAGAATTTCATCGAGAGTGTTGACTCGTGCTCCCTCGCTGTCGGTTATCGAACTCATCATTATTTCATGCAATTTCGGCATCTCAATTTACATATCAAAAATAGAATCGTGCCCGTCAGGTCGTCGATTAATGCTCACAATGACATTGAGTTTTATATAAAAACAGGATTTTATTTTCGGTCAATGGCGTTAATTATAATTCGATTTGGCGCTCTTTTTCGCTCAGATGTTTGCGCTTACTCTTTAATTAGCAAGGGAGAGAAATAGCCAGCCGTAAACTCCAATATTGAGTGAGTTTCTGGCTAATCGCTGTTTACCTACGCTCGCTCTCCCATTCATGCAACTGCCAAGAGCCGTCTCGGTAAACAATTACGTCCGAGGTGTGCACCAAGCCAGCACCGCCACAACGTGCGCTTATAAATTCCTTTCGAACGTTTCGAACCTCCTCTTTACTTTCCGGCTTCGCTTTTGTTGTCTTAATGAAGCGTCGATAGCGCTTTGCCAAGTATGCGATATGTATGGTAATGAGTGATATGCCACATGCACGCACCGCAGAATTCTACTCGTCAGTATATCTTATGACCTGTCATTATTCTCTGACGGCGATCGTTTATTTTTCTTGACGACATTTTTCACGATCTCAATTATAATCCACGCAGAGAAAATTCGCCGAAATATTCTTTCCACGACAATTCCCGACTTTGTTTCTTTTTTGTGTTTACATCTTGTTGCATATTAAATCAGAAAAAAACAAAACAACGAGTTGGATCTTCTAGACTTTCCCGCCTTCGACATTCCCATTAAATCGCCTCTAATGAGAATTAGTACGTGGGAACATTGTGGGCACGAATGTTGAGGTAAATTTACTGTTACAATTACAATAAGAGCCGAAATGCAAATGGAAATTCCTGACAGTAGTTGCTGACTACCGACCACTGTCTTCGTGTAGTTTAAACAGATGAAGTTACTGCTAGACTCTCTGTGCTCTGTACTTCCCTCCCTCCCTCTCTCTCTCTCTCTCTCTGTTGCTCGGTTATCAGAGGCCCAGCAAGTTTAGCTCTTCCACATGCAATTATCACGTTTCAGTGAGCTTACTTCATATTACAATGATTGCCAAAATGTCAAGTGATTAAATTTCATTGCTTTGTAGAAACCTGCCAGAAAGTCGCAACGATGATAATTCAAAGTTGTCAAAAATTTTAACTCACCGATAATAATTAATATTCTTATTGCCACATCGATTATCGTATCCGTCGTTTTATTGCATTTTTCAAAGACAACGATGCAACTTTGTACTCGTTATTTTCCGAGATAAGTTCCTCGACCTGCTAATTAACTCCTTATTTCCAAGTCACACATATATTCACATGGATGAATATATATGCATTATAATAATGCTATGTGTATACTCCGGTTGCCAGTGAAGCCTTATGCCCAGCGACGCCTGCAACTGGCACATACAATAGCTGCTGGTCCGTCGTCTCTTGCAGCTTGTGGTCGTCTCGCTTTTCTCTTGTGTAGCGCTGACTTTGCTTCATCATACCTTATTTCCTCTCATGTGGGATGCTGGATGCTGTGCTCTCTACAGCCGCTACCCCCTGTTCACACAAAACTCGGTAGTCGCGTTGCTCGACGTCTGTTAGCCACACGTTTTACGATGACGGCGTGCAAGTGAACACAATCCCGTACGTATCGATTGCTTGCAAATACGAGGGCGTACGCCCACATCATTTTCTTCGATAAATCACGTGGCTCGTGCTTGTTCCTTTGCTCAAATTCAATATCCCTACTTGTGTCAATATTTATTCAGAAGGATGGCGAGAGTGTGTGTGTGTGTGTGTGTGAAAACTTACGCTCGCTGATCCTCTCTCCAGCAGAACGCAAACTTTTTTTCATGCCTCTCGATCCGTTCATTCCTTCTCTTACCTTTCGGTAAATTATCTTCCGTCAACTGGCCAATTCGGCGAGTTAAAGCGAAAGTGGAAGTCAGGCTTACAAGCCACCGGCAATGTGTGTGTGTGTTGAGCTTGAAGGATTCGACTTCCGGTTGCTTTTGAAGTATCAGTATTCGCCCTGTGTTTGACGTGTAGTTCTACTACTGTACCGGAGCTCCAAAGTTTAAGCCGGTTACAAGCAAGTTCTAGAACGAGGACTTTCGGTATCCCGGCTTTTCACATTTTGCGATAGATCGAGAGCTTCGGCATGCCAACGGGATGGAAAGGAATTTGAGGAATAGCCAAGATATCTAGTGAGATAGTGTTTGGCTAATGGAAAAGCCGATGAGAGATAAATTTTTCGGATTTTTAATTTGCGATTCCGCGCAACCACACTCCGCTATTGGATTATTCCTTTTTTTTTTATCGAATGGTTTTGGCAGGATCGTTAAGTTATTCGAAGAATGAACAACTTTCTGTACACCAAAGATTTCATCTGTTTTTTTTTCTCTCATCTCTCAGTTTGATGGCATTCGAATGTGCCGTCGCAATTATGGAGAAAGTGGACGAATTATCAAGAGTGTAACTGGGCTATGTAGCTCATTTCACAATGATCGCATACTTTTTTCACCGATGTAACAATTTTTCGTGAAATTATTTCGTAATTCAAACTCGGAGTCGCGTTTTTCGACTTTTGCTTAATAAACATTGCGCGTATTAATGATTTCAAAGATTACATCGTTACCACCGAATGAAATTCATTCCAGCTAGATCACGCTTACGATAATTAGAGAAACTTCCTTTGGAGCCAAAAATTATTCCGTTAATATACATACAAAGACACAACCGTGCATAGCCGCATGAATACCACGAACTCGCGGCGGCTCCTATCACTCGTACCAGCTCTCTATTGTTCAAGTTTGATTAAACAAGAGTATGTAACTATCCACATGAACGTACTCGTTATACATAACAGAGAGATATCGAAGCTTCGTCCTAATCGACTCACGACCTTCCTCCAACTTCCTTCACACTTTGTATGTAACAACGTTACAAGTAGAAACGGGGAGGAGGACGTCCCAGTGGAAAGAGGATCGACACGAGAGCATGGAGAGAACTCGTAAGGACGCGGAAGGAAAGCCACGTACTTCTATACGGACTGGTATCTTGCCACGATATTCTATATATACCTATATAATCGATATGTTAGGGGAACTGGGGCTGTACGAAGTGGAAGCCAAGCGTACACCGCCTTCTTCACTTCTTCTTGGTTGCATATACCAGAGTACGCACGTATACATACACACAAATGGAGCAACTCTCCCGCTTGGTGATGGCTTTCGCCTCTGCATCGAGAGGCAAGCCAGAGCAACCACAGCAGGGAGACCGCCACAGTCTCTCGGAAGTTCCCTTACATCCTCGCTTCATGCATGAAAGGTTTGATCGAAGCCTCTTTTTCGCGAGTTGTGGATCGTCTGATGGAATCGTTTCTCTCATACCGCCCTACCTGCTTTTTCTCTCTTTCTCTTTCTCTCTGCCCTTCACAATTTTCTCTCTCACGTCGACGCCAAAAATCCTTTCTACTTCTTCGTTACGCTCCCCGATGTATCTCGTCCGATTACATCGCACGGCGACCAAAGCATCCCACTGACTTTATACTTTCGTTTGCTCCACTCTCTTTACCTGTTAAATCCTCTTCGCAATCGCCTTTTTCGATTAAATCCCTACAGCTTCGGGTGTATTCATGCATTTATAATTTCCAAGATGCAACTTTTCTCCTCGAAAATCCTTCAAAGCCTCGACGAAGCAGACTCCGCCTTGCCCGCATCTCATCGCATCACCTTTCAATGTTGCATCTTTCGAATGTGTGTGTGTTTTTTTTTAAATTATCGGATCGTCAACGAAATGAAGAGATTTTTCGAGGATTCTTGATAACGTAAACAAAGTCATCACCTCGTAAAAGAAAAGAAAAAAACAACGAGAAATTTAAGGCACAACCAACTACTTCGTTCAACCATGATCTCTCCTAATAATCTCTTTTCTTTGCCTTATTCTTTGATGAATTCGCTTAACGCTCCCCCGTGGCCACGCTTATAATTTTTATTCGTTCTATCCATTTCTCTTCCTGTTCCTTGCACTGTTTCCAATCCAAAAGAATTATGCTTTAATAAGAAATAAAAAGAATATACATTCGAAATGTACTTTGCATACTTGAGAGAGCCTGCGGGCTTCACTCGAATAATCTTTATGCATAAGCTCTCCAAACTCTCTCTCTCTCTCCTGTCCGCAGGGAAAAGGGAGAGAGACAGCAGGTTATGAGAGATATGGTAAATGCGCCAGATCTTCATCATTAATATACGATCCTCCTGGAATATGCCCAGAGCTTAGGAGCGTTAAGACGAGAGTGAAGTTTATAACCACGAGTATTACTAACCTTTTATTATTATCGAAGATCCTGCAGGACAAGGCTGCTCGACGTTCCTTGTCATTAACCCTTTCAACACTCATTTTCTCATTAATTTATATTCTCGTTAAACGAAACGTTCTACAGTTCGCATTGTTTTTACACGCGACAAAGTATTTCAAAGAAATAGCTTGGTGTTTGCCAGTGTTTGCGTTTCTGGGTCTCTGCTGTACGAAATGACTTTTGTCTCTTTTTCATTACACTACCTTGTTAGGCCACCCAATTCACTATTATTTAAATCATAAGTTTTACCTCCTTTTGTTACACAAATATAATTGGATAGCAAGAATAACCTTAATTTCTATACTTATTTATGTTCTTCTTACTCTCTTAAGTGCATGCGGTCTGAGGCTGAAATAGAGTTAAACTATGATTAACTCGGCGCACTATGGACTCAATATAATTGCTGGAGAATTTTGTTTGTGTTTCGCGTTTAGTCGTTCCCTGCGGTTAGTGACCGTACAATTCGCGGCTCGTGCTGTCTAGGTACACACGTTTTACTGCCGTCCATAAATGACGATGATATATCTATACACGGGAGTTCGCTTCAGTCGTCGGTACGTGGGGCAAAATGGCCTTTCGAATAATTCGTGAATTAAACTTTTGTCGGTGTGTGTGTTGTTTTTTTCTTTGAATTATTTGCTCCATATGAGAAACCGACCGAAACGGTTTCCTGAGCACCCAACCGATCGCTTGAGCTACAAACCGACCGTGTGTACTCCACGCGTTTGTCTGTTTTTTTTATTCCGTTTTTATTTTATTATTTCCAATTAATTTAATTCCATGGTATTAGCGGAAAAATGATCATTTCGACGGACCAGAAATTTCAGCCGCGGTCAAGCAAGAGTCAACGAATTTTTGCGATGGTAAATGGAATCGTTTTGTTCCTTCAGGTATGCCGTTTTCCCCGGGCTTCCTTACGTATATTCCGTTGAAGAGCGCAATACGAAAGAACGCGAGCTCTTCAAGCTTAAGACTTGGCAGCAATTTGTATTATTTCAACCGACACGTCGACGTTTCTTTGTTCTGTAAGTTGGATTCTTCTTTTTTGTTTAATTACCAGAATTCCGGGTTTAATTAACTGTCTGACGGTTTCACTGTAGTGATCATCATCCTCGAACTCCGGATCGAGTGAAAATACGGATCACTATCACTTTCTATTTAACGCCTGACGTTACAATCATTTGCAAACAGCTCAGGCTTTTGTTTTTAATTACATTGTTGTTTTTAATTGTTTGTAATTCTCATAATCTTGAGAATCTCCTTTGTAAAAGACGAATCGGTCTTCGCTGATCGACAACTTTCGTTTCGCATATTCTTTCGATAGTGCATGTCTCTTCGGCACGGAGAAAATACTGGTCGGAAGGATCGATGCACAAAATGTGAAAATGACATTATTTCTTGGAGATTTATAAAGAGCCACGCACTGCATATTCTCGCACACTGTGTGCGCGCGATCATGGTCAACTTTCCTGATACTAAATTGGCGTCACGTAAGTTCAACGAGAAAAAGTTTTAATTTAAAAAAAATAGCTGCACACTGCTCAACAGCCAGTGACCTCAACGAACAACGCTACGGAGAGACGCAGGACTTTGGAAAAATGAACGGTGATTGTGAGGTCTCGATTTTCGCGGCTTTGTGAAAGTTTATCTCCACGAGAGAGGAAATGCTTTTTCTCCTCACCTCATTCTATATTCATATGTAGCCGCTATATATATCACTATACACGAAGCTACAGCGACACGAACTCTCCCATAATCCACACGTGAGTTTTCCAACCCTCTACTTCAGTTCTTCCTCCTTAACAATTCACCCAAACCCCAAAAAGCTCCTGTGGCTCCGCAGCCACAATTTTCCATTTTTTCTAACAAGGGTCTTAACCACGAGTCCTACTTTTTCTTTCTCCACAGTTTTCGTCGCACGTCTCTGATGATCATTACACATATAAGACACAGGTGCATGCGAAAGTACGTGGAAAAGTTTTAATGCGTACGACATGGTTATTACACTCGTGCGCGGATGCGCTCAAAGTCTTAACGCACATCGTGCGTAGTGAGCATAATTATTCACGATTTTTCTTCGCTTTTTTTTCCGATCCCCAGCGCTTGGCGCGATCGGAATATCGACAGGGATTCGACTAACATTTTACATAAAAGATCCGACAGGATCGTGCCGCTCTTTCATTCTCCGCAGAAAAATACGAAAATAATAGCCTTCTTGCAGTGTGATAACTGACGTCAAAGCCACCTGATGTAAACGTCCGATGTTCCGACGTTGATCGTTCGACGTTAACGCCTCCATAATGGACGGCAAGCCAAATCGTGAGTGACCATATACAGATTCTGAAGAAAGACTTTGTAATGTCCACCGATCGAGCGTGTAAATTCAATGTTTTTGATCCTGCGAACCATCATTATCCATCCTCCTGTCACACATGCAATTCTTGACATCTCGACAAACGTCTCTTTCGAATATCTCTAAAGTGTCTTCGTATAATAGTTGAATTTCGAGTTATCGGTTTTCCTCGGATTGAGAAAGGAGGAGGAGAGCTAGGGAGAAAGAAACGGGCAAAGATCTTTCGATATGATATGCATGGCACAAACTCTTGCCTTGATACACGAACGTGATATCCGATCTCTTAGTCTTCCACTTGGATCCTTCGGAAATGCTAAGTTGTTCCGTAGGGCCATTACTTTCTCTGCAGATATCCTCACGGATCTCATGTGCGTTATATTCGATGCCGAATTATTGTCGGCGATGCTGATCTCAGGCATTTCTTATTCGATTCGAAAATGCTCAAGAAATTCGGATATAAAAATATTGCCTATTCTTAATTGGTTTTTTCTGCGTTTCCTTAGTTTTTTTCTTTTCAATATTCGCTTTTCCTCCGTCTGCAGATTAGACAAGGGGAAAATATAATACTTTGGACGCATATATGCAGCCGGTATAATGAAATATTTGTCTATCCGGCGTGTAGACGCATCGCAAACGTGCATACGAAATCTCATAAATCAATTTGAGCCTGGCAATCGATAAATTGCGAGTATATTTTATTCCCACTTTAAATGGAGATTTATATACATATTGGCTCGAGATCGAATGATCAAGCGCACTCTCAGCAGACTATATAGTGTCCTTCATAAATTTGGTTTCGTAAATTTTCACCAGTTACGATCATGCATCGAATAATTTATATTTCAACGTCCAACTGCGTAATTCGTTATTTTATAACTATGCACCGAAGGCAGGCAGAAACAGGACGGAAATAAACGGCTTGAAACGTGGACCTATCCGACAGGAGCATAAAAACTGTGACATCCCCCATGTTACACTTTTCCTCTCCTATATGAAAATTCATCCCTTGCAGCCAAACCGACCCTCGCGTCGCCCCTTTCACGTATTTAATTTTGTGGCTGTAATCCCTTTTCGTGTGTTGCATCTTTGTACGTTCCTCTTATTCGTACAATATGCATAATGGTAAATAAATAAGTCGTTTTTACGTATTCAGTCATTGCCATTACGATTAATTCCCATATAATATTTTATTTTCATTCACTCTTAAAAATCGAGGGTATTAACAGACACGAGAAATAAACGGGAGAGTTATATTCACCCGAGTGATAATATGAACGTATGAAAATAGTACGGGATAGAGAAAATCTACTCGCGCGTTCGTATTCTCTATGGGGAATTCTGAGATTGAATTTCTTTGACTAGTCTCCTCTTTTCCCTCTCGGAGTTTTCATTCTCTGCGATAAATCCTTTTCAAACTCGATCGATTAACGGTCCAAGCTTTTTCGTTTATCATTTTTTGACTTTTAACGATCTCTATGATGTCTTGAATATCGATCACGTTGAGTCGAACTTGCCTTTACGCTTTGCGCGACAGTAACTCGGAACTGATATTTGTTGGATATCCTGTAGATTCCCATAGATGCATATCGTTCAATTCACATTTACAGAACTATTCTGCGGTTGAATTATTCCACGTGTAGAATTCATTGAATTTGCATGAGCGTGTGAATGCGGTTCGGGATACGCGACGGAAGTGTAAAAGAGAATAACATGCAGGTTGGAAATGAAAGATTAATAATCGCTTTTGTGATCTGCTGGCAACCGAAGCGATTTAAAATTTCATTATTATTCATACTTTTTTTTTTCTCTACTATATCCTTCCTTTTTTTCTCTCATTTCGGATTAAACAAATTATTGATATCGTCCCCTGTAGCTTCGTTCGTATATAGACTTTGTTATGTGCTGGACGAGTCCTTTGTTCGTTGGCCTGATAACACAACATTTCACAGACAAAGAACGCCATATCATTCATTCTCATGCCCATTTTGTCTCGTGCTGTTGTATCCACCTGTACGCTCTAGGCAAACGCGCGAATAACCTAGAATTATATTGTTCTTTTGGTGTGTCGAGCAGCTTTCCGAGGTTATTTCGTTCTGTCGCTAGAAATACATATTAATTGTTCGTTGCTGATAAAACTTTCCAGTCTTTCCGTTTTATAATTTTTACCTCTCCGTGTGAAGCCTTTTCTTTCCGTGGATTCGCGAACATTTTCTAGAAAAAATAAACCGCGTGAATCGAATTATTATACGCGAATCGATAACGAAGTGAAATTTCCGGGGAAGCGAGAATACCGAGTGGAGTTTTCATTGTAATAATAAAATACCGATGAAGCGGAAATGAATAAGAGGGCAATGAAAAAAATAATAATGGAGCTCGCGTGCGCGCAGGGAAACAACTCTCAAGCTATTTTTGGGGCTTGGAAAAAAAGAATTGGGACGGTAACAATACAAAAGCCAGTTGGAAGGCTGGGCATTGTTAGCTCGACGAGCGAAATCGTTTTATCAGCCCATTTTCGATATCTGTGTATCTCCAATTTTGTCTAGAGAGCTCAACCGAGGGATAGGGTTATTTAAGCTGCGACAGAAGAGTCTGCTAGCCGTTAGTATTATCGTTTCGATATTGTGGCATCGCACTCTTCTTTCTCTCTTTCTCTCTTCCTCTCGGCGTTAGCTCGTGTGAGAAACGTTGGCTGCTAACGATAATGGCTGGGGCCACGAGCATCCGACCCTTTTCTGCCTCTAGAAGCCAACACGAGGACCCGAATAGTGCAAGACCTCGAGAGGCCGCTCCCAGGAAACTCGAAAAGCGTATATATGTCTCAACTCAAGCAGAGGAGGATCGAAGTGAAGGAGACAAGGAGCTCGTAAGAGAATGAGATTTGTCCTAGACTACGTAAACGTCGACACGACCTAGAATATATAAAACTATTCGCACCAGTTTTTCCAGCCATACCTTCGTCTCCATAACTATATCGTAGCATACAAGACAGAATTTCGAATGAAATTCATTCCGTCTCGATTAGTTATTTTCCGACGAGAAAAACACTTCGAGCAGCCATTCTGGCATATTCGCTTTAATTGTAACTCAAATAAAATTGATCAGAGATTCTTCAGCAGACAATGGCAACTTGGCAAAATCCATTTCTCGGACTTTCTCCAACTCGTGAGATTCTCATTGTCTCTCTAATCTTGGCGTCTCGACGGGAAGCCAGTCTCGTGCGTTTTCACGCAAACTTCGTCACGACGATCCCTCGGACTATGTTTACACGGTCACGAGACAGTTCTGCATGCAATGAGTGTGTGTGGGTGCACGTGATAACTCACACGAGTGACTTTTGCAGCGGAGACTAGAACGGTCGCATCAATATATGAAACACAGATACAAGTCTGCGGAAGTAGGTTTGCCCCGTAACGGGGCAGACGAGCGGCATAGCTTCGAGTGAGAGTTCTCAAGAGAAACCCGATCGTGTACGGTATTAATGCAACCCCCGCCGCTGCCAGACTCCACGTGAAACTTTTCATGTATATAGACGCTTAATGAGAATCCAAAGAGGAGCTCAGATATAACGCGAGGAATTATTAATAGTCCCGCGCTAATAATTATCCTACTTCTTGTAACTGAATATTTAGTCTCCCAGCCAAATTTTCGATCATCAAGGCCGAGAATGCTCGCGTGCATCAGGAACGCGATTGCATCCGAATTCCCTAACTGCATCTATCAAGGGCTAATCTAATTAGCTGTTTTGGTATCGATCACAAAATTACGCCGAGTAAAGTCAATTCATATAAAACACTTACGTAAGAGAACGAGGGATAGGAAGCAGAAACAATTGAGATTAACAGCCGCGAGGATTACATAATTGGCCATTTTTTTGCTCGAGCTTCCACCGGCGTAAAGGCCATTAAATCCCAGAGAAAGGTCGGGCTGTTGTCCGGATCTATGGTCGGAGGTACTTGAGGAGAACCCTTGGAGAAACGAGCGCATTGGTTGCCACGAGCTCGTTTGTCGGTAAGATTGGTGATTCATACGACTTGAGCTGAAATTCGAGGGCGAACGAGATTGCAACGAGAGTTATTCTAATTGGTCGCAAAAAGAACATTTACCTTGAATACTTGGGATCACACTCATTTCGCCCAGCTACCAAGAGACTCCCCGCTCGCTACACGGGCTGTGATAAAAATGGGAGAAAAAAAAAACCCAAACAAAAACACTTTACCTAATGTCGAGTACTTTCACATTCCTCGAGAGCGCGTCCGCCGACGCGCCGCGCTTCACTTCTCACAGCTGTCACATCTTTACAATTACCCCAAACAAAAAAATTAACCAAGAAAATGTCTTTATATAATTTGAGCAAGAAAGTTACAGCCTAGAATTATAATTTCACACGTTGGTGCCTCGAGTAATGTGCATGGCATTTCCTGATGCGTTGCTTATTCGAAATTCACGACAGTCTCGAGTCACGTCTCTTGGGCATTATCGATATTTTCGTGTGGGCCTCACGTTCGATTTCAAATATATCGAGCCAAAGTTACCTCTCTCGAAAAAACGTCTCGATCGTTTTTTTTCCCTCTTATGTGTTTTCGAGGCTCCTTCCCGGATTTTCCTGTCCTCGCACCGTTCTTATACGCACATCGATTTCTCTCCAAATAACAGCGATACACTGAGTGGATCCGAAGAAACGCCGAAAGTGGGCCGATTGCACATGTGCCTGTCGGTAACCTTAATGGAGCATGTACGTGCATGTTACGTGCAAGTCGATGCCTCACTTATACCTTGCATTCGAGTGTCTGTGTGTGCCTATATATATATATATATATATATATGGACCGAATACTTTCTAAAGTAAAAATAAAATTTGACACCGGAAGTGGAAGCTGAAAAGTGATCGAAAGAATTAGGGTCGCAATGAAATTGAATCCAACACTCCGAATCGTTTTTTTTTCTTCATCTTTGAACTATTGACTAACGAGTGTTGAGATTAAACGAGGGAGCGATGATGCTAGGAGTGGAATGAGCAGGCCTTTAGACTTCTATCCAGTCGGAGGATTCAGTACCATAAAGATTCTTCTACAACTTGAACTCTATACACGAAACACTACACTCATACTATACCAGGAGATGGACTAAGACGCAGATACGTTCGAAGGCAAACTTTAATTATCGCCGACGAACCATGTGGATTATCGCCTCCTGCTGGGATTTAGCCATTCTAAGGACCACAAGCGTTCTCGAGCTCTTGCTCTCTCCCTCTTTCTCGTCTTATATCCGAACTCTCGTTGCTGTCACCAAGTCCCTTAGTCCCCTTGATGATATCGCGTCCAGAGTTTACCCAATGAGCCACCTATATGCATGGAACTTGTTCTCCCTATAGTACCTTAATCCATCTCTAGAAACTTATAATCCGACTCTGGGCTAATATATTGGCAATATTATCTATTTCGAGCAGACTGCTTATTTTTCATTTTTCTCATTTCGCTTTGCTCTCCTATCGGTTTATCGAAAATTACTCAACTTCGATGTACCAAGGAACAAAATTCTGGATAAATATTCGCTCACTTATCCAAGTATTGACCGCCCTCGAGGCTCCTCAGCTTTGCCGAATCTCAAACCGACAGAGCAGTACTAAAACTTTTGTGTCCGAAACGAATCGTTGCATCTCGGTCGAGTTCGTGTCCGACGATTTCCAGCCTAACACACTTATTGGTCGATAAACATTGTTTAGACGCTGTTTTCGCTTCGAAAACAATCGCAGACGAGAGATTTTGGCAACGAAAACAAAAGCTGTACGCAAGCCGCATCAGAATAGTGCACTCTCAACTTGTACCCAACTATTTTGGTTAAAACTAGAAGCCAATTATGTTGACATGCGGATGAAGAGCTTCGCCGAAAGATGGGCCACAAGTGAGCATAAATTAGCATTAATGTAACTGGCTACAAAAACACAAACATCGCTCTTGAACCGCCGTTTGGTCCCGCAATGTAAATCATTATTATAATTGGGCCATAATGTTGTGTTTTGTGTGCGCCACGTGGAAAGGGAATTTAACAACAGCGTTTTGTTTCGGGTTAATGAAAACAACGATCGGCGTAGAAGTGCCTAGCGAATTAGACACATAAAGGAGAAGGCGCTTGAGGTGAAAAGAACTCTCGAAGCATAATCCAAGAAAATTTGGTGCCATCGCCTCTGGTGTACGAAGCCAAAGTGATGATTCTTATCTCACAGAGCATAAAATATCAGAAGTTTCTTGAGAGTTGACGATAATACCGAGAAACATGTCGACGAGAGAAGAAGGCTTGGATTATCCTTCCAAGGGTTTCCATGAAAACTTGCATAGTTCGGTTTTCTCTTAGTTACAACCCTTTTTTGCAGCACTGCTAGTCGAGGCTGCATTAATTCTCTCCTCGCACTCTATGACAAAACTTGCCACTTAGGTAAGCACTTGGGTATTTGTGTTTCCGGCGAATGGCGGAAGGTGCTGAGGTAGAAGAAGAAGAAGAAGTAGGAGAAGAGGTAAAGCGTATTTTACGAAAATCTCTGTAGACGTGTTTCTCTCGTGTCGGATATATCCTGAAACTTGTTGGCACGAGAATTCCCTAGCGTTGTTGTCCGTGACCATTATTTCTTATCCAAATTTCGTGAATTTCATTGCGCAATTTTTGGCGCCTCAGGAGAAACGTGCGAATTGTCGGCAGCCTTGAAATATGCTGATTCGTGAGTAAAAAGTTTTGCGGAACGCTGAAACCTGCTCAGGCTCCGATGCCTTGTGTACCGAAAGGGAAACTCCACTTTTACAGGAAAATCTACGTGAGAGCAGTCTCACGATAAACGAGAATGAGATGAGAGAATAAATAGATACAAGACGACGAGGTTATTAGGATGTGGGTATGAAGGACATTTAAACGTCACTGTTG